>CM068841.1:65394940-65737440 GCA_028554795.2 Sinohyriopsis cumingii
AAACCCTGAGTAAAGTTAAATAAAGCATGCATGACTCCAACATATGGTATAATTGGAGGATGAACTAAGTCCCTGTCAAATGTTAACCAAAGGATGACTCCGAAATGTATATATTGTAGGATGAACTAAAACCCTGAGAAAAGTTAAATAAATCATGGCTTGGACTATACGTGCATGTTTCTTACGAATCGGTGAAAAAGTTTCACGTACAGACGTAGTAGACGATATAAAGCGGATTTCCACCAAAAACATTTTGAAAAATTAAATTGCTTACGTGTTCCACAGTTATAAAGTATAGGAGTTGGTGTGTAATGAAGTACTGAGCTGTGTCGTTTTGTGTCATGTATGCCAGGCAATCTTCGGTAATGTTACACTTCGGAATGGGACTGAAACATATGGACACATCGCATGTAGATAAGGTAGATCGTTGGTTATATGCAATATGTGTGATCAAAAAGTCATTATTATTGATAGCTCATGTACAGCATTGATCATTGAACATTTAAATACCAGATTCATAATTTCGTTATATTCTTATTATCAGAATGTTTAACTTATGGGACTAGTTTATTTGAACAGTTCACAGAAGTTCTTGCGTATACAAATACAATGCAAAGAAAATAAAGAAGAAAAAGAATGGAAAATGTATTACTTGTTGTCCTCTAAATATGTACCCATAATACGGCTGTAGCAGGCGTCTCCACTCTCTTCATCATAATTGGTCTTGAAGCCTACGTGAAAACCAGGGGGTTGGTGTAACATCGTGGGGTTGTACGGCAGTGTGTAGGGCTTGGCAATTACATCCTCAAACCTTTAGAAAAAAGTAATATTGCGTGATAAAATAAGATACGAAACAATGACTAACCTCAATCAAATCTTTGTGACCGATATTTCTTGTTATTCAGAACAATTCTTTCTCCCGACATCGGTCTCAAAGCTTCTAAATGTTTTGACAATTCAGACAATGGTATCTCCCCCTCCCCTTGCCAATTCCCACCATCATCATCTCGACCGCAACTTTCTATTACGGTTATTATTACAAAGATATTATTATTATTATTATTATTATTATTAGAAAGATAGACCTGCACATAAATCATGTGCGGACCAATACTCAAGTTGCCACTATTTTGTATGGCATGATTTTTCAAGGAGATTACACGGTTTAGCAAAAAAGCCTAATATGTAATGCAATGACCGTACAGGTAATTATATGTGAACGGAAGTGATCAACCTTTATTTTTATGAGTAAGATGGAAAACATCTTTAGCAATTCGGAACCCGTCTTGGGTAACTGATTAAAAAAAAACAGTCTTAAATAATATTAACACTCGATTAGAATGATACTGTCTGGAAGTAAAGATAGGTATTTAACTTGACCAAGTATTTAATTTAAACAACTGACTATTTGTGAGCTTTGCCGCAGTCGTGTGCCATGCACTATTGTAAATGAATAGTAATAACAATACCAGTTTTGTATAAAACGAAAAAACTATTTTTAAAGAAAGTAGATTATCGGTCTACATAATCATTACATTTAGACTCATCATCGGTCACATAAGCAGCAGCACCACCACTTTTCTTTCTGTTCTTTAGGAAATAAATTTTCGACAGAAACATCTGAACCACATTTATACTAAACTATTTCTTTTCAACTGTTTATCAAATAAGAATGAGTTATAAAAGTCTCAATCTAAGACATAAGTCAATTCAAAGACCTTAAGGGCAACGGATTGAAACCGTGGGAATGTATGCATCACATGTCGACAAGAGAAGACGAGAGATCACAAATATTAATAATAGTAAAATCTGATAACAACACCCAAAGAGGTGAGCACAAAATTTTGTTTTGCTTTTCCATAAGCTGTGCAAGATTGTGTGACTTTAGCATATATAAGTAACTCGATCATTTTATTTTTATTTCTTGAATAGTTGTATTACTGATTGCGATTTTTACTACTGTTTTCATCTCTAAGCAGATGTTATGTTCTTTAGTTTTGGGTAAAATTAATAATTTTTTTAATACTAAATTCGAGCTGTGACTAAGTAAAAATATTAAATCCAATTATATCATCACCAGATTATAAATTTGCGTAAACAAAAGAAATCCTAGAAGTTTAGTTCTGATTATTAGTGAAAATTTAAGAGGATGCAATTTACAACCTTTTAAAGTATTTAGCATCACTTTGCTCCACATATGGTAATGCTTTAGAACATATGTCGTCCAGTCTTGACACCAGATCTTTGAGCGACAGTAAAAGCTTTGTATCACATGACCGTTTCTCACATTCATCTAAGGCCGACATAAGTTGTCCTGAAAATAAATACATATAATAAATAAATACAGAAACTTGCACTATATATATATATATATATATATATATATATATATATATATATATATATATATATATATATATATATATATATATATATATTGAGCATGTGAATGACTATTGTCCTTGATTGACGGTAGCGTTTTGACCTACTTGACTTTGTCGTACAAAGTCTACCTTATTTCTGTATTGGTTATGTGGCGAACAATATATTTACTAAACTGTAAGATCTAGACTTGGCCATATCTATGAATTAGTGAATTTTTCCACCATTAGAAGTTGGCAGTTTTCCAGCGCATTATATTGCCTCATAAGTGAGATGACAGTTTGTATAAAAGGAGGATAAGTAAATAATTATTCTTTCCTGTTTCAGAGCAATCTTTGGGATTATATGATCTGAGTTTAACCTTGTGTTTAGGCATAATTCTAGAGGAGTTATTGACATTATTCACTGGAATTAATGAACTTACCAAAGTGCCCACTGACTGGTTAAAACCATTATTGTTGGAGCTTTCTGAATTTATTCAAAGAGATTCTTGATTATATAATCCATCAAGACTATTAGTATGTCAGCATATTCAAGATTATTGGAATTCATTTGGAGTATTATTTACTTTTGGATTTGTGATAGAACATTTAGAATTATTTGGGATTTAATTCACAATACCGTATGTGTATTTTGAATTTTCACTTTGTATCCCAGGAAAATAATTATTCCTTTAATTCATAAAACTAGATTGTAACACATTATGTTACTTAATTTAAGACCAAATAGATGCCACTAATAATGTATTTGTGCTAACTATTATATTGGCCTTCCTGTCACTAATGGCTTTAAACAAAGAATCTGTATCTCTGTAATTTCCTAATCATTTTGTTGGGTTTTATTATTCAGATCTATCTGTAACTGTCCCAACTGAGACTGTAAAGTTACATAATTATTTTGAGATTTCAAAAACAAATCCTCTTTCTTTTCTGATTTTATTGCAAGGCGTAGCTGCATGAACACAGGATATCTATGCGATATTTATCCATTCATGGTATATCTGTTCTACTCTATTTACTTTACAGGGAAAACATTCGTTAAAATCACATCATGGTAATCAATCATATTTTCATAATCAGCTATGATCCTAATATGTAGTCTGCTAATTGCTCTCCATTATAAATTGTAATGGCCATTACCAAAAACAAAGTCAACACTAAGAACCTCTAAATGGCCAACACTAAAGGGAGAGCGAATAATTTTCATAATGACAACACAGGCCTAATTGATTTAAATACTAATGTATGCAAACTGTATCTGGGTCAGAAGACGCTTGTTTCGCATAACTGGCACAATTTATCGATTGCCATGGGGCATTGGGAAATAAGTGTTACTTTTGTCGGAATGTGGTCAATTTACCCCACAAGGGCTATTACAAATAAAATCATGGGTATATGTCAATGGATAGAGGGCTGGGGGTGTCCAGACTTATATTAGGCACCCTACATATATACTAAGCGAAGTTTAAATAATTAACCCGTATAAGTAAATAAATTCACTTCTGTTTCGAGAAGAATGTCTATAAATGCCAGTTTCCCAACTGACAAAAAGTTATCTTACAACAGCATCCTTACAACTCAGATAATGCAAATATCCGGTTATAAATACATTAAATCTGGAATTACTATACTCAGCAACATTCTTAGTACAAATTACGCGTACAGTAGACATCCGTTTACATGGATACCCAACAAATGGAGTGATCGCTTAGTGATAGTCTGTAGGGTTATATAAACGTTATTTATTGAGTCTGATTTGGGTGGGGTGGTTCTTGGTTTGGGTTCACGCTTTTGTGTATGGGTTATTTAAACTTTCCCAGGCTTGATGGTGCGGCGCTTTGTGCAGCTGGGCCTGATGGCCCTCGGGGTTAGGACCACCTCATATATTTTTAAGTTTCGAGTCCTAACTAGTTTCGCTATGTATTTGGTTGCCGCATTGTGCAGCCGGGCCTGATGGTCCTTGGGGTTTGGACCACCTTACAGGTATTAATTTTGGGGTTATAGTAAGTGTACCTATCTTGATAGACTTTGCCGCCTTGTGCAGCGGGGCCTGATGGTCTTGGGCATTTTAGACCACCTTATATATTCTAGTGTTTTGGGTCTTATCTAGGTGTTCTAATTGTTTTTAGTGCCTCGAGGAGAGGCTGTGCCTTAGTGCAGTTGCGTTTGTTGTACTACAGATAATCTGCGGTCACCTTGCGGTAGGAAAAGATGTTAGTGTCCTTAATTTCATGTTGTAGGATTGTGGTGCCTGTTCCGCCTTGGGCTTTTTCAGTGACGTTGGCATTTCTCATGTTCAAGAAGCAGCTGGTCATGAGTTTGCTTCACATGAGAAAATTATCCAAACCGACAAGGGACCACGTTGGCTTGTACCACTCTTAAGCCACTGTGCATGGTTGTCAGAGAGTAATCGATGGTGTAACTATATTGGCAGAGTATAATCAAAAAGAGCATGCCCACGTGCTTTATTAAGCGTACGGTAGCTTAATGTCGTTGGCTAGGTCGGCTTCCTTTGTGTTAAATGTGAATGATTTATCTTGACATGTGTTTAATTTGTGCACCTACTTGTAGTAGGTACTATTTTGTTTGTTGTCCTCGGAGTAATTTGTTATTCTTTATTAGAAAGCAATTAAATACTTACAAATATGGACCGTTAACACCACTAAATTAAGTACCCATTACAAATATTTTCACAAAATATGGAAACTGAATAATACTACTCAAAAAAGAGTTAGCCTATGGACTCGCTAAAATATTTCTGATATTATGCTGTACATCGTAAAGAGTTTGCCGTTATCGCGGATTGACACACGTTCTATGGTGACAGGGCCGTTGGATGAAATTAAGTTTCACAGTTAATGGTTTGGATTGTGTGGCTTTGATTAAGTTCATTGTCTATTAATAACATTAAAATTCTTCGACCACTGTACGTTGTTGCCAAACCCCGACACCGAGGGGTGAGGACGACTCTCTGAAGAAGCCATTTTACGTTTTGATCAAACAAGCAAGATACTTAAAGCAACTTCGCTGCAACCTCTCAATTAACCAATTGTATTGATTAAGTCGGTTTAATTAATTGCACGTAATAAGCTAACGCGTTTTACCAATTTGAATTTTCTTATTCTTTCTTAAAACGCTCTTCGTTTTGCTTTTCTTAAGTAGTGAGATACTTTTCCATGTTACCTTCCAAGTTCACCTCTACGACGATCTTTTATCCTTAGTGAAATTACCATTTTGTTTGTTTTGTTTTTGTTGTTTTTGTGATTTTTTTTTGGGGGGGGGGTGTTTGCGTCATGCTTTTTGTGTTCGCTATGTTTCATTTATTAAGCAATGCAAGTTATAAGATTAACACGAATCTGAAGAATAATTTGATGCAAAACAACATCGGGTGTTACTTCGTGTAATTTGAAATCAAGTTAAGTTCATAATGTGATGAAGATGAAACATGACGGAGTATATTAAAAAACTAGCAGATACTGTAAACCTTGTCCTAACCAAAAACCTTGGTCGACATATTCAAAGAGTGCAGCTAAGAGCACCTGAACAATTACGTGAAGCAATGGTACGACATCACATTTAATACAATTCCAGGTTTTCACAATTAGCTAGATGTAGAAGTTTTTGGAACTATAAAATCAGAAACAACGTTGGAACTACTAGATAGCTAGTATCACACTTTTATAAATACTGAGGCAATATATCACATTTGAGAGGACACTATGGGTACCTTGCATTCCATCTATAGAATTCAATCGCAGATGTCTAAATTTTGCAAAACCTGAAAATGTCAGCGAGTATGACGTAGACATAGGTAATATAATAGTTCGCGTCTCTTTTAATGTATATGCTCCTGTACAACATAGCTAATGTTTTCCCTGGGCTAACACCAGATACATGCTGCTAAATAGCGAGTAAGGAGATAGAAGATCATTATTATTAACGAAGGTCCAGTCAATCATGATCGCAAACTGCATCACTGAGAATATTGAGCGAGCACACAATGTCTCTGGCATGATCATGAGTAGAAATGTCTAATTTATTTCTCTATACAACATTATTGCATCGTACGTAGCTACTACACCTGTAATGGAAAGTGTCGTTATGAGTGTGGTCAAATCTACAAATGGGTCTCTCCCGTGGCGCGGTGGTTAGAGCGTCTGCCTCAGGTGCAGGAGGGTTCGAACCCCGGCCGAGTCATGCCAGATACTTATAAAAATAGTACTAATGGCTGCCTCGCTAGGAGCTCGGTATTAAGAGGTTAATGTTAAGACATTAGGATATAATGTGACTGGTAGGAGGGACATCACGCTACCTGTCATCGGCATGATGACCCAGTGTAAGACATAACTTTTAAATGCCACACTGCAGTCATCGTAACGATACGAAAGAAAAATTGTTAAAATCCAACTCACACACACTGTACAAATGCACCAGCAAGAAAGCAACCGTGTACAACATTGCATTTGTCAGGCATTTCGCAACATGATGCCTTGCACAGTCTTCCACATTTGTTTATCTTCTATTGCCTTGATGAAATCTAAACGTTTTGAAAGTTATCAAACTAACACTCTAGAGTAGAGCCAGTCATGACGTAAAACTATTTACGCTCGCTTAAGGGCATTTATGGGAGGTGTGATTGTGTCTACAATGTCCCACCAGATTTTTCCTGTAAGGCGCTGTCAATGGCCAATACATTTAAACTTTTTAATAACGTCTTCAGCCCAACCAATCGGAATGCTTTCGCACTGGCTGCGCGCGGTGGGATTCGCTCTGCTAGGGACTTTGGCGTCAGTTGAGCCAATTTGTTCTGGGGTGTAGACGTGTTGTCTTTTTCTGCAGAATTAATTCTATCTCCACCCCATCATACCTCCCTGTATATGATTGTTATCTGCTATCTTGTTGTTATTGAATGTTTGTTTTGTTTGATTTTTTGTTTCCTCCATTTAGGATATAACTCAAATATGACATCCTCTTAGATGTATTGAAGTCATCTCTCGATTCAATTCGTAAACTATCAAAAGCTTTTCATAACAAGAAACTTACTAACCACTGTAACCAGTGATACTGCACAATACATTGCAAACTGGATTTTGATTTGTTTCTCATCTATTTTCTTTCCCGGCTATCTCTTTGCACGTTCAATTTGCAAATGATATACTTGATTAATGTAATTAGTCCTCAGGAACTGAATAAATGTGACTATTTGTGTCGTGGGTAAATTTTAGTTCTATTGACGCGTGACCTGTTTGTTCTATCGCTATGTAAATGACTTAAAAATGACCGAAGGCATCAAATTCAATAACAGATAAGGTAATATTATTTACATCATGATCGATCGAAATGGTGGTAAAAGTAATTATTAACTACTTCACAAGAGAACGAAGAGAAGAGGATTTTATTTTATGAGATTACACACTGGGGCTGTGGGTTGCTGAATTTATCAAATATAAAGGCTCCTATTTCCACCATAACACATCAGATTCTAGATATGTCTAAATAGAAATACTGACACAAAAGAAACGCAAGTCAAACTACTGTTCCAAGAAATGTGTACAATAATAACAGATAGAACTACAGCAATAATAATGGCAATATCAACATTTGATCGCTTTTTAGCAATTTTGGTTAAAAGGGACATAACTGGTGATGGAGAAAAACATCCGCCTCAGCATCCTACTCTAGATGTATCATTTGTAAGCTTCCCATAACCTTGGTGTACAGGCTTACGTTCTTCTGAAGCATTATGTATTAAATTGTTTGCTTTGGCTTTCTTCTTGTAGTATCTAGAATCATAATGTGCTGGAATAGTTCAACTATTCCATATCAAATTAGCATGTTTCATATATATGTTTTACATTCTGACAGCAGTTTTTACATCTGGAGAAACATGATATTTGAAGATTGATTTCACTAATTATATCATGTTGTTTTGTCTATCAAAAGCATCACATATATTCCTCAACCATATGTTGCCATCCATACTAACCAGTTTCGTTGATTGAACATCAGGCCACACCCTAAACTGCATCTATACATAGAGCCACCATTTTCAAAGTGGTCTTCAATAATGTTTAATGGTTTATATATATATTAAAAAAATCTATGTAGCATGCTTTATGTAAAGTTAAATAGATGTGTATGTTACCACTGCAGATACTCGCTGCTCCGCTGCTTTGTTAAATTGAACTACAGGACAAGGGCAAGGTACTTATTAGATATGTAAACCTGGTGTCCATTATTCAAACAAAAAGTTATTGTGTAACTGACTTTTCTTGCGCAAATAAATTGATCATTTTTACTTTTTTATGTGTAATTCTCCCTTGATTTTTAAAGCTAATCTTTAATTTCATCCATATTATGTCCATATTAGCCTCGCTTCTTTCGCGTTATTGCTGCATAGCTGGTATTTGGTATATCGTTGTTGCGTTTCTTTAATTAGTTCATCTCTGTGACATACGTAACATTTTACAACTGTATGTCGCTACTCAACAACACCATCTCAGGTGACAACAAAAGTTCAGCTGTTAGCACTCTTTTAATTCCCAAATTAACTGCTATTTTTGTTTGTTTAATTGTGTCAAAATTCTTGTAACTGAAGGTTTCATTGTTATTTTAAAATTCTAGATGATAAACAGTTTGTCCATGAAAATCATACGATGATTCAATACTTGTATGAGACTCTATAACAATTTCTTAGAATGAAACTTAAATCAATTTAAATGTTCTGGTAGATGCATCAACGTCCATGTAATTTCCATTGCCTGTTATTCTGTTCACAATCCTGTATACCAGGTTATATTTTATTTATATAAGAAGCAATGTCACATTACTCCAAGCACTGGCCTAAGTAAAATTACTCTTAAGTATATATATATATATATATATATATATATATATATATATATATATATATATATATATAGTATACGAGGATGTATATTAAAATCTCTATGGTTGACGAATCTATGGACCATGATTACTACAGATATTGACATCCTAGCGCTAAATAAGCAATTTCAATAATTCGCTCCATACTGAGTTTCTGCTTGGTATCGAACCGATGACCTCTTTATGCGAGATAAGGCAACTATCGCCTGCCTGCACGTTACAGTGCCCATACTACCACGGCTACCAGGTTATTGTTATTGACGTCGTATTTGTTTTTCATCTTATTTGTGATGAAGTCTGATCATCATCATATTATCGATTGTTTTATATTTTCGTTTTTATTATGATGTTATTTATTACCATATTAGGATATTCCCAATATTTAGTCGCTTTAACGTGTTTTTAATGCGTGCAGTTTTGCTGTTTAACTGCCATGTTTTTGGACCTAGTCTCTTAGCTCTGTGATGATGCGAATTCGCTTGACGTGAATGTTTCAATTTCTTCGCTTTCTATTACACTGCTTTACCACATCTGTCACATTCGAGAAATGTATTATATTGAACCAATATTTCGTGGTCTTTGATACTGATTTCAATCTATTGTGATTCCATCATTTATTTTCAAATGCAGAATGTTTTCTGATGGTATCTGCTAAATGATTGATGGTATCCTTTCCATTTCAAAAGTGCATTTTTTACCTTTCATTCTCATGGCCTTCGGGATCTTTTTAACTTTTTAAACATCATCCTGTTTGTCATACGGAGTAAGCCCTGCTACCAAACTATTTTCTCTATCTTCCCCCATCATGTCTTCAAGTTTAACAACAGGGTCACCAAGTATTACTTGAATGATTTTTTTAATATATTTTCCCGTAAAGTCAGAAAGATATACCATTGAAAAAGTTTTTTCGTACTTCAAAATTCTGACTGTTTCTCCATCACCAATTTACAAGTTCCAAATGGATCAGTTAACCGAATTGGCAGATCCATACTTCTGATGTTTTTTTAAAAAAACAATCTTAGTCGCTTAAACGCTTGCCATGTCAACTTAGTGTGATGAATGTTATCGCATCGCTTAATGATCTTTGGTAACAAGTCAAGAGTTAATGCTGCTTACCTCGATGTTATGATATTGAATACGCTCTGTAACTCTGCATGAGATGTTAATCATGTTCCAGATAAACAAATTAAAAGTCGTATGGTCCTTTTGTTGTTGTTTTAAACAAAAAACACTTCGACCATGATTTTATTTGATCCAAACATTTAAAGAAATATTCTTTATCTCTTGATATCTAGATGGTTCCTTATATGTTGAATTCATAAAATATTTATAGCACTCCTCTGAAAATTGTTAATGTTATCACACTATACCTTTGCGTCATAATTTCTTTTGTGCAACGACTTTCACAGCATACATAAATTTTCAAATATGCAATTCGTCAAGGTCGTAAAAATATGATTTTGATTTTGATTGATCAATCTGCATCCTAAATGATCAGTCTCCACAACGTTGGTAGCTAGTATTTCTTTTATTCCATTTCGTTTGTTGACATTTCAGTACATTTCGGTCTCAGACATGAACATAAAAAAAACCCTGCATAACAATGAACTTCTGTACGAGAGCAAAGAGAGAGGTTGGATCGTAGAGTAGAGTGACTGTCTTTGATTCGCCATGAAATAGGGGCAAAATTTGTATGTTTTCTAATTATGTTAGGATTCAGCTATTATGTCAGGCAGCTTCATCACCTAAAAACGTGTTAACTTGAATACCAATACTTAACTATCCACCGTCCAGTCACTCTGGACAGACAGATAATCAAGTTCATAAAAAGGCCACCCAGATGCACAGCCACACATGCACAATGTCTCAGGATGAAATTCGTGCATTACAAACATTTCTTGGGTTGACAACATATGCGACTTTTGTTCCAAAATTTACCGATTTTTCATTCTTTTATTTTTTTTGGGGGGGGGGGGGAGCTGGGGTGTGGTAAAATACCAATGTAATAAACGTCACTGGAAACATGGCTCCAAGGCAGATCCCGTTAAGTTTATTCAGAGGTAGAATTATTCGTCGCCCCATACATGTGTGTGTGTGTGTGTGTGAGTGTGTGTGTGCGTGGAGAAACTGAGAGGGTGACAGAGAAACGCTGATGAACATACATTATTCCGGAAAAGAAAACTCTTCGTTTCAACATCGCTATGATTAGTGCAGTGCGACCCTGCTTACAAAGTCAGTAGTTCGTTGAAAAATTCCGGCCAGCTATTACTGAAGCCTTAAAACCAGTGATTAAAAAACTGTTGAAGAGTCATTGACCGATTTAATAGATATGACCCTGATCCTACAAGTACAACAGCAAGTGACTTAATTTAAACAGACAATTATCTCCAGAAATCTGTGCTGCAAAAGTGTTGCGATTTAGAACACAAAATCCACATTCAGTATGTTCCAGTGCAAATTTATTTTATGAGAGGGAAAATCAACACCGATGAAATTATTTGCGACATTTTCCTAAAGACTCTTCAAGTCGACTGTAGTTCAGAGGACATCAATAAGTCACAATTGTAATCACAGGAATAGCTTCTTTCAAAGTTACATTTTAAACGTACAAGATAAGGCACGTGGTCCTTGCTAGATGCAAGGCGATGAAAGATAACACTCGCAAAGATTTCGTCACAGATGATTTGACCAAACAGCGGCATAATCAAAGACAAAAAAAAATGATCTTACTCAGGAATGCCAATAAAACTGACTCATTTTGATCTTAGGATGGAAACATGCACTAAGGCATGCGAATTCTGTGAAATCAACATGCTACAAAGAGACATCACTAAGGCAGGCGACTTCTGTGAAATCAACATCTGTTACAAAGAGACATCACAAGGACAGGCGAATTCTGTGAAATCAACATGTTACAAAGAGACTTCACTAAGGCAGGCGACTTCTGTGAAATCTACATCTGTTACAAAGAGACATCACAAGGGCAATCGAATTCTGTGAAATCAACATATGTTACAAAGAGACATCACAAAGGAAGGCGAATTCTGTGAAATCAACATATGTTACAAAAAGACATGACAAGGGCAGGTGAATTCTGTGAAATCACTGACTGACATATCAGACACATCCTTGAGCCACGTCATGAAGCAATATAAATGGATAGCAGACATTTTTATCAACACATTCCATATCAATTTAAATCGAAGCAGTAATTCTAAAATTATCATTTATCTGTGGGTTTTTTATTCTTTTATTTTTTTATTTTTTTTATTTTGGTACCTTCCATTTCATCTCTGAGTTTAGGAGACTGTGCCTTTTTCATATTCGTTTTCCATAAGATCTTGAATAGTGACGAAATTGAAGTATAATACAGTGAACAATTCAATTTAGAAAAATGACCGATGCAAAATCCTAAACAAATATAATTAGATCACATGATTCTCTCATTGACCCCACACAGTTCATTAGTCTCTCTCTCTCTGTCTCTCATTTTCATCACATGTCTCATAACATTGCATAACATATTCTAATGTACACTATTTAATTCAATCTTGATTAACTCGGTCTATATCCACCTGACTTGCATATACTTATGGATCATCATGACAGTGATGTGATTCATTTAAATAGTATGGCCGGCAATGTACAATAACGATATTCTCCTTCCGATATGAAACTGATAAATAAATCCATACCTATAACCTTCTTTTTTATTAATCCATGTAACCTTCACACATCTAAATACTGTTGAACTCAAAGCCATGTCCATATCTGGAATAGGTTCCCACTGGTCCGTGGTTCTTACCTGGATTTTTCCGAAGTTTTCTTCCACAAGTTACACTGGCCTCCATATATTGCAGGAGTGGACAACCGGTGGCCCGCGGGCCGAATCCGGCCCGCGAACGTGTTCTTTTCGTCACTCAGGGTAAATTAAAACAACACAGAAATCTGGCCCGTGAACAGTAATTATATTAAAGAAATTAGTGTTTGCGGCCCTCGAGTGGTCTTAGAAAATGCAATCTGGCCCTTGGCCGAAAAAGGTTTTCCACCCCGATACATAGCCTATCATGTGCTGAGAAATGGCGTTAAACCGCAAAACAACAACAATAAAATCCATCTCATATGTTGCATGTAACTAAGTTACACGCTACACGCTCGAAGTCTAAAATTCACAGCACGAGCAGTCACCTGTTTGATATAATATTTACTATTACTTGATGTAAATCACTCGTTTCTTCCCTCTCTTTTTTTTTAAACTTTCCTGTGGACTGTAACGTCAAATATCGATTACAATTAACAATTCTGCATTTAAACGTTGGCTATTTGTATTAATAAGAAAACAATGACGAGATGAAATGCCCTTTAATTTTTCGTTAACGTTTTTCGTGTTCGCAAATGCCTATTTCTGTAACATTTTGTTTTTATTGTTTTGTTTTGTTTCTATTTGTGTGTGTGTGTGTAATTTTAGTAATTAATGATGCGTTCACAATCTGTTACGTCCATATCCTGGAATCCCCCCCCCCGTCCCTCTCTCTCTCTCTCTCTCTCGCAATTCTACGTCATTCTTGCTATAGACCCCTCATATAATTAATTTTCACAAATGAATCTACGCGATAGTCTTTTTGCCACTATATATGCATTCGTTCTTCCTTATTTCTCTTATTACTACTCTGCATTTCTTCTTTCTTTCTATTCTACTTTTGACGGTGACATTTTAGTTTCTTATAAGTCCAGCTAATCATTTTAAATTAAGAATTACTGTATATAGCATGCTCTATTATTTCACATGGGATAAGTGGAGTCAAATTTGTTCCAAATAAGGAAAGAATGAACTGTAACACACTACTTGATTTATCTCGTTACGATGAGTAAGGCCACTGTTACAATGATGTTGCTTTGGCTTCTCGTTAGTTGTGATGTTGAATTAGCAGAGTGGTTTTGCTACCTGTCAGTAGATATGATAAAATTAATATACGGTGTAATACATTTGCAAATCTAGTGTCTAGCGATTTGTTCATTTGTATATTGCATGTGTTCTAGTTCTTATATTATCCGGGAGACCTATATGTCTATATCCGATTCATCCGATTTCAGCAGCCGTATTACGTCACTTAAGTTGCCAACGGATAGAACGTTATCTTTTGTACATTTGAAATATATCTTTGCCATAAACTAGACTTTGTCGCTAAATATTTGTATTATGTAGATATAAGTGCACTAACACAGACTCACCTGATGAATAAAATTACGGACAATAATCCAAATATAAGACGGTTATCATTAACCAATTATGTGTGGTGTAAAATTAATTGGTGGGGATGTGTAATAGCCTATATTTCACAAAATTGGATTTTCCAACCCCATACAAATCATTTGACACGTAACCTTGAATGGATAGGTATATAAGTTTATGTAATAGGTATAAAAAGAACTTGATACTTGTAATCTACTGTTCTCCATCTGTTTCAATAAATTTCTGAGATGTATCGAGTATCATCATTAAACGGGGTTTTAATGTCTTATTATAATTATTGGTACAGTAATTTAAGCGATGAATTAGTGATGAATTTAAAAGTCTTATAGTTTATGATGCGTAATGATATGCAAAAGATAATAACCGTACCAATCAAAGTGAGAGTTAGCTATACAAGTATGTTAGATCGCATTATTATATCTCCCTCTTTATATGTGCACAGTCTTGAATTAACCTTGCTGATGCCAATGTTATGTGATTACACTGCCTCCTATTTAATTAGTCGACTATATTACGAATCTTCCACAAGAGATAAGTACGGCTTAATAATAAAGAGGATTTTGAAATATTTAACAATATCACAGCATGTATAGACATTACAACTGATTTAGGACTTGGACACGAAAGGCTTTATATAATTATGGAGTATTCAAACATTTGATTTCTCTGCTCAATGCATTACTACCATATTGATACAACGAGACATAGTGTTCTTGGTTACTTTGTGATTTGATGTATTTGTCTTTGTCAAATACCTACTACAGTCATTAACTTCTTCATGTACAATTTCAATCATGTAATCGCTCTTTTTCTCTCTCTCTCTTCATCACATGTCTCATAACATTGCATAACATATTATAACATACACTATTTAATTCACACTTGATTAACTCCATCTATATCCACCTGACTTGCATATACTTAAAGATCATCATGATAGTGACGTGATTCATTTACATAGTATGGCCGGCAATGTACAATAACGATATTTTCCTTTTGATATCAAACTGACAAATAAATCCATACCTATAACTTTATTTTTTATTAATCCATGTAACCTTCACACATCTAAATACTGTTGAACTCAAGCCATGTCCATATCTCGAATAGGTTCCCACTGGTCCGTGGTTCATACCTCGAGTTTTCGAGTTTTTCATCCACAGGTTATACGAGTATATTCGCCTTCCTTTGTTATTCTTTGTAACAGTGCACCGAGAGAGTGCACAACCCATGGCCCGCGGGCCGGATACGGTTCGCCAACGTGTTCTCTTCGGCCCTCGGGGTAAATTTAAAAAACACAGAAATCTGGCCGTGAATAGTAATTTTATTAAAGAAATTAGTGTTTGCGGCCCTCGAGTGGTCTTAGAAAATGCAATCTGGCCCTTGGCAGAAAAAGGTTTTACACCCCTGATACATAGCCTATCATGTACTGAGAAAAGGCGTTAAATCGCAAAACAACAAGAAAATCTATCTCATATGTTGCATTTAACTAAGTTGCACGATACACGCTCGAAGTCTAAAATTCACAGCACGAGCAGTCACCTGTTTAATATAATATTTAATATTACTTGACGTAAATCACTCGTCTCTTCCCTCTCATTTTTTAAAACTTTCCTGTGGACTCTAACGTCACATATCGATTGCAATTAACAATTACTGCATTTAACCGTTGTCTATTTGTATTAACACGAAAACAATGACGAGATGAAATGCCCTTTAATTTTTCGGTAACGTTTTTGGTGTTCGCAAATGCCTATTTCTGTAGCATTTTGTTTTTATTGTTTTGTTTTCTTTCTTTGTGTGTGTGTGTGTGTGTCATTTTAGTAATTAATGATGCGTTCACAATCTGTTACGTCCATATCCTGGAATGCCCTCTCTCTCTCTCTCTCTCTCGCAGTTATACAGAATTCTACGTCATTCTTGCTATAGACCACTCATTAATTAATGTTCACAAATGAAACCACACGATAGTCTTTTTTTTTTTCTCACTATATATACATTCGTTCTTCTTTATTTCTCTTATTACTACTCTGCATTTCTTCCTTCTTTCTATTCTACTTTTGACGGTGACATTTTAGTTTCTCATAAGTCCGGCTAATCATTTTAAATTAAGAATAACTGTATATGGCATGCTCTATTATTTCATTTGGGATAAGTGGAGTCAAATTTGTTCCAAATAAGGAAAGAATGAACTGTAATGACACTACTTGATTTATCTCGTTACGATGAGTAAGGCCACTGTTACAATGATGTTGCTTTGGCTTCTCGTTAGTTGTGATGTTGAATTAGCAGAGTGGTTTTGCTACCTGTCAGTAGATATGATAAAATTAATATACGGTGTAATACATTTGCAAATCTAGTGTCTAGCGATTTGTTCATTTGTATATTGCATGTGTTCTAGTTCTTATATTATCCGGGAGACCTATATGTCTATATCCGATTCATCCGATTTCAGTAGCCGTATTACGTCACTTAAGTTGCCAAGGGATAGAACGTTATCTTTTGTACATTTGAAATATATCTTTGCCATAAACTAGACTTTGTCGCTAAATATTTGTATTATGTAGATATAAGTGCACTAACACAGACTCACCTGATGAATAAAATTACGGACAATAATCCAAATATAAGACGGTTATCATTAACCAATTATGTGTGGTGTAAAATTAATTGGTGGGGATGTGTAATAGCCTATATTTCACAAAATTGGATTTTCCAACCCCATACAAATCATTTGACACGTAACCTTGAATGGATAGGTATATAAGTTTATGTAATAGGTATAAAAAGAACTTGATACTTGTAATCTACTGTTCTCCATCTGTTTCAATAAATTTCTGAGATGTATCGAGTATCATCATTAAACGGGGTTTTAATGTCTTATTATAATTATTGGTACAGTAATTTAAGCGATGAATTAGTGATGAATTTAAAAGTCTTATAGTTTATGATGCGTAATGATATGCAAAAGATAATAACCGTACCAATCAAAGTGAGAGTTAGCTATACAAGTATGTTAGATCGCATTATTATATCTCCCTCTTTATATGTGCACAGTCTTGAATTAACCTTGCTGATGCCAATGTTATGTGATTACACTGCCTCCTATTTAATTAGTCGACTATATTACGAATCTTCCACAAGAGATAAGTACGGCTTAATAATAAAGAGGATTTTGAAATATTTAACAATATCACAGCATGTATAGACATTACAACTGATTTAGGACTTGGACACGAAAGGCTTTATATAATTATGGAGTATTCAAACATTTGATTTCTCTGCTCAATGCATTACTACCATATTGATACAACGAGACATAGTGTTCTTGGTTACTTTGTGATTTGATGTATTTGTCTTTGTCAAATACCTACTACAGTCATTAACTTCTTCATGTACAATTTCAATCATGTAATCGCTCTTTTTCTCTCTCTCTCTTCATCACATGTCTCATAACATTGCATACCATATTATAACATACACTATTTAATTCACACTTGATTAACTCCATCTATATCCACCTGACTTGCATATACTTAAAGATCATCATGATAGTGACGTGATTCATTTACATAGTATGGCCGGCAATGTACAATAACGATATTTTCCTTTTGATATCAAACTGACAAATAAATCCATACCTATAACTTTATTTTTTATTAATCCATGTAACCTTCACACATCTAAATACTGTTGAACTCAAGCCATGTCCATATCTCGAATAGGTTCCCACTGGTCCGTGGTTCATACCTCGAGTTTTCGAGTTTTTCATCCACAGGTTATACGAGTATATTCGCCTTCCTTTGTTATTCTTTGTAACAGTGCACCGAGAGAGTGCACAACCCATGGCCCGCGGGCCGGATACGGTTCGCCAACGTGTTCTCTTCGGCTCTCGGGGTAAATTTAAAAAACACAGAAATCTGGCCGTGAATAGTAATTTTATTAAAGAAATTAGTGTTTGCGGCCCTCGAGTGGTCTTAGAAAATGCAATCTGGCCCTTGGCAGAAAAAGGTTTTACACCCCTGATACATAGCCTATCATGTACTGAGAAAAGGCGTTAAACCGCAAAACAACAAGAAAATCTATCTCATATGTTGCATTTAACTAAGTTGCACGATACACGCTCGAAGTCTAAAATTCACAGCACGAGCAGTCACCTGTTTAATATAATATTTAATATTACTTGACGTAAATCACTCGTCTCTTCCCTCTCATTTTTTAAAACTTTCCTGTGGACTGTAACGTCACATATCGATTACAATTAACAATTACTGCATTTAACCGTTGTCTATTTGTATTAATACGAAAACAATGACGAGATGAAATGCCCTTTAATTTTTCGGTAACGTTTTTGGTGTTCGCAAATGCCTATTTCTGTAGCATTTTGTTTTTATTGTTTTGTTTTTTTTCTTTGTGTGTGTGTGTGTGTGTGTGTGTGTGTCATTTTAGTAATTAATGATGCGTTCACAATCTGTTACGTCCATATCCTGGAATGCCCTCTCTCTCTCTCTCCCTCGCAGTTATACAGAATTCTACGTCATTCTTGCTATAGACCACTCATTAATTAATGTTCACAAATGAAACCACACGATAGTCTTTTTTTTTTCTCACTATATATACATTCGTTCTTCTTTATTTCTCTTATTACTACTCTGCATTTCTTCTTTCTTTCTATTCTACTTTTGACGGTGACATTTTAGTTTCTCATAAGTCCGGCTAATCATTTTAAATTAAGAATTACTGTATATGGCATGCTCTATTATTTCACATGGGATAAGTGGAGTCAAATTTGTTCCAAATAAGGAAAGAATGAACTGTAATGACACTACTTGATTTATCTCGTTACGATGAGTAAGGCCACTGTTACAATGATGTTGCTTTGGCTTCTCGTTAGTTGTGATGTTGAATTAGCAGAGTGGTTTTGCTACCTGTCAGTAGATATGATAAAATTAATATACGGTGTAATACATTTGCAAATCTAGTGTCTAGCGATTTGTTCATTTGTATATTGCATGTGTTCTAGTTCTTATATTATCCGGGAGACCTATATGTCTATATCCGATTCATCCGATTTCAGTAGCCGTATTACGTCACTTAAGTTGCCAAGGGATAGAACGTTATCTTTTGTACATTTGAAATATATCTTTGCCATAAACTAGACTTTGTCGCTAAATATTTGTATTATGTAGATATAAGTGCACTAACACAGACTCACCTGATGAATAAAATTACGGACAATAATCCAAATATAAGACGGTCATCATTAACCAATTATGTGTGGTGTAAAATTAATTGGTGGGGATGTGTAATAGCCTATATTTCACAAAATTGGATTTTCCAACCCCATACAAATCATTTGACACGTAACCTTGAATGGATAGGTATATAAGTTTATGTAATAGGTATAAAAAGAACTTGATACTTGTAATCTACTGTTCTCCATCTGTTTCAATAAATTTCTGAGATGTATCGAGTATCATCATTAAACGGGGTTTTAATGTCTTATTATAATTATTGGTACAGTAATTTAAGCGATGAATTAGTGATGAATTTAAAAGTCTTATAGTTTATGATGCGTAATGATATGCAAAAGATAATAACCGTACCAATCAAAGTGAGAGTTAGCTATACAAGTATGTTAGATCGCATTATTATATCTCCCTCTTTATATGTGCACAGTCTTGAATTAACCTTGCTGATGCCAATGTTATGTGATTACACTGCCTCCTATTTAATTAGTCGACTATATTACGAATCTTCCACAAGAGATAAGTACGGCTTAATAATAAAGAGGATTTTGAAATATTTAACAATATCACAGCATGTATAGACATTACAACTGATTTAGGACTTGGACACGAAAGGCTTTATATAATTATGGAGTATTCAAACATTTGATTTCTCTGCTCAATGCATTACTACCATATTGATACAACGAGACATAGTGTTCTTGGTTACTTTGTGATTTGATGTATTTGTCTTTGTCAAATACCTACTACAGTCATTAACTTCTTCATGTACAATTTCAATCATGTAATCGCTCTTTTTCTCTCTCTCTCTCTTCATCACATGTCTCATAACATTGCATAACATATTATAACATACACTATTTAATTCACACTTGATTAACTCCATCTATATCCACCTGACTTGCATATACTTAAAGATCATCATGATAGTGACGCGATTCATTTACATAGTATGGCCGGCAATGTACAATAACGATATTTTCCTTTTGATATCAAACTGACAAATAAATCCATACCTATAACTTTATTTTTTATTAATCCATGTAACCTTCACACATCTAAATACTGTTGAACTCAAGCCATGTCCATATCTCGAATAGGTTCCCACTGGTCCGTGGTTCATACCTCGAGTTTTCGAGTTTTTCATCCACAGGTTATACGAGTATATTCGCCTTCCTTTGTTATTCTTTGTAACAGTGCACCGAGAGAGTGCACAACCCATGGCCCGCGGGCCGGATACGGTTCGCCAACGTGTTCTCTTCGGCCCTCGGGGTAAATTTAAAAAACACAGAAATCTGGCCGTGAATAGTAATTTTATTAAAGAAATTAGTGTTTGCGGCCCTCGAGTGGTCTTAGAAAATGCAATCTGGCCCTTGGCAGAAAAAGGTTTTACACCCCTGATACATAGCCCATCATGTACTGAGAAAAGGCGTTAAACCGCAAAACAACAAGAAAATCTATCTCATATGTTGCATTTAACTAAGTTGCACGATACACGCTCGAAGTCTAAAATTCACAGCACGAGCAGTCACCTGTTTAATATAATATTTAATATTACTTGACGTAAATCACTCGTCTCTTCCCTCTCATTTTTTAAAACTTTCCTGTGGACTGTAACGTCACATATCGATTGCAATTAACAATTACTGCATTTAACCGTTGTCTATTTGTATTAATACGAAAACAATGACGAGATGAAATGCCCTTTAATTTTTCGGTAACGTTTTTGGTGTTCGCAAATGCCTATTTCTGTAGCATTTTGTTTTTATTGTTTTGTTTTCTTTCTTTGTGTGTGTGTGTGTGTGTGTGTGTGTGTGTGTCATTTTAGTAATTAATGATGCGTTCACAATCTGTTACGTCCATATCCTGGAATGCCCTCTCTCTCTCTCTCTCTCTCTCTCTCGCAGTTATACAGAATTCTACGTCATTCTTGCTATAGACCACTCATTAATTAATGTTCACAAATGAAACCACACGATAGTCTTTTTTTTTTCTCACTATATATACATTCGTTCTTCTTTATTTCTCTTATTACTACTCTGCATTTCTTCTTTCTTTCTATTCTACTTTTGACGGTGACATTTTAGTTTCTCATAAGTCCGGCTAATCATTTTAAATTAAGAATTACTGTATATGGCATGCTCTATTATTTCACATGGGATAAGTGGAGTCAAATTTGTTCCAAATAAGGAAAGAATGAACTGTAATGACACTACTTGATTTATCTCGTTACGATGAGTAAGGCCACTGTTACAGTGATGTTGCTTTGGCTTCTCGTTAGTTGTAATGTTGAATTAGCAGAGTGATTTTGCTACCTGTCAGTAGATATGATAAAATTAATATACGGTGTTATACATTTGCAAATCTAGTGTCTAGAGATTTGTTCATTTGGATATTGGGTGTGTTCTAGTTCTTATATTATTTGGGAAAACCTATATGTCTATATCCGATTCATCCGATTCCAGTAGCCGTATTACGTCACGTAAGTTGGCAAGGGATAGAACGATATCCTTTGTACACTTGAAATATATCTTTGCCATAAAGCAGACTTTTGTCGCTAAATATTTGTATTATGTGGATACAAGTGCACTTTCACAGACTCACCTGATGAATACAATTACGGACAATAATCCCAAGTTAAACGGTTATCAATAACCAATTATGTATGGTGTAAAATTAATTGGTGGGGATGTGTAATAGTTTAAATTTCACAAAATAGGATTTTCAAAACCCATACAAATCTTTAAACACGTAACCTTGAATGGATAGGGATATAAGTTTATGTAATAGGTATAAAAAGAACTTGATACTTGTAATCTACTGTTCTCCATCTGTTTCAATAAATTTCTGAGATGTATCGAGTATCATCATTAAACGGGGTTTTAATGTCTTATTATAATTATTGGTACAGTAATTTAAGCGATGAATTAGTGATGAATTTAAAAGTCTTATAGTTTATGATGCGTAATGATATGCAAAAGATAATAACCGTACCAATCAAAGTGAGAGTTAGCTATACAAGTATGTTAGATCGCATTATTATATCTCCCTCTTTATATGTGCACAGTCTTGAATTAACCTTGCTGATGCCAATGTTATGTGATTACACTGCCTCCTATTTAATCAGTCGACTATATTACGAATCTTCCACAAGAGATAAGTACGGCTTAATAATAAAGAGGATTTTGAAATATTTAACAATATCACAGCATGTATAGACATTACAACTGATTTAGGACTTGGACACGAAAGGCTTTATATAATTATGGAGTATTCAAACATTTGATTTCTCTGCTCAATGCATTACTACCATATTGATACAACGAGACATAGTGTTCTTGGTTACTTTGTGATTTGATGTATTTGTCTTTGTCAAATACCTACTACAGTCATTAACTTCTTCATGTACAATTTCAATCATGTAATCGCTCTTTTTCTCTCTCTCTCTCTTCATCACATGTCTCATAACATTGCATAACATATTATAACATACACTATTTAATTCACACTTGATTAACTCCATCTATATCCACCTGACTTGCATATACTTAAAGATCATCATGATAGTGACGCGATTCATTTACATAGTATGGCCGGCAATGTACAATAACGATATTTTCCTTTTGATATCAAACTGACAAATAAATCCATACCTATAACTTTATTTTTTATTAATCCATGTAACCTTCACACATCTAAATACTGTTGAACTCAAGCCATGTCCATATCTCGAATAGGTTCCCACTGGTCCGTGGTTCATACCTCGAGTTTTCGAGTTTTTCATCCACAGGTTATACGAGTATATTCGCCTTCCTTTGTTATTCTTTGTAACAGTGCACCGAGAGAGTGCACAACCCATGGCCCGCGGGCCGGATACGGTTCGCCAACGTGTTCTCTTCGGCCCTCGGGGTAAATTTAAAAAACACAGAAATCTGGCCGTGAATAGTAATTTTATTAAAGAAATTAGTGTTTGCGGCCCTCGAGTGGTCTTAGAAAATGCAATCTGGCCCTTGGCAGAAAAAGGTTTTACACCCCTGATACATAGCCCATCATGTACTGAGAAAAGGCGTTAAACCGCAAAACAACAAGAAAATCTATCTCATATGTTGCATTTAACTAAGTTGCACGATACACGCTCGAAGTCTAAAATTCACAGCACGAGCAGTCACCTGTTTAATATAATATTTAATATTACTTGACGTAAATCACTCGTCTCTTCCCTCTCATTTTTTAAAACTTTCCTGTGGACTGTAACGTCACATATCGATTGCAATTAACAATTACTGCATTTAACCGTTGTCTATTTGTATTAATACGAAAACAATGACGAGATGAAATGCCCTTTAATTTTTCGGTAACGTTTTTGGTGTTCGCAAATGCCTATTTCTGTAGCATTTTGTTTTTATTGTTTTGTTTTCTTTCTTTGTGTGTGTGTGTGTGTGTGTGTGTGTGTGTGTGTCATTTTAGCAATTAATGATGCGTTCACAATCTGTTACGTCCATATCCTGGAATGCCCTCTCTCTCTCTCTCTCTCTCTCTCTCGCAGTTATACAGAATTCTACGTCATTCTTGCTATAGACCACTCATTAATTAATGTTCACAAATGAAACCACACGATAGTCTTTTTTTTTTCTCACTATATATACATTCGTTCTTCTTTATTTCTCTTATTACTACTCTGCATTTCTTCTTTCTTTCTATTCTACTTTTGACGGTGACATTTTAGTTTCTCATAAGTCCGGCTAATCATTTTAAATTAAGAATTACTGTATATGGCATGCTCTATTATTTCACATGGGATAAGTGGAGTCAAATTTGTTCCAAATAAGGAAAGAATGAACTGTAATGACACTACTTGATTTATCTCGTTACGATGAGTAAGGCCACTGTTACAGTGATGTTGCTTTGGCTTCTCGTTAGTTGTAATGTTGAATTAGCAGAGTGATTTTGCTACCTGTCAGTAGATATGATAAAATTAATATACGGTGTTATACATTTGCAAATCTAGTGTCTAGAGATTTGTTCATTTGGATATTGGGTGTGTTCTAGTTCTTATATTATTTGGGAAAACCTATATGTCTATATCCGATTCATCCGATTCCAGTAGCCGTATTACGTCACGTAAGTTGGCAAGGGATAGAACGATATCCTTTGTACACTTGAAATATATCTTTGCCATAAAGCAGACTTTTGTCGCTAAATATTTGTATTATGTGGATACAAGTGCACTTTCACAGACTCACCTGATGAATACAATTACGGACAATAATCCCAAGTTAAACGGTTATCAATAACCAATTATGTATGGTGTAAAATTAATTGGTGGGGATGTGTAATAGTTTAAATTTCACAAAATAGGATTTTCAAAACCCATACAAATCTTTAAACACGTAACCTTGAATGGATAGGGATATAAGTTTATGTAATAGGTATAAAAAGAACTTGATACTTGTAATCTACTGTTCTCCATCTGTTTCAATAAATTTCTGAGATGTATCGAGTATCATCATTAAACGGGGTTTTAATGTCTTATTATAATTATTGGTACAGTAATTTAAGCGATGAATTAGTGATGAATTTAAAAGTCTTATAGTTTATGATGCGTAATGATATGCAAAAGATAATAACCGTACCAATCAAAGTGAGAGTTAGCTATACAAGTATGTTAGATCGCATTATTATATCTCCCTCTTTATATGTGCACAGTCTTGAATTAACCTTGCTGATGCCAATGTTATGTGATTACACTGCCTCCTATTTAATTAGTCGACTATATTACGAATCTTCCACAAGAGATAAGTACGGCTTAATAATAAAGAGGATTTTGAAATATTTAACAATATCACAGCATGTATAGACATTACAACTGATTTAGGACTTGGACACGAAAGGCTTTATATAATTATGGAGTATTCAAACATTTGATTTCTCTGCTCAATGCATTACTACCATATTGATACAACGAGACATAGTGTTCTTGGTTACTTTGTGATTTGATGTATTTGTCTTTGTCAAATACCTACTACAGTCATTAACTTCTTCATGTACAATTTCAATCATGTAATCGCTCTTTTTCTCTCTCTCTCTCTTCATCACATGTCTCATAACATTGCATAACATATTATAACATACACTATTTAATTCACACTTGATTAACTCCATCTATATCCACCTGACTTGCATATACTTAAAGATCATCATGATAGTGACGCGATTCATTTACATAGTATGGCCGGCAATGTACAATAACGATATTTTCCTTTTGATATCAAACTGACAAATAAATCCATACCTATAACTTTATTTTTTATTAATCCATGTAACCTTCACACATCTAAATACTGTTGAACTCAAGCCATGTCCATATCTCGAATAGGTTCCCACTGGTCCGTGGTTCATACCTCGAGTTTTCGAGTTTTTCATCCACAGGTTATACGAGTATATTCGCCTTCCTTTGTTATTCTTTGTAACAGTGCACCGAGAGAGTGCACAACCCATGGCCCGCGGGCCGGATACGGTTCGCCAACGTGTTCTCTTCGGCCCTCGGGGTAAATTTAAAAAACACAGAAATCTGGCCGTGAATAGTAATTTTATTAAAGAAATTAGTGTTTGCGGCCCTCGAGTGGTCTTAGAAAATGCAATCTGGCCCTTGGCAGAAAAAGGTTTTACACCCCTGATACATAGCCCATCATGTACTGAGAAAAGGCGTTAAACCGCAAAACAACAAGAAAATCTATCTCATATGTTGCATTTAACTAAGTTGCACGATACACGCTCGAAGTCTAAAATTCACAGCACGAGCAGTCACCTGTTTAATATAATATTTAATATTACTTGACGTAAATCACTCGTCTCTTCCCTCTCATTTTTTAAAACTTTCCTGTGGACTGTAACGTCACATATCGATTGCAATTAACAATTACTGCATTTAACCGTTGTCTATTTGTATTAATACGAAAACAATGACGAGATGAAATGCCCTTTAATTTTTCGGTAACGTTTTTGGTGTTCGCAAATGCCTATTTCTGTAGCATTTTGTTTTCATTGTTTTGTTTTCTTTCTTTGTGTGTGTGTGTGTGTGTGTCATTTTAGTAATTAATGATGCGTTCACAATCTGTTACGTCCATATCCTGGAATGCCCCCTCTCTCTCTCTCTCTCTCTCGCAGTTATACAGAATTCTACGTCATTCTTGCTATAGACCACTCATTAATTAATGTTCACAAATGAAACCACACGATAGTCTTTTTTTTTTCTCACTATATATACATTCGTTCTTCTTTATTTCTCTTATTACTACTCTGCATTTCTTCCTTCTTTCTATTCTACTTTTGACGGTGACATTTTAGTTTCTCATAAGTCCGGCTAATCATTTTAAATTAAGAATTACTGTATATGGCATGCTCTATTATTTCACATGGGATAAGTGGAGTCAAATTTGTTCCAAATAAGGAAAGAATGAACTGTAATGACACTACTTGATTTATCTCGTTACGATGAGTAAGGCCACTGTTACAATGATGTTACTTTGGCTTCTCGTTAGTTGTGATGTTGAATTAGCAGAGTGGTTTTGCTACCTGTCAGTAGATATGATAAAATTAATATACGGTGTAATACATTTGCAAATCTAGTGTCTAGCGATTTGTTCATTTGTATATTGCATGTGTTCTAGTTCTTATATTATCCGGGAGACCTATATGTCTATATCCGATTCATCCGATTTCAGTAGCCGTATTACGTCACTTAAGTTGCCAAGGGATAGAACGTTATCTTTTGTACATTTGAAATATATCTTTGCCATAAACTAGACTTTGTCGCTAAATATTTGTATTATGTAGATATAAGTGCACTAACACAGACTCACCTGATGAATAAAATTACGGACAATAATCCAAATATAAGACGGTCATCATTAACCAATTATGTGTGGTGTAAAATTAATTGGTGGGGATGTGTAATAGCCTATATTTCACAAAATTGGATTTTCCAACCCCATACAAATCATTTGACACGTAACCTTGAATGGATAGGTATATAAGTTTATGTAATAGGTATAAAAAGAACTTGATACTTGTAATCTACTGTTCTCCATCTGTTTCAATAAATTTCTGAGATGTATCGAGTATCATCATTAAACGGGGTTTTAATGTCTTATTATAATTATTGGTACAGTAATTTAAGCGATGAATTAGTGATGAATTTAAAAGTCTTATAGTTTATGATGCGTAATGATATGCAAAAGATAATAACCGTACCAATCAAAGTGAGAGTTAGCTATACAAGTATGTTAGATCGCATTATTATATCTCCCTCTTTATATGTGCACAGTCTTGAATTAGCCTTGCTGATGCCAATGTTATGTGATTACACTGCCTCCTATTTAATTAGTCGACTGTATTACGAATCTTCCACAAGAGATAAGTACGGCTTAATAATAAAGAGGATTTTGAAATATTTAACAATATCACAGCATGTATAGACATTACAACTGATTTAGGACTTGGACACGAAAGGCTTTATATAATTATGGAGTATTCAAACATTTGATTTCTCTGCTCAATGCATTACTACCATATTGATACAACGAGACATAGTGTTCTTGGTTACTTTGTGATTTGATGTATTTGTCTTTGTCAAATACCTACTACAGTCATTAACTTCTTCATGTACAATTTCAATCATGTAATCGCTCTTTTTCTCTCTCTCTCTTCATCACATGTCTCATAACATTGCATAACATATTATAACATACACTATTTAATTCACACTTGATTAACTCCATCTATATCCACCTGACTTGCATATACTTAAAGATCATCATGATAGTGACGTGATTCATTTACATAGTATGACCGGCAATGTACAATAACGATATTTTCCTTTTGATATCAAACTGACAAATAAATCCATACCTATAACTTTATTTTTTATTAATCCATGTAACCTTCACACATCTAAATACTGTTGAACTCAAAGCCATGTCCATATCTGGAATAGGTTCCCACTGGTCCGTGGTTCATACCTCGAGTTTTCGAGTTTTTCATCCACAGGTTATACGAGTATATTCGCCTTCCTTTGTTATTCTTTGTAACAGTGCACCGAGAGAGTGCACAACCCATGGCCCGCGGACCGGATACGGTTCGCCAACGTGTTCTCTTCGGCCCTCGGGGTAAATTTAAAAAACACAGAAATCTGGCCGTGAATAGTAATTTTATTAAAGAAATTAGTGTTTGCGGCCCTCGAGTGGTCTTAGAAAATGCAACCTGGCCCTTGGCAGAAAAAGTTTTTACACCCCTGATACATAGCCTATCATGTACTGAGAAAAGGCGTTAAACCGCAAAACAACAAGAAAATCTATCTCATATGTTGCATTTAACTAAGTTGCACGATACACGCTCGAAGTCTAAAATTCACAGCACGAGCAGTCACCTGTTTAATATAATATTTAATATTACTTGACGTAAATCACTCGTCTCTTCCCTCTCATTTTTTAAAACTTTCCTGTGGACTGTAACGTCACATATCGATTGCAATTAACAATTACTGCATTTAACCGTTGTCTATTTGTATTAATACGAAAACAATGACGAGATGAAATGCCCTTTAATTTTTCGGTAACGTTTTTGGTGTTCGCAAATGCCTATTTCTGTAGCATTTTGTTTTTATTGTTTTGTTTTCTTTCTTTGTGTGTGTGTGTGTGTGTGTGTGTGTCATTTTAGTAATTAATGATGCGTTCACAATCTGTTACGTCCATATCCTGGAATGCCCTCTCTCTCTCTCTCTCTCTCTCTCTCTCGCAGTTATACAGAATTCTACGTCATTCTTGCTATAGACCACTCATTAATTAATGTTCACAAATGAAACCACACGATAGTCTTTTTTTTTTCTCACTATATATACATTCGTTCTTCTTTATTTCTCTTATTACTACTCTGCATTTCTTCTTTCTTTCTATTCTACTTTTGACGGTGACATTTTAGTTTCTCATAAGTCCGGCTAATCATTTTAAATTAAGAATTACTGTATATGGCATGCTCTATTATTTCACATGGGATAAGTGGAGTCAAATTTGTTCCAAATAAGGAAAGAATGAACTGTAATGACACTACTTGATTTATCTCGTTACGATGAGTAAGGCCACTGTTACAGTGATGTTGCTTTGGCTTCTCGTTAGTTGTAATGTTGAATTAGCAGAGTGATTTTGCTACCTGTCAGTAGATATGATAAAATTAATATACGGTGTTATACATTTGCAAATCTAGTGTCTAGAGATTTGTTCATTTGGATATTGGGTGTGTTCTAGTTCTTATATTATTTGGGAAAACCTATATGTCTATATCCGATTCATCCGATTCCAGTAGCCGTATTACGTCACGTAAGTTGGCAAGGGATAGAACGATATCCTTTGTACACTTGAAATATATCTTTGCCATAAAGCAGACTTTTGTCGCTAAATATTTGTATTATGTGGATACAAGTGCACTTTCACAGACTCACCTGATGAATACAATTACGGACAATAATCCCAAGTTAAACGGTTATCAATAACCAATTATGTATGGTGTAAAATTAATTGGTGGGGATGTGTAATAGTTTAAATTTCACAAAATAGGATTTTCAAAACCCATACAAATCTTTAAACACGTAACCTTGAATGGATAGGGATATAAGTTTATGTAATAGGTATAAAAAGAACTTGATACTTGCAATCTCTGATTCGATAAATTTCTGGGATGTATTGAGTATCATCATTAAACGGGGTTTTAATGTCTTATTATAATTATTGGTACAGTAATTTAAGCGATGAATTAGTGATGAATTTAAAAGTCTCATAGTTAATGATGCGTAATGATATGCAAAAGATAATAACCGTGCCGACCAAAGAGTTATCTGTACAATACTGTTAGATCGCATTATTACATATCCGTCTTTATATGTGCACAGTCTTGAATTAGCCTTGCTGATGCCAATGTTATGTGATTACACTGCCTCCTATTTAACTAGTCGATTATATTACGAATCTTCCACAAGAGATGAGTACGGCTTAATAATAAAGAGGATTTTGAAATATTTAACAATATCACATCATGTAAAGACATTACAACTGATTTAGGGATTTGGACACGAAAGGCTTTATATAATTATGGAGTATTCAAACATTTGATTTCTCTGCTCAATGCATTACTACCATATTGATACAACGAGGCATAGTGTTCTTCGTTACTTTGTGATTTGATGTATTTGTCTTTGTCAAATACCTACTACAGTCATTAACTTCTTCATGTATAATTTCAATTAACTTCTTCATGTACAATTTCAATCATGTAATATCTCTCTCTCTATCTATCTCGCTCTCGCACACACACACACACACACACACACACACACACAGATTTGCATTAATCATGTATGCTAATATGCTGTTGTATGAAATCCTTCTCATTTTTGCTGCTGTCCATTTCTTATCGCCTATAGGACATATTCCAAGTTGTGAGAACTTGTGGCCAGACGTCATTCTTCCCATCTCCTCCCATAATTGTTTCTGCTCAAGAAACGTAAATTGTTATCATCTAAGGAAAAGAAATAATATGAACATAGCCTTTCCATGGTTGGCATTAATTCATTTTCCGCGCTTATTCCCTTAATCAAAAATGTAGGAAATGATTTTAATATTACGCTTTTTTCTATACTAAATTATAAAAAGTATGCAAAATACTGATTAAAATTTTGTTGGAAAGATTGGAGAGTCCGACTTCAATCTGGTCTACATATTGTGTATTATACGAAAAACAATTATCTGCAATACACGTAACCTGAAGAGAACTCGTCTGCTTGAACAGCGATGAAATGTATGACTTATTTTGTTGTTTATATAATCTCTAAGAGTAGTTTATACAAATTTCCCACATTTTAAGACACCAACTGTCTCACTTTAGAAGACAAACTTTCCCATTTTAGAAGACAAACTACCCGATATTGGCAAACTGTCCGATTTAGCAGACAAAATGTCCAATTTTAGCAGACAGTTGAATGTCAAATTATAAAATTAAACGAATAGAACAAATACTGATACAAAGAATTTACGGTTAAGTTTTTAAAAAAGTCTTCTCTCCTAAGTATAACCTATAATAGCAATCAAGCTGAGCATACAAACTGTCCTGTTTCCTATGAAACTTATAATAATTCATATACATCAACTGAAATCTCAGCAGCCAGGGCAATCATAACCGTAACGTTTCCTGTACAGAAATTGTACCATCCGTTTCATTAAGGACCAGATTCGTTTGATGTGGTTTATATCCTTCGAGCATATCCGCTCCATTCCAGTAATCTCAAATTGATATTAAAATTGCATATCAAAGGACAACCCATGTTCATGGTAGTGTGACTACGTTATGTGTGGAGATGTATAGAGCAAACTTTAGACTGCTCTACAGATGTCACTCTCTGAGAATTTAGAAATCCTTTGCCAGCAAAGACTCGTTTTACGTAATATCTTGTAGGAAATCTTTTTTTAAAACTGTATGTTTGCGTTATATATCTTTCATTTAGCAAACTGTATTTCATTTTGTACAGGTTGCAAAGAAACAATAGGATTTTTTTATATATAAAAAAGTATAGTTTGTATATGCATACCTAATCTGACGTTTCTAATACTGTCACCTTTTCGTCAAAAGCTGACATTAATTATAAATCCGACACCGCAGGAAAATAGACTTCCGTACCTAAAATATTGCAAGGAAAAGTACCTATATTCTTCGAAGTGTATTTCATACATTTAGTAATATATCAGGATAATTTCAATTAACTTCTTCATGTACAATTTCAATCATATATATATATATATATATATATATATATATATATATATATATATAAACTGAAAACTCTTAAGTCTATAAATAAAGTCAGTGTTTATCTTCAGACATTACACTAATATAGCCAATAAGCTATTATTGCATTGAAGTCCTTAGACAAATAAGTTTTACTTTTTGTCTGAGTTTTCCCGGAGATCTGTTGACAGTGAAGAGTATGACTTCTACTCAATAGAAAGAAGCATTTAACTCTCAACAGAAAATAAAATATTTTTATTGAATACAGCTTACTGGCTTTTGCGCACGATACAAATGTGAACAAGAGTGATTCAGCCGGTTCATGATCAGCCAAACGCACTCGAAATATTATTAAAAGACAACTATTTCCACATCATGCAATATAAGTAAGTAGTAGTACGGTAATTTGGAGTAGCTGAACTTCAACACCTGCATCGGACTTCATCAAAAATGTGCAAAAATTAAGTATCGAATGAAAATAAACAGTGTAACGATGCCTTCAATATTCCCAAGCTACGAGTTTCGGACAAAGCGGACATTCACATACCTATCAAACCTCGACCTCTGTATGTGTTTGTATGTACGTGGTAAGTTTTTGCTTTTGGATCCAAAACAGACACACATTCTTAACAAACAATGATTGTTTAGGTCATTGCTTCTTCTGGTAATGTAGCTTTTATTATAAGGTCAAATAGCACATTTTTGGAACAAATGCTCGTGTGGGAGAGATGCTTCCCTAAGGCTATACTATACATCCATCTTTCAAATACTTTAAAATGCAGAATACGCTAAGTGTAGAGCCATTAGTGTCTGACTCTTCAAGCGCGAAACGTTGGGTACGGAGCGATTAACATCTGTAACAAATAGCGTTTCCCTCCAACCTGGATATCGAAACTGGTATCAAGAATCCTGATGTGTGTGTGTGTGTATCTGAATATACCAGCAAACCGAATACATTGTTATATACATTTGCTCTAAGTATATAAATTTAAATAGCTATTTGGTCTAATCGAATCAAGCAACTACAACACTTTGTATGTCATGAAAATGTTGTAGTCATTCGACTTAAATTGGGGTCTATATATTATGATGATGTCATTCAAAATGTTTCTACCTAGAATTGTTTACCACTGCCTTGTATGGCTTCAAAGAAAAACGGGATAAAGAAATTGCCTTTTGCAATGACTATTTTTCGACTTTGGAATTTCTTGTCATGTAGTTTGCCCAGACTTAAACATGATCGTCAAAAGTGACAGTACGTATTATATGCGAGAGGATTGAGGGGGATCGCAAGTACAGGTTGTTGTGGAGAAGAAACTAGTTTTGTGGGTATCAAATTTGGTTAGAATCAGATTCAAACTGCAGTCATAAGTTCTCTTACTGCTAATGGGTTGGAGGATGCAGCATGTTAACTTAACTTCGGGACTGACTATTTTACGGTTTTCAATCGTTCCTATCATCATTTATTGTTGTTTCGGTGTTTCTTTTAATGTTCCTCCAATCGCAATTTGACGGAATGTTAAAATGTTGTAACTCAAATTAAATTGTTTCAGAGTGACGCTCTTAATGACTGCATTAAATTTACCTCGCTAGGTAGAAGTATTTAACTTGGACGTGGTCTTTCCCTCATCTGGAAATAAACAAGAACTTTCCTAACCTAAATCTTCAGCATTTCGTTCGATTAAATTCCAGAAAGAAATTCATTACCCAACTGCTGCAATCTATGCTTGGTTTTGCTAGATATTCACATTGCACCATGTTCCATATATGTTCTGAAAATATTTGATATCCAGTTCTGATGTGTCGTCGTCAAAAATGATTAATGGTTTGCATGTGACATTCAGCCTCATTGTGGTAATATACATAACTCGCTGAACAGATTTCATTTGTTTACCAACTTAAATCTAGCCAACCAATTTATTGTAATAAATTGAAAAAAGTAAAGGTTATATACTAGCTGGAGTCTTAATCTGAAGTTCATCCTATTCTGTGTGTGTGTGTGTGTCTTATATTTTGTAACGTAGCTTTCACAATTTTGCAGTCATATCGCTACGATGACTGCAGTGTGGCAGTTAATAGTTATGTTTAGCACTGAAACATCATGCCGCAGACAAGTAGCATCATGTCCCAACCAGTCACATTATTTTGACACCAGGCCAATCAGTCATAATACTAACCTCTTAATGTTGAACGCCTAGAGAGACCCATCCTGCTATGCACTTGTGCTGAAGGCACAATCGTATAAGAACTGAACTGTATTATTTTTGGACTAGATCCTGTTACATTTGAACTTAAGGACCTCAGATGTTGTCGCGAATCACCAAGTCTCCATTGTTTATCTAGGGTCATGGGTCACAATTTTCTTTATACGTATACCTTATGCCCAGTATTCAGTTGAAACAGTTAATGTAAAATTAGTCTTTCTCGTATATATGTACCGGGCGATGATTTACTGCTTTTCACAGCAACGTTGTCATTGATTTCTCTCTCTAATCGTCCAGTTTTATCGATTGTATACCATTTTCATCCGAATTATCTTACACGCTATATTTTTATTCATTTTCTCTGTCATTACTTCACTGTTGCAGCTGTAACTTATTGCAACTGATTATACCAGTGTTATACATTACCTCCACAATCTCCAATATTCAAAGTGTCATTTTTTTGGACTTATTAAAGTTTAATAAGTACTCTGAGAGTGTGTGTGTGTGTGTGTGTGTGTGTGTGTGTGTGTGATTTTGATTTGTAACGTAGTTTTTACAACATTTCTTTCATATCACTATGATGTCTGCAGTGTGGCAGTTTATTGTGATGTCTAGCATTGGGGCATCTTGCAGTAGACACGTAGCATCATGTTCCACATTCACATTATCCTGAAACCAGGCCGATCAGTCTTAACACTAACCTCTTAATGCTGAGTACCTAGCAAAGCAGTTGTTAGTACCGTTTTTAATCGTCCTTGGTATGACTCGACCGGGGTTTGAACACACGTTCTCCTGTATCCGAGGCGGACGCTCTAGCCACTGCGCCACCGGAGCGGTCTAATTATTACATGATGTCAAGTGTATGTTCTGTGAAATTGGTTTCTTCCAAATATGTTATCTTTACAATATAAAAAGTGTAATGGACCTTAAATCATCAGTTAGGAGTAAATTCCTTTCTTTATGAACGAGTCTGTCAAAACTTTTTATTACTTAAGTTTTGTAACAGACGATTTTATAGAAGTATTAAAACTCTGTGCGGAAAAGAAATACGCAAGAAAAATGCAGTTAGTTTTTTTATTCCACAAAGTGCCGCTATTTCCTCTCATGATCCAATTATAGAGAAGGTTAAATGTCTTCATTGACTGCTATAACATTGTTGTGACTTTCTTAACCATTTTTTGTGGGGGAGGGAGTCCAGAATTAAAAAAAAAACTAGCTGCTAGTGTTTTACATTGTCTTTTTTTCAGCTTGTCTTATATTTAGTTGCAAACAACTTCAAATTTTTAATGTTGTCTCTATTCATTTCTTTCATAATGTGATTTGTTACCCTGCACGGACATTCTGTTGGTTACGGTAATTTTATTGCATTTCTCATGTGTACCATTTATTACCTACTGGTGATGTGTTTGAATGTATTTTCTTTTCCTCCCTTGTTTTATAATCAAATAAATTAGCATACCATGCATGTATGAAACCCTTTATATTCTAATTCACCATTTCTAATACATCTGTCGTATTCTGGAAAGACGTCATTTCACAAAAGATCAAGTTTTTTTCTTGCTCCTTTATGCTTCTATGTACTTATATAAAGCTGGCTTCAACTGATTCGTCTCATTCTTTCCATTTATCACAGCTCATTAGTTACGTCTTCAATATTTATTCAACCTTGTGAATATCGCCATTTTCATCGTAAAGATCTCACTTTTGTTCGTTTGATATATCCCGTATATCTTTACCTTTCACGTCTTCCATTTCATAAACGGCTGGATAGCGTAAAATAGCATGCATAATTCTAAATATTTCCTCTGTAAACTGAGACAGTAGCTATTTTAAAAAAAAAAAAAACAACATAATTTTACATCTCAAATTCTATCTAACCGATTTTAAATGTAGGCGTTTCAAAAGTGCCATTTGGGAACTAGCAATTGTCTATCCATAGTGTTAACGTTTTTTATTAGTGGTTGCTTCAGCCGGAGTCGTGCATCGTAACCTATTATAACCGTTAATTAAATATTTTCTAGTAAATCTGTAATATTTTGTATTGCATGTTTCTTCTATTTATCAAACTGTATCTTTTCAGTTCAGGTTCACTCTCTTTAAACAATTTTCCAAAAGCATTTATGTCACTGTCAAAATATACTTTAACTAATTGTTGTATTATAATATTATTGCATGTTTGCCTATCAGTGGTCATCCACTTGACTTTCATATGCCATTATATGTATATATATAAAAAATCTTTTTCTACCTTGCCTGCAAAACATGCAGTAGATTGTTCAGTTATGCATTTCTTTAGTTCATTTTACATCACATTATTGTTAGTACTGGTTCATCTATTTGAAAATAACTGGACTGTCTGGATCGTCGTCAAGAACTCTACAATGATGTTCTGTTTCATTCAAATGAAACGAAATCCAAACAAATCTAGGAAATACTCTTTGTTTCAATATTTGTATTTAGGTGTTATCTATATACAAACCAGATGACCGTCTGAAACAGATCCAACCATTTGCAACTCTTCTTGAATCCTTACAGATCTAAGAATGATTTAAGCTATATATCACATGTGGCATTCAAATCTTTGACCCTGCTGCAGCTAATTCTCATAATGAGTCATCGTGTGCTGTTTCAAACCTGTATTAGTCCTCTTTAGATTATTTTATTATGCCGAAACCTTGTAGAGTCACGCAGTAAAGTGTAAGCAATCTTCATATTTACTGTAAATGTAGACAAATACCGTTTATATTTGCCCACATCAAATAGGTAATGTATTGTATCACCATACTCCACTGTTGTAACCACTGTGCTAACAGGGTTAGTGTTGTTATTGACTATATCATTAAATGTAATCGGTAAATCTCAACATGTCCGAAACACAGGGATATGTCTTTCATGCTTTAAATTAAGGAAGTAATATGATATTTTCTTGGACATTAATTATTCTTTAGCACAACTAGCTGTTGCCATAATTTTACCTCATCCAAACAATTAAAATAAATAGGCATTACTCTAATATTTTAACACCAACATTATTTATAAACTCGAGGAATACTGCGATTGTCTTTTTTAAAACTGTTGAATTCAATATAGAGTTGCTTTATGCCATTATTTAAAACGTGCAAGAGATTTAAATTTATATTTTGGTGTGTTCATTTATTAGCTCTCGCAGTTAGTTGTGCTAATTATCTGTATACACCGATTTGGCAAATGTTCTTTTTTAATTCCTGAAAAAATGCAGATACGTTTGCGTCTGACCTGTGGAGCAATTTTTAAAGTAGCATATATATTTTGCTGATTCTTTAATTATTTGCTGCTCAGTTTAATAAGAGTTACTAAAGATGTTATATTGGTGACTAACACTTACTTCAATAATATACTAATTGGTATAGAATAGCAATATATACAGAACTCATTCTTGAAAGAAGAAAAACAACACAATTATATCATTCCATTAGTTTCAATGTCTGCTACAGGTTCTGATTAAATATATGAATTAAATTAATTATCATGTTGTCTGACTGTTAAAACTAATGTTAGACCGCTCCGGTGGCATAAGTGGTTAGGGCATCCGCTTCGGAGGCTGGAGGTCGTGGGTTCGAACCCCACCCGAGTCATACTAAACACTTTTTTAAAAAAATGGTACTACCAGCTTGGCGCTCAGCATTAAGAGGTTAATGTTAGGACTGGTCTGCCTGGTGTCAGGATAATGTGACTGGGTGGGACATAATGCCACATGTCTGCGGCGTCATGCTTCAGTGCTAGACAGCACTATAAACTGCCGCACTGATATAACGTAGCGATATGACTGAAAAATGTGTAATACTAATTTAAAAATCCAAATCACACACACACACACATTCACACACACTATAAATGTTACCCAATTATTGTCAATTTCTATTAAATACTGTAATTAAGGAAATGTCTTTTTAAAAAAGACCCAAGTGATAATGATAATCATTGATGAAACTTATCACTTAATTGAGAACATTATTATTGTCCATAGTAATATCGAGTCTGATTACGTTAATTAGATTTTGTGTGAAAAGTACATGTACAACTGCACATTTGGCTGTAATAAAAGTGTAATAGTCGTGAATAATAACAACTATTTTACAATGACACGAATAAAACAAATGAAAATCAAATTAGGTTGTTTGCAACGCTTTATCATTAAATTGAAATAATAACCGAGTATCTAAAAACCCAGCTGTTACAGTGTCAATCGATTCAGATTAACTGTGATTTATTTGGAGAGAATATACCACACAGCCGACATGGTTACTATCATCATTAAAAGCGGAATAGGCAATTTGAAGCAAATATATAACATTATTATTATTATCAATAAAGGTTACTTTTACAAACAGGAAAGAAAATCTTCGGTTTCCATGGAGACGTTAATTTAAATGGATGGTTTTCACAACCATTAATTATGGTCTGATTTTCGTTATAGACGACGGACTGAAATAAAGTCACTTTCACTAGCAAAAACATTGTTGTGTGCATTTTCGGGATTGCTGATAGACACTATCACATGATAAAGTGTTTGCTTAAATTTGTAAATGTTAACGAATGAAAGCATATTGTATAAAGATTGGAACCATATAATTGCAAACTAGAATTCTTACTATCTGCGTTTGTGACATGGATGCATACACAAGCTAAATAGAGTTTCACTGGTTCAAAGTATGCTCCAAAATTCTTGGCTTTTATGATGTTAAACTAAATGAGGGAGATAGGGTATCAACATAATTTTGTATGTGTTTCAAATTAATATTACCTGATAACAAAATTAACATTATAAAATACTTCAAAAATATCAGATTTATCTAGAGCTTTCAGAAGCACGAGAGAGTATAATATACAGACGATTGTTGTGAAATTGAATTTTACTTTCAGTTTTTAATATTTGTGTAGGACTTTGACTTTACAAACAAATAAGGACAAGTATGCTGCCTTTATTCATCCTTATAATATTTCAAATACTGATATTATTAAGAGCTTTTATTACTCTTTCTTACAAAGCTTTTCTTCCCGCACAGGACAACTGTTCTGTTAAACAAAAGGCTTAAATCGTATATATTTCAATTATTCATATGTTATCCCAATATCTTATCCAGTCTTCTTTGGATTGCAAACTTCTTTCATTCATTGCTATTTATTTGTTGCAAGTTTTAATTGTATTAAATTTAATATCATCATGTGCTCATTTTTTCCCGTTAACTTTACATTGTTTTAATAGTGCAGTATTTTTCCACATTCTACTGCTTCATACAGCACATCACGTGTGCCTAAAAAAGAGTATAGTATATTAGGTACTACTTTATAAACAAACCATGTACAATCATGCCGTAGACGCTTTCGCTTTTGGTTGATTAGTTTTGTTTGTTAATGAACTAAACAAGCTGTTTCGTCCATTTGAAAGTAGAGATGATAAAGTTAACGATGTGGACGAGTTCAGTGAGGCACAAACGAACCTTACCAACAGAAAACTAATGAACGTGATATTCGCAGTGTCAACAACAAAACGTGAGACGCAGTAATTGGAAATACCATCCTGATCATTTAAGCAGTTATTTAGGAGTAATATTCGTAGCATTCTGCACATAGGTTCAGACTTTGACCAGTGCTCTCTATGGTATATAAAAATAGCCCAGTGCTCTCTATGGTATATAAAAATAACCCAGTGCTCTCTATGGTATATAGCATTAGCACCTAAAAGCATATTGAGGCCAAGGGCTATAGCATATCTATCAGAGACGTACCATTTCACAAGTAAGTCAAAACACTAATTTCGAGGGGAAAAAAATGCAACTGAACGTTTTGGTGGGAAACTCAGAGCATCAAAGCCAATAAGCCAAGACGATAGAAACATATTATTACCGCTGACTAAATGGACTGTCATACGACCGTTGATTTTCAATTTTTCCCGTTTAACTATTTTGATACAATATTAGGCTTCCAAAAAAGCCACATATTTCGTAGCTGGGTCCATCCAACAACGAGCATGGAAGTGACAGGGCACAAACATGTATTCTTTAGCTGGTAATACGAATGGTAATAAATGCACTTATATTTATGCATTTTGAATTTCCTCAAAATATACCTTCTTAGTTAGTCAAATCTGAATGATATGACCCATGTCATCGAAACCCTGAAACACATCGAAACTGTACAGTAATTTCGACTACATTTACAACTGAAATCAGTCTCTTTACTACACTGATGTGACCCAATAATCTCAGGCATTCATGAGCATAAAAGTAGACTTTAATTGGATAAACTAAATACAATATCCATCCATTCCAGACCAACTGGAAAAGTTTCTACAATGCGAATTCATTTAAAATACGACTCTAAATTACTATTTCAAGAAGACATTGTACATTCCTTCATTATTAAGCCTTAGGTAGGAACAGGAAATGAGTATATAATAACACGTTTACTGTATTTGTATATGAAAATATGAACTCATTTGTTTCGGACTAATACTGCAGTCACAAGGTCGTGTAATAATTAAAAAAAAAAGCTCGTTCATATTTTCCAGTGCAAATGCAGTAACCTATAACTACTGAACATATATTTAAGATTTAAGAGTTTTGATTTTCAGCATGCCGTGGTAAGAAGATTGGGAATCAAATTATGCGTACAGCAATATATCTAACATTGCCGGTAACTACCTTTAGTTGTACTCACTGTCAACAGTAAATCTCATCTCTCTCTCTCTCTCTCTCTCTCTCTATATATATATATATATATATATATATATATATATATATATATATATATATATATATATATATATATATATGTGTGTGTGTGTGTGTGTGTGTGTGTGTGTGTGTGTGTGTGTGCGTGTGTGTGTGTGGTTCGTTGGTTGGCATCCGTTAGTCTCGAGAGACGATGGAAGTGCGCCCACCCATGAGAGATGTCCCGGCTCGTGGTTGTGCAGCGTCTGCACTTGCTGAACTTGAAGGTTGAGTCTGGTGTGTGTTGGAGCTGCTTCTTCCTCCTCTGAGATCGCTTTTAGTCAACTAGCAAGCGTATTTTTTCCTCGCCGGCTTTAAGGCCAGTGATCAGAGCGTGTCGCCAAGTGGACCTGTCTAGAACAAGCTCTTCCCAGGTGTAGACATCGATGTCAAGGGCTTTCATATCGCGCTTGCAGACATCCTTGAAGCGGAGATGTGGCCGTCTGTTCGACCTTTTGCCAAAGGCATGTTTCGAAAAAAGGTCTTTGGAAATCCGTTCGTCATCTATCTGACGTACATGGCCCAGTCATCTGATACAACGTTCGTTGCGACCATGCTGAGAATCTTGGCACGTTCAAGCACCTCGTTGTTTGTTACTCGATCGCTCCAGTTGATCCCGGGTATGCACCGGAGGCATCGCATTGGAAAGGCACTCAGTCGTTTCTCTTGTGAGGCGTACATAGTCCAGGTTTCACTGGCGTACAGGAGAGTGCTTAGCAAGCAGGCATGGTACAGGGAGGTCTTAGTGTTCAGTGTCAGCATGCTGTTGATAGTTGTTGTTGCCTTTCCAATCCGCTCGTTGAGCTCAGCATCGAGCGAGAGGTTGCTGTTAATTGTAGCACCGAGGTACGTGAACTGACTTACTAACTCAAGTTCGTAGTTATTGATGAAGATTCTTGGGGTCTGAGTCCTAAGCCATCACGTTTGTTTATTTTAGGCTGATGGTCACTGCGACTCTGGATACACTCTGTCAGCGAGCGTCTGCAGTCTGTTCAGGATGGCGAGTGCGAAGACTTTACCGACGATGCTGAGAACGGATATGCCCCTGAGTTGTTGCAGTCACTTCTGTCGCCTTTGTTTTTGTACAGAGTTACGATGTTTGCGTCTCTCATGTCCTGAGGTGCTGAATCCTCATCACAGCACTGGCAGAGGAGGTCGTGCAGATGTGTTAGCAGCACTCTGCATCCACACTTGATGGCTTTTGCTGGGATGCCATCCTTCCCCGAGGCGTTACCTAAGGACAGTTTCTCTAAGACCTTCTTTAGTTCTGCCACAGTAAGTTTCTCCTCCAGTTCGGCCACGAGAGGATTTTTTTCAATGGAGTTGATGGCATCGTTGGTTACGTAGTTCTCTCTGGAGTACAGTTCAGAGTAGTACTCCAGCCAACGTTCCACCTGCTTGTCCTTGTCGTGGATGATATTCCCTGCGGCAGACTTCAGTGGTGATGTCACTTTCTTCGTGTAACCCATTGCTTTCTTTATGCCATCGTACATACCTCTGGAGTTTCCGATATCTGCTGCTGACTGGATGCTCAAACAGAGCTGAAGCAAGTATTCATTTGCGTACTCCCGTGCTAACCTATACAGGTTGCTTCCGGTAGAAATTTATTTATGTAGTGTCCTCTGGCAGAGGGATAGCTTGTATTCCATGTGAGCATTCCGACACTTCCCACGGCTGGCATGAGTGTGGCGTAGTTAGCCTCAAACTAGTCGTTGTTCTTTGACTGCTTCTTACAAAGGTCCATGTTGCTGTGCGGTACACAGCCTCTAATGTGATCCCATTTCTCTTTTTGGCACGGACATTGGGAGGATCTGAATCTAACGTCTTGGAGATGGCATGAACTCCTCAGCCTTTTCTGGATATGACGTCTTGTTCACATCAATGCGTGGTTTACCCTCTTGCCTAGAGTGGTGTATCTTCTTTGGATGAAGCTTCATTTTGCAGCACACAAGCAAGTGGTGAGTGTCGCAGTCAGCGCTGTGGAAGATACGGGTAAGAAGCACACCCTTCATGGCAGACCGTCTCGTAATAATCAAGTCCAGCTTGTGCCAGTGTTTGGACCGGTGCTGCTTCCAAGACACTTTATGATGTGGCTTTTTCTGAAAGAATGAATTGGTGATGCTCATGTCGTGGTACGAGCACATCTCTTAGAGTCGCTGACCGTTCTCATCCATCTTCTCATTGCCAAACTTACCAAGACAGGAAGGCCAAGAGTCCTGGTCGACACCCACCCTAGCAATGTCGCCCAGTAATATCAAGTACTCTTCCTTGGGAATTTTGTCGATGAGCGAGTTTAACTTGTTCTAGAACTCATCCTTGGTATCTGCGGTGGTGCTTAGTGTGGGAGCGTATACGATGATCAGGTTGACAGGCCCGTTGTGGTGTGGAGGAAGAGGGATGGCAGTCTTCCGTTACCTTGTTGGCAGGGTTATATCATACCAAGCAGAGAGTTCCTGACGGCGAACCAAACTCTCTGGCTTCGTACGCGTTCTTTCCTTGCCAGACGAACGTGCAGTTATTTTCTCTGAGGGACCCGAAATCTGGTAGCCGTGTCTCCTGTAGTGCGGCTATGTCGACCGGGAGTCTTGCAAGATAGTCGTTGATGACTGAAGTCTTTCCAACATCGCTGATTTCATAGAAATCATCTGAGAGCTCAGTCAGCGTGGTCCGGACATTCCAGGTACCTAGCTTGAGGAATGGGGGTTTCCTTGTTGGTTTTCTTTTGTTATTTCTTGGTACAGTAGTTGCAGTCCGCTTGTCAGATACTCGCGTACCTTACGCCATACGCACCCAGCACGGCAGACGAACTGTTGCGGAAGAGCACCTTATTGGCTAGGGGCTGTCCAGCTTAAGGCGGGCGATAGCTCTCCAGTGAGACCTGTTGGTCTCTCCCACCGTCGGAAGTAACCCCTGGTGTCTGACTCTACGCCAATCGAACGGTGACTTATAACTGGTAAACTGCTGATTCCCGTGTTGTGTCGACGCTGTGTAGCGAATCTGGAGTGTCCTCTCCAATGCGCAAGCCTTGGCAGGGTGATATGGAGAATCAGCTGTTACCCATGCAGCTGATCCCCCCTCTCCACGCAGCTGATGGATCCAAGGGAAAGGATAAGCCGATATGTCATGGTACCAGCGACGTTGCAGGAATTGCTGAGATGACACTGAAAGCAATGCCAAGTCGCCTTAGGGACTCCGTCTCCAGATTTTCTCTTAGGGTTTGCTCCCTTAGCCTTTCCCATGAGAGGGTATAGTCGCAATGCAGCGAAGGTTTGAAGTCCGAGTTTACCTTCTCCTAGATGGGCGACAACCCAAGGTTAACGAGACCCATTTGCCCGAAGCGTCTGTCTGGTTTTGAGGCGCAAGCAACTCGCCTGTCATCCCTTTTCCAGTCAGTTTAAACAGGTTCCGCCGGACTTAGTTAAGCCACTCGTGAAGGCCTGGATCTGGATTTGGTTGTCAGAGTCCCTATCAGACGCAAGCCATTGGGTGATTTCCAAGGGAAGTGGGTGCTTATCTCCTACATCCGCCCCAGGCGATAACAACACTCGTAACAGCGAGTACATACGGTACAAAATTTGAATGGTTTAGTTCGATATGTATAGTTTTCAAATATGTCAAAGGTAATGAAAAAAATGTTTCCCAAAATATCTCCCCCATAACTTGGGGACTAAGAAAACATTTATTATTTAACAAAATGTTGAACTTTAAAGTGATCATATATATATACACACACACATGTGTGCTTTTTTACACCCCACCCCACCTGTGTACGTACGCTTGACGCACCCCATCCACCCCCATTCTAAAGAATGGTCTATATTTAATCCACGCAGAAACCATACAGGATTAATAATATTAACGTGTTTAATAAAATCGATTGTCCACCGACGTTGAATATCTTGCATCAAAGAAATAAGTTGCGTAACTTTAAACAGTTTGTCTACTGTCCGCTAAGATTCAAACGCTGGCTGCAGTCGAACAGGTTACGTATTAGACAAATTATTATCGAGGTTTCACACACACACACACACACACACACACGTTTCCTATGCGTACGCACATTATCAGTAGACACCCCCATACGCAAGCGTATGCATTTGGGTTACCCCCTCCCCCTCTATGCGTACGTACTAAATGGACGACCCCTAACAACACTCACTAAATCAGGTAATTGAAGTATTAGAGCAGTGTGTACCTGACAAGTCGGCCACATCACTTAGTGTAAAAACAGCCTCTAATAAACAGCAGCACCTTGTTTTCTACTTGAAAATAAGCCTGATGTGTCTGATAAATGGAATTTGGAGTAAATTGGTACATGTACTTCCTGAGACATAATGCAATCGGTGTTTTTACTAGCCCTCAAACATTCCCCACTTGTAATGTGCCTTGACAGTGTAGGTGTGTGTACAATCACTCACCTATTAACATATATTGTTGTTTTATTTGTGTACAAGGATAAGTTACACTGCTAATGGGAGGAAGGGTTTGCAATGCGTTGAATAAATGTGCTAGTGTTTTTATAGTAGATCAGTACAGTTTACTCAATAAAACTATTCATGCTAAGTGAAGGCACAGCTAGCAGCAGGGAAGTTGAACAGACCAGAGTTTCCAGCCAAAATAAACCTTCCTACGCGAACTTTCTCCGTAGAAGCCTCAGAAATCAAAAATAAAGCCTTCTACGGGAGCTAATTTTCATGCATTTCAGACCGGATGCATCGTGTGGTCGCACCGGGTGTGTTAGTAAATATAGCGTCCGAGACAGGAAAATAAATTATCGGGAATAAATTTTTGTGTTATTGAATTTTGTTGCATGGTGGGGCTGCTTTTTCATGAATAAATTTGATCAAGACCAATTCGATACCGACTTCGTGGATCATGAAGATTTATCGTGATGAAACCATGCGGCGTCATCTGGGCGCGGCTGAACAAATTTTTAAATTTATTTATATCCATGTCGCCGTTGCACCAGGTCTGATGGATATTTCTCAGCGTGTGTGTATCTACGCCGTTGAACACCGATAAAATATTACAATTATCTCTGATCACCTTTGGAATCTGCGTGTATCTCTGTGTTACGTAAATAACATTGGTATTTTTGTGTCTGCCACGCGAGAATATCCTGGCCGGGTTGGTCTGCTTTTCTAGCATAACGTCATCGAAAACAACAAGATTATTAGTATCGCTGTCCAAATTATCTACGGATGGAGCTTCATTGACGTCTGTGATGAATTCGATTGTGCCCTCATCGGTATTGTCGCTAAATTCTTTTAACACTTGATAACAACGCTGATCATCGACGGATGGTGCAACCAAATACAACTTGTCCCATTTTAGCCATCTCATGATCAAATTCAATAACAATTGTGTCTTACCCGATCCCGATGGGCCAATGATTATCATTCTAATCGAATTCGGTAATGCCGCATGATGTTTTACCTGCTCGCGTCGTTTCGTGGCTGAAAAATCAATTACATTCATGTTACTAAAATATATGGATTTATATTGTGTTAAGTGTCGCACTCACACAGCTACGATAAATCCGACCGAAATCGTCACACGCAACAACAGGAACGCAATTGCAGGAGAATGTGAAGTTTGCAAGACACGCAAGTTCAGATTCGTAAAAAAAAAACTAGAACCGGAGGAGACATTGCCGCCTCCTTGACAAATCTACCTGGATTACCCTGGGCGAAATATCCCGGAGAAAAGCATCTGCCAGGATACAATTACTGCGGACCTGGAACGAGACTCGATATCAGACTTGATAATAATAAACAACCAAAGCAAGGCGAAAATCCAATAAACGCCATCGATGAAGCTTGTTACTACCACGAACTCGCATATCGCAGCGGAGATTTACAACAGAGGCATCTTGCTGATATCAAGCTAATTCTCGCATTAGACGCAATTCCTAATAAAAATTTCAAAGAGAAATTGGCATCCTGGTTGATAAAAGGCGCGATGAAAGGCAAATTAGTATTCGGCGCTGGTAAATAATATGGAACAGATATATTATTCTCCGCGAGGATTTTGGCGAGGAAAATCAGCGATCGCCAAACTCGCCAAGGCCGCATCGGTAAAAGAATCCATCGCTGAATCGTGGCTATCAAAACAGGCAATTTGGCAAATATATCTCCCTCCACCTAAAAAAATACCATATGCGAGTTTTACCGTCAGTGTCCCCAATGAGGTCCACCAAGCGGATCTGATGTTTCTTCCTCACGATACCGTCGACGGAGTCACATACAAGTACGTTTTAACCATAGTCGATATCGCTAGCAGGTATAAAGAAGCAGAACAATTATCGAATAAAACAGCAACCGAAGTTGCTAAGGCATTTAACGAAATTTATTCCCGATCCCCATTAACATGGCCGAATCTTCTCCAGGTTGATCCAGGTCGAGAATTTCTTGGCGCGGTTACTTCATTAATGAAAAAAAATAATGTGAAAATCCGTCGCGGTATTGTAGGTGTTCATCGCAATCAAGCTATCGTCGAAAGATTCAACAAAACTCTCGCAGAACGACTATTCGGATACCAGTACGCGCGTGAATTTATTCAGGATAATCGATCTCACGATTGGGTATCAAGATTGCCTCAGGTAATCAGCGCGCTAAATAACGAAATAACTCGAACAATATCGATGAAACCCGCGATTGCTATCACAAAATCGAATATACCTTTGAAGCGAGATTCTACAATTCAGCCTGTACTAGGCAGCGTCACAGTCAGGTATTTATACAAGGAAGGCGAGGCCGAAGGAGGAAGAAAAAGAGCGACCGATCCAACTTGGAGTGTCACAACACATAAAATATCCGCCGTAACAAGATCGTCAGGAAGACCAGCGATTTATATCCTAGATTCGTTAGCGCCACAACGCGGATTAACCAAAGAAGAATTACAGATAATCCTCGAAGATACTCAACTACCACCAGCGTCACTAATGTAGTTTACTCGAATTCGTCCTAGTTGAGATAATTTTCTTACTCTCGACACGGCTAAATATACCAAATTTGACCAAGAAATTCTATCATCGACGATCCAAACTTGGCCATCTACGGTCAATCCTTGCGACGAGTGTATCGTTGTTGCGTAGCCTAATTTCCACGGTGATTTTTCTGCATTTATCGCGTCATTAACAAGATTAATATCAACAAATATAATATCATTCAGGACCAAGTTTTTTTCCTTTCTACATGGCAAAGTAACATTAATATTTTGTCGTCGAGTATTAGCGGGCCTGTAGCATAACGGTAACTGCAACGTTGGAAATTTCTCGCAATGCAGCTTGAATAACATTTCCTGGATAATATCACGAACAATTTTCCTACCAGCGACGATCAAATGATCGGAACGCCACAAATTTAGAAAATCGTTCATCGGAGTTTCGTCGATTATTTTCCTCATGACGTCACATTGAATCTTATTCGGTTGTAATCTAATCAATTTTTTAAACTCGGTCAACAAAATATCCGTCGATCTATGATCAGCGTCAATTTCTTCGTAATAATCAACGAAGCTTCTGAGCCATTTGTGAGGCGATTCACCATCAATCGGATTAGGTTGGCCATGATCGCCGCACATTATCACGGCGGTATTTCCCCCCCCCCCCCCAGCCAGGCTAATATCGATTTTAATATAGCTAAATTCACCGTACAAATCTCATCGAAGATTATAATCTTGTTGATATATTTATCGCCCATACGCACCGAGTCCCATGATCCACCGCTGTACTTGAAATAACTGTGATACGTGCAAGAATTAACGCCACGCTGCTTTATTTCTCGCGCTAATCTATGTGTCGGAGTCAACACGATCGAATCGGAATTTGCAAATAAATTTATTACTCGCGTTGTTTTACCGCTACCGCCAGGTCCATTTAGGTAAACGAATTTACTGCGCGAAATTGGGTCAAACGCAGATGCGGCCGCCGATATTTCCTCAAATTTACCTCGGTGAAATTCATCGCGATCTTCAACGTCAGCGTCTTCGCAATAATCTAGGATATCTTCATTTTTTATCCTCCAGGTTCCCCATGAGCCACCATCGGTGATTAAATTTTTCAGCCTATCTTGGTATTTTTTATCGATATAGAACGAATCCGTCGCGACCCTTACTGCGATATCAGAAAATTTGTTTATCATCGGTAGCAAATTTATACTAACATAGGCGAGCATCGATGATCGTAGATGCGTATATTGCGCTGATTCTCCGTCAAGATAGCTAATCACGGTACCTAACTTTGCTCCATCAATGATAATATTCTCTCTGTTGCAGAATATTCCTCGTGATACCGTATCGGCGATTATAAAATCCATCTCGGCGTCGTTGATGAATAATCTAGCGTGTCGATGCTTGTGATCAACAGATCCACCTTGAGTAAATTTGCCGATTATTTTTCTTCCGATATCCTTCGCGTTATCACAGTCCGTCGGCAGCCACACATCGGTCTGTTTCCTGTAAGATATAATCGCCTCGCTCACCGTCAACGACACTAACATCGACGAATCTAGCATATATCTCAATAACACCGTAGGGACCCAACGGCGCTGAGAGAAATGCTTGCAAAACCAAATATAACAAATTTTATGTAAATTTTCAGCAAATTCGAACGACGTAACACAAGCGAATCCTGTCATGACAAAATCAGGCAACGGTCCGTTAATTGCTACTCTCGTCATCTCGCTGGTAGGATGGCCGAATTTAGCAAAATATTCAGCACAATCGCCATATCCAAGGAAACTTCCAGGATAACACGCGCTCATGTCAACGGAGATCATATCTTCGAAATCATGCCTGGTATTCCACAATCCGCCATGGCCGTATTCGATACAGCTAAGTTAAATATCAGCAAGATATTCGTTCCTTGTTGGCCTCCATGAGTTTTTCTCTCTAGCGGCATGAGCAGCAACGGACGGAATTGTAAAGCAATTTGTCAGTAATTGATCGGGATTCGACGAATATTTCACCGCGAGTTTTCTCATCGACTCGTGTAATATTTCGTTCCTGTAAATATCGCCACATGGCAGAATAAATTGATCGTATCTTTCCTCGCTCGAGAATAACCATATCGATATTGGATCAGATGCGCTTAATTTTTTGATAAATCTGAACATATCATCGGAATTATTATTCTCTGCAGAATTCTCCACAGGATAAAATTTGACCATACGATCCCGCGGAAATATCATTACCGAATGCGACCATGCATGAGAATTGTGATCGACAATCTCGATTGGTGCTCCTCGGGATCTATACGGCGACGAGTATAATATTTCCCCTGATAAGGTTTTTACCGTGATAGGAAATTTTAGTTTTTTACTCAACGCAGCTACATCGTCCACAGATGCACCATCAGCGACGGTCCTTGCCCACGCATTAATTTTATCTAGCCTTAATTGTGTCAAACCAGATCCACGTCGAGCGTTTTTCATATGCTCGATAACACGCTCGGCCACGCTTTTTATCATCGGTGATTCTTTCATCGTAGGTAGATTTTTCACATCCGGGTTGTTATTTAGCCGATAAATTCCATAAACAACAGTGCTGGCTGGGTAAGATCTAGCATAATAAGGGCCATCGATTCCCAGTAACAATCCGGGTTTAGAGTTTTTATCAAGAACAACATTTTTCTTACCACCGCGCACAGGATCTCGTTTATCGCGAATAATCCAAGTATCATCGGGCATTTGTGCGATAAATTTTATTCCAAAGATACATCGCTCTTCTTTGTGTTCGGTTTTTATATGCTCGATTATTTTCTTAGCTCGTTCCAGATTCATCGTAGCATCAATGGAATTTGTTTTCCAGGTCGACCAAGTGTGAACCGCTCCATCGTCGAAGAATTCTTTCTTGGCTCGGTCAACCTCAGGTATAATATATTCTGCCTCATCAAGATCAAATGCATCCATCGATTATATTTTAGACAAATGTTTAAATTATAATGCATTGCAAATGGATACTAATCGGTTCAACAAAATTTTGTGACAAATCCTGCAGAGGTGATTATTGCGGTGCACACATACATGCGATTCGGCGTGGCAGTAAAGGACCACAGCGTTGCTTAGTTTGTCAAGTTGGCACGCGAGGAAAAACTCGATTATGTTTGGCTTGTGGAGGAAAGAATTATCGGGAATTGCGGCGATATTACGAAAAAAAATCTTCCTCGGTCATAACATGCGAAGAAGATTATATTAATCGATTCAAAGCAAATAACGATTTAAACAAATAGATTATCATATATGAGCCTGAAATCAGCGATTCTTGAATCAACAATTCCAGAGGAAATGACACACGAGTTTAAAACTCATCCTACGATCACAGGATACAAGGCGTCGTCCGATGGTATCGTTAGACATATTAAAACAAAGAATCGTGTTGGTCATTTTAATAAATTTGGTTATCTCAAATTTACAATCAATGCGAGTAAAAGAAGACGTACGAGTTATTTTAATCATAGATTCGTGTACGAGTGTTCCCGCGGGCCAATAAAAATCGGTCTTGTTATCGACCATATTGACGGAAATAAAGCTAATAACAAATTATTTAATCTCCGAGCGGTAACTCCAAGTGAAAATTCCAAAGTTGGTAACTGCGGTGGACGATTAGCTAAGGCAGTCAAATCGATAAATCGAGAAACAAGCGAGGAAATTATATTCACGTCGATGACCGCCGCTGCAAGATACTTTGGTATTCATCCATCATCGGTGCAATGTGCGGCAGAAAAAATAACTAGCGCGGCATTCTCCTACCGATTTAGTGCATGGATCGAATTTTATTATATTCCGATAATTTCATACTCAGAAAATTAATTAAATATTACAAAATTTATATAATGAATGAGGAAAACGTAAATAACATCATCGAAGCCATCGAGAATCTGAAAAAAAACATAAATTTATCTTCGGATTTGGACGCAGATAAAATCCGGTCCGAATTTGAGACTATCGTCCAAGGAAAACTCGAATACAGGTACACGCTACCATCCGAATATAAGTTTATAAAGAAAATCCAGATTGCGATGTATCAATCACTCGCGACTGTCAGCGATGATCAAATCGAGGATTTTGTTAAATTATCGACGCTGGTAGAAAAAGTTAGATCGAGTTTATCAGACGAATATGAATCGAGAAAATTTACCAGCTCACGCGTCAGGCAACTAAAAAAGCTGGTCGATGAAAGTAAAAATTGAATCGAAGATTCTGAAGATTCTTAAAAATTTCTGTCTCAAAAAAAAAAAAAAATTCCTGATTTTTATTATTTTTTTTATTTATTTTACTGAAATTGTGCAATTTTCTTGTTTCTGACTACCATTTACCCCAACAAATTTACTAAATTATATAAATTACTCAATTTGACGGGTATTTACCCCAACAAATTTACTAAATTATATAAATTACTCAATTTGACGGGTATTTACCCCATCAAAAACATAAAATTACACAAATTTCTTAATTTCCCTGATTTTTATTATTTTTTTTTATTATTTACTGAATTAATTTATTTACTGAAATTGTGCAATTTTCTTAATTTTGACGGGTATTTACCCCACCAAAAACATAAAATTACACAAATTACTTAATTTGACGGGTATTTACCCCAACAAATTTACTAAATTATATAAATTACTCAATTTGACGGGTATTTACCCCATCAAAATTAAGAAATTTTACTAATTTTGAAAAATTTCCTGGTTTTTTATTTATTTTTTTGGCCATTTTTCTTTGGCGGAAAGATTACGATCTCACCAGCAAGTTGATACTTAATGTTTCCTCGCGTATATCAAGCAAATTTCCATTTTGATCCGTCAGTTTGAAATTTATCTTCGATAATAATCGATTGTGGCATCGCAGGTAAAACGGATTTACTGGCTCTTTTATTATCAAAAAACCTGGAGAGGCGCTAGGTGAAAACGAATATAAGATAAATCCCTGCTGCACCTGTTCTGACGTAGACGCATCTGCGTTGTAGCTACCTTCAACAACGTCCGCGTGAAGATTAATCGCGATAACCTCCGTTATATTAACGATACCCGGTGAGATATGCCGTCCCTGCCCGGCAGGATCATTATTGTGTTTGAGAATCGATTCTGATTGTATTTTTTTAGTCCACGCGGCACGTAATTTTGGAAATAAATCATCGATGGTATCAGTAACGGATTTTCTCATTTCATCAACATTATAACCGGGAAATTTGAAATTTGGTAGCGTTTCCTCGCTTAATCCGAATACTGTCATGAATTTTTGTTTTTCTCCTGAATTTTTGATCAACTTGAAGCTGCTAATAGGAAGAACGTAATCGCAATTGATATATCATCAATTATCGCACGAATGAACATACCGTGATAATATTCAATATCATTCGCAAGTTGATTTAAAATCTTCACATGTCCGATAATTTCGCTGCGTGAACCTGATTTATTTAAGATACATTCATGAAAGGATTCCCGCAGTAAATTTAATTGTAATTTATGTTCTTGATTAAATTCGTCGATGGTTCTTCTTATCAAGATACCGTCTATGGGGGCTATTATTCTGTTAATATTGGTAGCGTCGAAGATTTCCACACCGGAGGGGATTTTGGGAAGAGGCAACCACGAGAGAATTCTTTTGTCCCTGAAAGTAAAAGCAAGCATCGTTAAGTCAAATTTGTAGCTGTTCATGAGATTGATGGCACTGCTGATTAGAGGCTTGTGTCTGATAGTTCCGTACCATCCTTCATCGGTAATAAAATCAGATTTTTTTGGTTCCGGTTGCTCTGGAGGAGCTTCTTCGTGCCAACCTGGAATAATAAAATCAGATTTTTCTGGTTTTGCCAGAGGTGCGATTTCGGGCCAACCTAGAACTGTCCTAATCGATGACTGGTAAATATCGACGATATATGGCGATTTTACTTCGATAATTGATGCCAGCGTTGGTTCATGCGCGGATATTTTTATTCCCGGTTCAGCATCGCCGGTTATATTTGATATTCTACCGGTAAGTTCCTTGTTAATTTGCTCAATTTCGTAACTGCCTGTTGGTATGCCAACGACGATCCAATCGGGAGTTCCATCGGGGCGGTTTTTATTGGCAAAAACAAGCGAATTGTTCGATGATAATCTACCGAATGATTTTGATCTAATATTGGGCCAGCTGTTATAGACGCGTAACTGTGATAACGCAATTTCCTTAACGCTAATTGGTATTGAAAAATCGATACTAAATTCTGGCCTGGTTGAGCTTGCCGATATCAGCGTTGTTATCGGCGGTGTTGTGTTTGTCGCGATTTGAGCTAGTTCCGACATTATTGATATTCATTTGTTCAATCTCAGAGTAGATATTTACCATCACGGAAAATTCTAGATCAGATATAACTCCGTCGTTGAGACTCTCAGAAAGCAGCGATGATAATTTCGAATACGCCTCGTTGACCTGGGATAGTTTGCTCGTGTACAGGAATAATTTTTCATTTGTGCATGAGGATATTTTTTTTGCGATAATATTGAGAACACCTGCGATTGTCGTTGTCGATGATATTATTATCGTTGCTACGATCGGCGCGATTGTTGTTACCGCGGATAAGATTATTCCCGCACCGGCGATAATTGCGCTTACCGCGTACACAGCAACATCGATGGCAACTAATCTACGCTGATATTTTTTTATTTTTGTTTGATACTCGTCGAGGAGTTTTTTTAACGAATCCTGCCATGAACACGCCTGATTGTATCGGTAATCCGATGCGGTCATTTATTGATTAGGTTATCCAACTAAATGAGTGTGTCCTGACAATATATTCGAAAATTACATAATACTTGGTTGGTTCCGTCATGGATCTATCTGGCGGTTCTAACTCAAATGTTTCTTCGGTATTTTCATCCAGTAAAATATTTAAAAATCCGGAAAAATCATCGGAGGTATGGCGCCATTTGTATAATCTTGGTATTATCTTGAATCTTATCATGGAAAAAACATATACTCGATACGCACCGGTAATTGGCGCGATGAAGCTAAATGTATTATTTTCAGGTGTCCATGTAGTTGAATAATTCGTTGTCACAAATGGTACATGACAAAGGATTTTTTTTGATATTACAGGAACTGGGATTGAAATCCATTTTAATTTTTCGATTCCTACGACATTTATCCTTATGTCAATATCGTCAATTTTTGTGGTTGCATCGAGAAGTTTCGCGTTCAAATCTCGAATTTCTCCGTCATACGACGATACATCGACCTTTTGACGCGCCAAATCACGCGTCGTGGAAATTTCCTCGTTGATTTTGGTAATATCCTCGTTGATTTTTCTCACATTCTCGCTGAGATCGTCGTGTAATGTCTTATCGGTCTTTTGGTGCGCAATTTGACGTATCGCAGAAATTTCCTCGTTAATTTTGATAATATCCTCGTTGATTTTTCTTGTTTTCTCGTTGAGATCATCGTGTGATGTTTTATCGCTTTTCTGACTCATTACGGTATTTATTTCGGTAATATCAGCGAAAATGTTAGTGATGTCTTTGTTGATTTTTCCTACCTTATCGCTGAGATCATCGTGCGATTCTTGATCGACTTTTTTCTTTGCTAGCTCGTGTGCGGCGGCGGAATTATCGCCGGATGTTTTTATGTCCTCGTCAATTTTTTTACTAAATTTAGCTAAGGCATCGTCGAGTTTTTTAAGATCGTTATTTAGCCTGTTAAATCTTTTTGTCACTCTGTCCTGAAGATCGTCGTGTGATGTTTTATCGGCCTTCAGAAGCAACGTCGCTGATAACTCGTTGTCTTTTTTTCCACATCTGCGATATCGGCCTTCAGGGGCAACTTCGCTACAAAATCGGCGATATCAGCGATGGATTTTGATACCGATTCTGATAGGCGAGTAAATTGATCAATGTGATCGTTATATTCGTCCCGCCTGATTATATCGGTTATTTTGACGTTACTTGTTTGTAATCTTCCTTCCTTGCTTTGAAAAATGGCAACTTCGCCAGGATCTACTTCTGACAACGACAGAAGATTATTAATATCATCCCTTGTGGCGAACTTTGATAGATCGACGTCGGCTACTTCCTTCTTCCTGTAGAGGAATCTTCCGTAAATATCAACCATGATACTTATCTACGGCATATTCAAATACAATTCTATGATACGGACCAGATGATTTTGAAATCGCATCGAGGACGTTAATTGATTCAGGACTGCATATCGGTGGATCCATTAATGTCTGCGTCGGAAGTGTCGAATACCAAATCGGAATATTTAACTTTGAAACGTAATTGATAAATTCTTTTGGTGGAGCTAGTCCGTACGAGTCAAAATAAACGACTTCGCGAGGATTAATCGCGTAGGCGACCCAGTGTGTGCCAGGGCCGGTATTTGAATCGAGATTTATTATTCCTGTCTCGGTGGGATTTGGTTTTTCTGGTAGTTGATCCCGCATAAATACGCCTCTGAAAAATTTTATTTTTTTATTCTTTGCTTCGCTGAATAAATCTAAGTTTGAATAGGGCGTGCTAATCTTAGGCCGGATCCGTACGGGGGGCGTCTTAAATAAAGGCCGCTTCCTTTTTTTTTACCGTATCGCCCTCCTATTTTTTCTAGTAGTTTTTTACCTGCGTATCCAGCCGCGCTTGATGCTAGACCGGTTGCTATCGACGGGGCAATTGCGGCTAATAATCCGGGAATAGCAGCTAGTAGAGGGAAAAATCCACCTGTTTTGACCATGTCTCTGATGGCACCTATACTAAGAATCACATGAACGCCACAATTCGCTGATTTGGCTTTGGTAAAACGTCCATGTTGATTTTTAGTTAGCGATAGTTTGTTAGGCCCGCCCTGAATTTGATCATTTTTCAGGGTTAATTTCACACCGCATCGCTTTGCTATCGCTGACTGGAGTTTTTTCATCTGACCCGGGGTCAGAGTTACGCTGACGTGTTCGTATGGCATATTAATATCGTTTTAATCTAAATTTAGAAAATCTAGATTTTCAATCTTCGATGTTACATTTTTTCGACAGGCGCGTCGATGACTCTCATTCTGCCGCTGATTCCTTCCAAGATCATTGTTCTATCGCTGAGAATTACCGCGACTGCTTTATATAAATTATTTCCCGTGCGAATTCTGGCTTTCAAATGGATATCAACGACGGATTGCTTTACCAGATCGAGATGCTCCAGGGAAAAGTAGTAGATAGGATAGTGAGTATTAAAATCCAGTTGTGATATTTGCAATCCTGTATCGATATTTTGATCGCGACCCATAAAACACAACAAGCGATGATACGCGCGAGCCGTCGAATGATTTTCAAAATTAATTGATATTTCCTCCGATGGTTCTTGTTGGCCATTTACTCTCAGAGACACATTTGTTGCGTGGATACTATCACATATCATATGGCTGTACAACTGACTAGATCTTCGCGTGTGCAAAAAAGCGATAAAGATATGCCTGGGTGCAGAGGTACCTTGCTGAGATGCAATACGCCAGGTAAAATCACCATCAATATCGGTATTTGTGGAATCTGTTGTTGTTGTCAGCCATGACATGACAGATTTACCGCCTTGGTTCATGAACGATAATAATTTTTCTTCCTCGATTATTGATGGAGTTATCGCTGGCATCCACAAAGTAAATTTAGTTAATTTTACCATACCGACATTTGCGGCATCGCCAGCAGCATTTATCACGTTAGTAACGTAATTGATAGCACCTTCCCGCCAGATAGCATCGTCGCTATTTCCCTTTCTGACGAACGTTACGGTATGTTTTGCTCCGTAGATGGTTTTCCTGAAATGTCTGCAAAATCCAAATATATGGGATAGCGGAATAGCACAAGAGAATCTTCTGCGGTCTCCTGCTAGCATGAGTTTTCGCGTGGCAAATCCGATATTATAATCAGTATAAGGTTTAATGATCATATCTTCGACATTTACAGGAGCAGCGGCACGATCATTCGGTTGTCCGATATCAAATGGTCTGTTTTCGGGACGATCAGAATTATCTTTGGCAAACATCATACTAGGGCCAGCTGATCTAGTAAAATCATCCGAGTATCTGGCTAGGCCTATTATCGTAGTTGCCAAATCAACATCATTGGTAATTGACTCAATCTCTCTTCCATCGATCATATAAGTGGCGTTTTTGAATAATGCCATGATGCCGTTGTTAACAAATCCGACTCTAAATTCTGCTCCATAGGCGGTATTATCTGCTTTAACAACTTCCCCGACAACTTCGATATATGCCTCGGATGGAAGAAAATATCTTGTTGTATCGTGAACTTGAATTTCCAAGCGATTAGGTGTATTTGGTTCAACTGCGTCGTACGAGAAATACTGGAAATCACGCACGGATGTGTCCTTGCCTACAGGTTCGTCCATGTCGAATACCTCATTTGACACTTGTGCGAACATTTATTATTAAAATTATCGTCTAAAACGAAGACCGCTGCCCGAAATAAAACTTGTATTTGCAACTTCCTGTACTAGATCATTTATTTTTTTATTTGCTGCGTCGTTTATAACTTTACTGACATCAGCGGGCATTTCGCTGGTGCTAGGTAATTTGACAGGCTGCTTTTTATTGCGCATTAAGTTTGATATTTTGCTTTTGACAACATTGAAGCCTTTACTGGCCAAATTACCAACGCCGGAGATAACAGTCTCGCCGATCTTTCCTATTGCTTTTGATGCAATTTGCTTAGCTACAGGTCCGATTTTAGGGACTACCCTTGTAACGAGACTTCCAACGATGTCGCCGAATCCATTACCGTGGATGTATTTATATACGGGCAATCGAGAGTTAGCTACGCGGACCTGTCTAGGTCTGCGCTGATGTTTGTGAACTATCATGTTATTTTAAGTGTGTTGTTTTAATCGATGAGTTCGTCAACTAGCTCTTTGTAAATGTAGGAATCAATGACACCGCCGCGAAATAATCGCTTACAAATATCGGAGGCCTCGTTGATTATTTCAGAAGAGTTATTTCCGGCTCGTTTTCCTCCGATTAATATTTCGAGGCGAGATACGTCGTTAACAACGCTGTCAGGGCAAACGGTATATCCGCTTCCTGTTTTTGGTGTTGGTGTTGTTGGCAATGATAATCGTTTCCTTTGCATTTCTTTATATTCATCGACCTCTTTTAGAAATTTTAAATATTCGTGATCGAAGTAATTTATCGGCTTCTCTAAACTACCAAAATAAATTAATGCCGGCCAATCTCCTGATCTGATTATATCAACGAAATTTTCTCGCAAGAATAATCTTCTATTTTCTGGAGTATAATTCGCAGCGATAATTAATCTTGTAAAATTATTTTTGAGCTTATCGATATTGTCTTCTCTCAAATAATCATCAGCAGGTTTACTATAATCAATTGATCTTCCTAAACGAGATGCAATTTCTTCCTCAGTTAATGCTCGAACTCTCTCATCCCCAGGTGGTTTGTAATCGCTTGGTTGAACTTTTTCTTCTGGTATTGGTTCCTGGTCGCTCTTATCTTTTTTCTTTTTTGGTTTTTTCTTTTTTTTCTGAGGTTGACTTTTTTCCTTTGGTCTGGCCCCTAATTCCTGTGGTTGAATATCTTCTTCCAATTCCTGTGGTTGAATATCTTCTTCCAACTCCTGTGGTTGAAATTCAAACTCCTGTGGTTGAATATCTTCTTCCAATTCTTGTGGTTGAATATCTTCTTTTAATTTTGCTTTTCTTTTTCGTGAAGATTTATGTTGTTTTAGCAATTCCGCCTGTTCCTTATTGTAATTTTGTGTTTCCTGTGCAGCCCTAAGAAATCTTCTGTAATATGGATCCGTTTCTCTCACCTGTGATCTTCCCGAGTAAACTTTATATAACATATTATGCCAAATTTTACGGTTTGCGTATCTTTTTTTTCCCCTCATTAGTCAGATATTCTCCTCGACCACTAAAATAACCTTCCGCAAATTTACCAAATTGATCTATATTATACAACGTCGAGAGCGGCTGTGATATTATTTGCCATCCCTCCTCGGTAAAATTTCCTCTTATGTCATCGGGATCAAACGGTTTTCCTCCTCCAGGTTTTCTTCCTCCAGGTTTTCCCTTTTTTATTTTAAAACCAATTGCTTTTGTTGGTTGTGTTTGATCATGTTGTTGTGCTAGTATTGCTAGTCGATCCGGTAATACTCGTGAATGTTCCTCAATTCCTCTCAACACGGGAAGAATTCCACGTTTTCTGATATCCGGATCGTCCTCGTCACCAAAAAAGACTCTTTCGGTTGCTTCGGTAACTGGCTTCAATAATTTCGACGATAACTCGGTAAATCCCTGCTCCGCGTCTTCGTGTTCTCGGACCTTTTTCTTAAATAATTCTTTTACTGGGATAAGTTTCTTTAGTGCCGCTAATTGTTCTCGCGCTAATCTTGCGGAATGAGGCTCTCCAACTGTGCTAGTTTTCGAGCTCATATTATTTTTAATTATATCATTTTAATGTGACGTAAAATGGACCAAAGCAGCCCCACCATGCAACAAAATTCAATAACACAAAAATTTATTCCCGATAATTTATTTTCCTGTCTCGGACGCTATATTTACTAACACACCCGGTGCGACCACACGATGCATCCGGTCTGAAATGCATGAAAATTAGCTCCCGTAGAAGGCTTTATTTTTGATTTCTGAGGCTTCTATGGAGAAAGTTCGCGTAGGAAGGTTTATTTTAGCTGGAAACTCTGGTCTGTTCAACTTCCCTGCTGCTCACAGCTATATATTCACGGGTTTAACTACCGAGATTATGGCCATAAGGGACCGACCATTTAATCCTGTAGTTGATGGGGGCCTTTGTGTTTCTTTTTCTGGGAATTTAAAATCTTGCTCAACAAATATGATGGATAGAAGAAGTTCTTTCTCCTACAAATCAGAGAAAGAGTATTTTTTAAATCTATTTGGGAACAGGACATTGTGTTCCCGCATGACGCCCCACCCCCAACCCCGTACATTAAATGGTTGGTAATGGTATTTCAGCACAGTCCCATCTATATAGTGCCAATTCTATGTAATATTCATAAATATAAACGGAAAATGTTTCAAAACTTGATTAACCCTTCCAGATAAACATAAAAAAGATAGTTTATAAAGATAAATTTAAATCAATGTTAGACTGTTTTGCATAAAGTTGTTGTAACCTTCCAACATGCACGCAAATTTAGATTTTGTTTCAAAATGATATGTCACATGATAATTTTTTTTTTTTTTAAATATCGTTGTTACAAGATGAAATTATTGGAATTCTTAAATGATACTGTTGCTGAGTTTGATCCAAGTCGTACATGTATATATGGTAATTCATATTTTGTATGACCATGGTATTCAAAATGATTATAAAGTCTTCCTTAACAAGCTGACGGCAATGGAATTATTCACGACTTTCCCGATCATTTGCTGTACAGCTATTAATGGACACTACAAAGAAAAGTTTAAATTTCACCAGTTAAATGGCCAACTTTAATTACCCATGTATACATCAGTGGGCTTTTAATTCTATAATATAATAACATACTGAGACTTAAATATTGTTTTATATTAACAGGTCCAGATTACAAATATCATCATCACACTAGAGCCTTATCCGTATTATTTGGCGGCTTGAATGACAAAAACTGCACACCAGCCTTTACACACCAGGAATTATAGTATTGTTTATTATGTTGCATTATATATTATGCCAAAGAAAAACATAGTTCAGTTTAATTTCACACATAACAACAAACACAGGTTCAAATTTGATACATATTTAACTTTCTGTGAAGAAAAAATATCCCTTTTATTTCACTCCAACAGACACAGGTGCAAAATTTGCAACAGGCAGATTTTTTAACTTTCTTGATGGAAAACATTAGCAATGTTGACCAAACAGAAATATGCACAAAGAAGATGAGTCTAATCTTGATTTGTCAGTAATCGTTTGTATTTGGAATAACCCATACCCTTGCATGATATAAAGTGTAAATACAAGTTTCAAAAAATGGGGAGATAACTCAAAAGGTTATAATCTGACAAAACAGAACTTTATTTTGGCCACAAAGTCTTGTTATGTTACAAGAGTAATGGATTGATGGATGGATGAACAAAATATGTAATACAAATAGTATAACTCTTAAATTATTATATGCTCATTTTTCCCCCGTTAACTTTACATTGTCAGAATCGTTCAGTATTCACCGATACTGAACGCGCGCGACAATACACATATAGCATTCACATGAATAAGGAACTACTTTTTATTATAAACAAACAATGGACTCAGACGCCAGCACTTTTGATTTGTAAACAAATCATGTACATTCGCGTAAGAGGCTCTTTACGTTGTGGTTGTTTAAATTTGTTTCTGAATGAACTAAAACATGTTTCGTGGACTGCAAAAAACCCCAGCTGTTTTGGCACATTCCGCGTTGATACAATGTTTCGGATTTAGGCTAGCTACATTATATAAATGACGGAAGCTTAAGTCCTTACAAATAACATACAAGTAACAAGGCATATACAGTTTTCTTTAGCTGGTGATAAGAATAACAAAATAAAATATACTTACAGTTTTACATCCTGAATTTCCTCAAAATGTATTTTCTTAATTCTGCAAATCCGAATTACATGAGCAATGTCATCGGTTTTCAATCTGGATTACACATTTCGAAATTGTGCTGTAATTTCGATGATAAGTGCAATTGCATCCTCCTTACTGCACTCAAAATGAAATAAGCATTAAATTCCATAGCGTCATTTTGATAATTGCAATTGGAAGACTTCATATTTTTCCCACATTATGATTTCAAACATTCAATGACAGAAACAGAAACACATCTGCAGACGTAAACACGCTTCTCCCGCGTCACTTCAGTCCGATGTATTTCATGTATAATTTGCATAGATGAATCCAGTCCAAAATCACAAACTTTCGTCGATTCAAAACAAAATACCAAAATATATTCATTCCAGATAAAATGATAAAGTTGTTGCAATGCGTATTCATTCACAATATGACTGCAAATTTCAATTTTAACTAGACACGCCATTTTCTTTCGAAAGTTATGTCGAGCGCGCGACTAAGTTCAAATTTATCTGGGCCGAGTTATGTGCGCATTAATAATGATGTCATTGTGTAATGACAAATCTGCGCTTGTGTATTTAGTTTGGAATACGGCATTCATTCATTTACGTTGTTTCTTGTAGTGTATTTTGTTTATATAATTAAACCTTAGGTAGAATAAAAAAAAAATGAGCATATAATAAATAAAAAGGTTACTGCATTTGTATGGGAAAATATGAACTCGTTTAGTCGGAAGGATATACTGCACTCGCAATTTCGTGCAGTATTCCATCCCAAAGCTCGTTCATATTTTCCCATACAAATGCAGTAACCTATAATACTGATCAGACATACCATTTTTGAAACGACACAACGATAAATCGAGAATCAAAAAGCATGCCAAGTTTTAAGAAGATTTCTCAAAGTGCTTAGGATATAATGAGTAAAGAAAGTACAATGAACTGACAGACAGACAGAAAATATGTCTCCAGTATACTCTCTGATCTGTGAGGGGGGGTATCAAAAGGTTTCAATGAACTGACAATATCTGCTCATATGTCTAGTTATTTTTATGCAAATGGTGCATACAAAACTGGAAAATTGTGGGGGGGGTATTTCTTTTTTCAAGGAAACGGCGTAGTTAGTCCCAATAATGAACTTGCAATCTGGGTCTGTGGTTTTTTATTTTTATTTTCTGGAAACAGTGTAGTTAGTCCCTATAATGAACCTGCAAATCAGAATCTGTGTAGTTTGTGATTTTCAAGGAAACAGTGCAGTCCCTAATATGTAAGTGCATAATTAACTTGTAAAAAAGGGGTCTTCATTTTTGATTTTCATGGGAACAGTGTAATCCTCAATATGGCAATGCATAATAAACCTACAAATTAGGATGCATGCTGTTTATTTTTAAGGGAACAGTGAACCCATTTTAAGCAAGCGCATAATGAAGCTGCAAAGGCAGGATCTGTACTGTTTGATTTTCTTAGTAAACGGTGAGAGAAACTGGCATTAAAAGTTCCAGAGACTCTGAATTGAACAGGTGTGGGTGTCATGAAATGGTACTCTGAATTGGACAGGTATGGGTGTCATGAAATGGTCCTCTGAATAGGACAGGATGGGTGTCATGAAATGGAACTCTCAATAGGACAGGTGTGGGTGTCATGAAATGGTACTCTGAATAGGACAGGTATGGGTGTCATGAAATGGTACTCTGAATATGACAGGTGTGGGTGTCATGAAATGGTACTCTCAATAGGACAGGATGGGTGTCATGAAATGGTACTCTGAATAGGACAGGTGTGGGTGTCATGAAATGGTACTCTGAATAGGACAGGTATGGGTGTCATGAAATGGTACTCTGAATAGGACAGGTGTGGGTGTCATGAAATGGTACTCTCAATAGGACAGGATGGGTGTCATGAAATGGTACTCTGAATAGGACAGGTATGGGTGTCATGAAATGGTACTCTGAATTGGACAGGTATGGGTGTCCTCTGAATTGGACAGGTATGGGTGTCATGAAATGGTACTCTGAATAGGACAGGTATGGGTGTCATGAAATGGTACTCTGAATAGGACAGGTGTGGGTGTCATGAAATGGTACTCTCAGTAGGACAGGATGGGTGTCATGAAATGGTACTCTGAATAGGACAGGTGTGGGTGTCATGAAATGGTACTCTGAATTGGACAGGTATGGGTGTCATGAAATGGTCCTCTGAATGAGACAGGTGTTGGTGTCATGAATTGGTAATCTGAATAGGACAGGTATGGGTGTCATGAAATGGTACTCTGAATAGGACAGGTATGGGTGTCATGAAAAGGTACTCTGAATAGGACAGGTGTGGGTGTCATGAAATGGTACTCTCAATAGGACAGGATGGGTGTCATGAAATGGTACTCTGAATAGGACAGGTGTGGGTGTCATGAAATGGTACTCTGAATTGGACAGGTATGGGTGTCATGAAATGGTCCTCTGAATGAGACAGGTGTTGGTGTCATGAATTGGTAATCTGAATAGGACAGGTATGGGTGTCATGAAATGGTACTCTGAATAGGACAGGTATGGGTGTCATGAAATGGTACTCTGAATAGGACAGGTGTGGGTGTCATGAAATGGTCCTCTGAGTAGTTTTGTATTTTGTTTTTCATAATGTCTACGCTACGTATGCATTTTTTCGCAATGGATACAATATACCTTTTCACTAAAGCTCTGTCTCACTCTCAGCTTATGTACGCAATCCGGGATAGATGTAGCATCCTTCACCCACCCACCCTCTCTCTCTCTCTCTCTCTCTCTCTCTCTCTCTCTCTCTCTCTCATATATGGCTGTGTTATTATGTATTCTCTGGGTGGTTTTAATGCTACACCTGTCATATTGTAAATACCTGAAAAAACCTCTACAATACAAATTATATATCTCATCATACACGTAATATGTGGCATCCTTGTATATCGAGTGTTCTCTAAGCGCATTTTACTTTACATCTGTGAACGACAGCTTGAAAACTTTACTTGATAAGTCTTCTTAACTGTTTAGGAACTTTCACAATCCCATATATATATATATATATATATATATATATCCATTTTGGTGTACTTTGAGGAACATCAGGGCCAGGATACAGACAAATTCATTCAACGATATTATCGAGAACATATGGACAAAAAATACATGCCATATTCCATCACAAATCTGCATATGCAAAGAAAATTCAGAAGTTTGCGACACATTTGCTGTCATCATCTGGCTTGATGGAAAGGTATCCAGCTCTCTGTATAGCGACTGAAATTTCGTCCGCTTTTCCTCGTACACTCCTCGTTTCTTTCATCAAGTTGTCACAGTTAATTATAAACAACTCGACTCGATTGCAAATAGGTGGAAGCAGTAATTACCAGATTCGAGTAACTGCTAAATAACGTCCAAAACTGAGTCAGTTTAATGATTAAAGAAGCCTCAGATGCACCTCCGTTTTAATATTTTGATGACAAGCTAGTAAGGTGAACCTAATTCAAACTTACAAGGCGTCTTGTAGGCATTCCATCTTCTTCTAGTTCGTAATACACTGTATTTTCCTGTTTGAGATCCTATCCATACGATATAAAATGGAGTCGTTGTAGCACGCAGTAACTAATGAGTACTGTATGTCTTCTCTTACAAGACGAGCCCAATTGCACAGACCCAGATCTGCTGTCGCATAATGCGCTGGCAGATGTGGATCTGTGCAATTTCTTAGGAGTAATCTATATAATAGACCACATAGACCCTGATCTCGAAACACATTATGATATGGCAGATCAGTATCTGTATTGCTTGCAATTTGACTCCACTTATAAGCGAGTACATATGGTATGCTGCATTAACCTTATGTGTCGAAATGAACATGCGAAGACGTTTTCAATAAAAGAGCCTTGGCACACTCTGTTTTAAAAAGTATATATTATATAGTAAAGTGTCTGATATTCTTCCTTGAAGTTGAAAAGATTTAATTTTTAAAAACTGACTAGTGTTATTAGCAGTAATAGATAAATCGACTGATTGATAAGTATACAAAAGGGCATATACCCAGAGAAATAAAATACTTGACGTGTAAGGAAACTCCACACAAAATCTTGACTAAAAACATGATGTATGTTTTACACAAAGCGTACTATAACTAATACAAAGATTACATTAGTCCGATTTTATTCACAGCGATAGGTACATGTCTCGAACCACCCATATATATGAACTTCTGACTGTTCTGATCTCGGCTCTTTTCTTTAGGTAAACATCCAGTGAACGGAAACTGAATAGCCTTTGAATGAATACACACATTATATGAAGACACCTTATGCTATTCGATAAAATGATGTACTACTACACAAGGTACATGTACACACTTTTTGTCACCCGATCTCATGGACGCGTGTGTATGTATGTATGGATTGATAGATTAGGTATGTACGTACGTACAAGCTTAGTTACTAGGAACGGGTCCAAGTATGTATGTATGTATGGTATGTATGTATGTAAGTTTACTTATGTAAATAAGTAGATAAGTAGGTAACAGACTATCTACTAAGAACGGGTCGCAGTATGTATGTATGCATTTTCCTATGCAAGTGTATTTACCTATGTACATACATGTCTGTGCATGAATACCTTATAAATAGTAGCTGATCTATTAAACCCATTTAAGAAAATATTATAAATGATAAATACAATAAATAGTCTGTTTACCTTGACCAAGCCGAAGTCCAAACAATCCGTCCAGATTAATGCTACTGTAATCCTTACTGAAAAAGTCCAACATTTTGTCCAGGGCCACGTATACATTCTGAGCTAACTTAGGGACCACCTTTTGCAGGTCTGGTGTCAGAAACCCCTGGTTCCCTAATATCCCCAAGACTAGCAACAACAAACATACTGTCAACCTTGTCATCCCAGTATTGTTGAAGTGAATGCCAGGTAGAAATGAACAAGATACTTGAGTAGTAACAGGTGTGTTTTAATGAGCACGCTACCCAAACCTTTATCTAATTCAGATCTACGTTTATTTTAAGGTGCGTCAAGCCTTGCGCTAGGAAGTAAGACACGCTTTAGATAAGAAATGGTTTCAAAATCTCCAAATGCAAGAACTAAAACATCCAAAAGACACGCACGCTGCCCATCTGAAATATAAACTACACATAAATAAGTTTATGGTGTGTAGACCAATGAATCTCGGCAAGACTGCGTCACTAATAAATTTCTATCTCAGATGATTTATTGGTATGTTATTTGCAATAAAGCTTGTGAAACCGACAAAAAGTCGGTAATTGGAAATATAAAGAGAAGACAGACGGAATAGAAACTGTACAGTTCCTCATTAAACTGAATGCAACCTATCTATATACATTTTGTACCTTTCACTTAAAAAAGCAAAAGAGGTGAAATTAATCCGGGAAAACCAAATTATTGAAAGAATTTATTCATAATCACCAGGATAAACCAAGAAAAAAGTAAGAAATCTCTCTCTCTCTCTCTCTCTCTCTTTCTCTCTGCACAAAGATAGCTAGACACACAGATGCACACTTACTTTACACTGCTATTGACCTTAAAATAGAAATAAACATAATGAAAACGCACTGCACAGTTTAACTGTAGCAGCAACGAATGTCAATGAAATAATTAACTTTTCCGGTGGCATAAGTGGTTAGAGTGTCTGCCTAGGATGCGGGAGGTCGAGGGTTCGAACCCCAGCCGAGTCATACCAAAGACTTATAAAAATGATACTAGCAGCTGCCTCGAGGTAAGTGTTAGGACTGGTCTGCCTGGTGTCAGGATAATGTGATTGGGTGGGACATGATGTTGCATATCTGCTACATGATGCCCCAGTGCTAGACATCACTATAAACTGCCACACTGCAGACATCGCAGCGATATAACTGAACTGTTGTTACAAACAAGTTTACTAGAGAATGAGTGATCACATAAAATTATGTACAATGGAACTACGACAAACTGGTTAAAAGGGCAAAGGATAAGGACATTATAAACTCGGAAACGCTGAACGAGAGGCCACAGAGGGTCTTATACATTTTTTAGTCATATAAATTTAATTACAATTTTGATCACCAGTTTAATATGCATTTTTCTTTTACCCGTTTAGACAAAAAATGTATATCAATTCGCAATGTCCGTGTTTATGGATGCATGCATTTTATTGTGTATCTCGGAATTTAGTCTTCTCTTCTATCGTGCAGAGGCATGTGCCTTTCCCATATATACAAATTAGGCTGACTCGGTCTGGTCTGGACAGGGTTCGAACTCGTCTGCTTCTCGTCGCAAGTCCGGTACATTAACCACAGCGAAAAGTGGATAACCTGAACCACAAGTGACACTGAAATTATTGAAGGACTATTTCATGGAATGTGCCGTTACACAACAAATAAAACACAAATAATGAACAGTTTAAGTCTAATGCGAGCTCTCTCGACGGCCATCCGCTCAGGGTTGCATCATTTTCCTTATTACTGTGTAAAACTATACGAAGCTCACCATAATGGCTGGACTACGTTCTGTTTTACTGCATAAAAATAACATTCCTTTATAATCTTTTTCTGTATACTCTGTGAAGAAATAACATTACCTTAAGGCCAAAACGATTCTAATATCAGTTACTACACTACCTTCCAACACTATATTATTGTTTGAACTTCTTTCATTTCCAACCTACTGCGCTTATGTCATTTAGTGTTACATAATCGTGTTCTTCTTTAAACGCTCAGCTTTTGGCGCGTTTGAAAACATGTGAACGTTATACGAAGTTGCCAACCAAGTTGAACTGTGATTAGACCTTTTGTTCTTTGCGATGTTGCCTTTCCTTCTTCCATTTTAACCATGAGTTTATCTTACATTTTGTCTTCCTCTCATTCCAATTTTATGAACGTAAATTAGAAGACTGATATAATTTATGCATATATATATATATATATATATATATATATATATATATATATATATATATATATATATATATATATATAACCTATACTCATAGACAAATATCAGAAATGTATTGTGCTGCTTATGATACACAAGTCACCGATTAGGAACACCATTAATTTGATTTAGGATAAAGGTCAAGTACAAAATACAGATATACATAGCATACAATCATTACGAAAAACAAACAAATAATACAGATTAAACATGCGTAAGACCTCCCCTCATAAAGAAAATGAAAGATGTATACAATAAACCTTTCTTTAACTATTAGTCTAATATATATGTGATTAAAAATTGCAAATGGTGTCTTATAAATGACACAATAAAGCAATAAAATACTTCTATAAAGGTGAAAGTGCATCTGTAATTAGATTATCTTTTGTCCTTATGTAAGTGATGTCATTATTATATTCCTGCAACATCAAACTAAACCGTAATAATCTCAGATTTTTTGCTTCTCATCCTGCCCATGAAAGCAGGAGGGTAGAAATCACTAAACACAGTGACCGGAGAATGGACAGAACTAATATACACTTCAAAGTGTTACATAGTCAATATCAAAGACAAACACTCCTTCTCGATTGTAGAATAATTTCTCTGGTGTTTGTTTAATTTTTCTTTATTCTGAGAAATAAATTATTTGTTCAATTTTTACAAAACTTGCTGGTTTTCGTTCTTTTCTGTTGCTTAGTTTAAGACCATCGAGCTACAAGAGAAACTTGGGTGTTCGTCCAGTGATACGAATTGCTCACAAATATTTCCGAAACCTTTATTTCTGAAATTTTAATTCACTTTGTTTCAGATCTTTTAAGTCCTAGTTATTCATTAGTTCGAGTTACCCTCATAGCCAGTCTGATCTACGTCATCAACCAATGCGTAACAGCGCGTCCTGTTCTTTTTCAGAATGTTTGTATAATGAAGGTCGTCAGTGCAGTGTGGGACGAGGGCATCCAATAATGCCATGTATTACATAATTAAACTTGTTATAATCTCACAACCACCACATCTTAATGATGTTAATAACTTACCTGTGTGCATTAAAAGCCGAAATTGTCAGTAAGGAGGATAAGCGATGGACTGGAAGGAGTAAAATGTGGACAAAATACTCACGCTGTAGCCGAAGCAGTCAACTGCAGTTTATGCAGCAGTAGTCTGTGTTACTGATTGTGGAGAGACTACTGGACCCAGTGAAAATATACCTTGTCTCGGTTTGCTAAAGACCAAGGGTAAAAGAGGAAACGGTGGTGTGCAGCGCCAAAACGCAGCCGTAATATATATCGTCTCAAGATGATAGATTGAAATAAGCTCGGGAAATAGCGATAGCCCTGACGTCATGCGCTTTTATCATCATGGACGATACGTTTCTTTCTGTAAGAGTGGACATTTTGCCTTCCTATTACCTCTACACCTATTCTGTCACCTTTGTGGAGCAGACTTATATGCGGCTGGCAACTGTGTTGGTTTGGTTCCGTACCTTTTGGCTGGAATTGTGGCTGAGCTATGATTTGATCAGGTTTTGTGCGAGTACTCAGCAGTTTCGACAGGCCAGTAACGGATACAAAAAGCATATGCTGTTGGTCCCTAAAATCCTGAGAAGCAATAGTGGGAATGAGACTGCCGAATACGATCTCAGAATCCAGTTGTGCAGTTCTCGGAAGATTTTTGCTATGTTCCAAAGCTACATCTGTAATGAAGATGCTCTGCTTCCAACACCATCGCCGTACACAATTTGTCTCGAAATTTTAGTTACACCCTCTAATAGTCGCTAAAAAGCAAAGGATGATAATGAATCTTCGAGTAAACTGAAGGAAGCTGCTTACAATAGGTCAGCATATGAAGCAAAGGTCACTAATGATCTGGTCTTTGACTCTAAAACAACTAAGGATCTGTGAATGTTCGGCGTGGGGGAATCAATGGCCATGCTAATTAATGAACCATGGCTGCTTTTATGGGTCTCAATGTAGCAAGAGGGAGTGACCAACATTTTTCTCTTCTCGCCGATTCTTGATCTTTGTACAGCAGCTGCACAATACTCTGACCATCGGAGAGTGAGGAAGGAGCAGCAAATCCAGAATGGGCATTATCCCCAAGTTTCTCTAAGCAGAAAAAAATCTTAGCATCACCTAAAAACTTTGGCTTAGAACATATATCTGGATAAGAAAGCTGTAGATTTAATTTGACAGTCATGTCGAATGACCAAGACTTTTCCTTCTCGCCTACCCCTGACGTTTTGTAAGGTTTTGGGAATCCTGAGGGGAGGGTGTACCCTATCCTCCATAGACTCAGTAAATTCCAGAGATTTACGATAATCGACAAAGCATCATCAACTTTCTGACCAAAGCTGGCTGGGAAAGTTGTTGTTGTTGTAGGGTTTAACACCATTTTTCGGCACACGATAGGCTATACATGGCGGCCAGTATTAATGGTGGAGGAAGAACCCAGGAAAACCCCAAAAAGAACCAGTATACGAGTTTCATTTAATATTTTTTTTCTACAATATTTAAAAATCACGGTTGTGAGATTATGTCTGCTCGTGTGACAAGCTATCGAAAATTGCTAGTACCAGCTCAGCTTTCATCAACGCATTAATTTAATCGTCTTTCCGCAGATTAAAGACATAACGATTTTAATACTCTCGCAATTTCTTAGAAAACAAATAGTTTTCCTATCGATTTTATGCAGGTATAACTCGATTTAACAACGTTTAAGTTTGCTAGCCCATCCGCTAAGCGCGCCACCATCATGTTGGTCTCTTGTGATGCTAGACTGGTTTTCATACCTCCCATTAAAAAAAAAAAGACATCGAGCTGTCTGTAAAACAAAACGTCTACTAGATGCATCTAATCCACTGACCGCTTGGATTGTCTCAACAAATATATTTATTGCAAGCACGCAAGTGATCAATACTGCAACCTCCTAATATTCTGATTAGAACTCAATAAATTTAAACTCAGGATCAGTTCAGTTACGACTCAATTACATAATTGTTTCGGGCGTCACGTTGTGGAGGAAAATTCCCGGGTTTTTCCCAACTTTCGTCAATATTTGCAAAATTCAAAAACTTTTCACGGTCGGGAAAAAATTATTTCTCTCGACTTTTTCCTGAAAGTGTAGGAACCATGGTCAAATTTTATAAATTTGTGCTAAGAAGGGTCTAATAAAAACTCAATTCAAATTTTGTCTGCTGTTGCAAGGTAGGGGCTTTACCTACCATAACAAAGAGCGACAACCAACAAGTTTTGTAAAATTAAAAATATTAATTTATTTCCTTAAAATCCAAAATGAAAGAATTAAGAATACCTTACTGTATGGCATGAATTCTTATTTCCTAAAATATTCTATCAATATCAATATATCTTATGTAATATGTTCCAAAGGTATTCTGAATGATAACTATAATGTACTGATGTGTCAACAGTACAGAAGAAGTCACTGTTTTAAATCTGAAAGTCTTTAAGTAAATTCCAAGTAAATTAAAAAATCCAATCAGTATTTAGGCAAATTCACGGTAAATTCCAAATAATCCAAATAGTTTTTAGGTGAATTTATTGCAAATTCCAAATAATCAAGATAGTCTTTAAATACTATGGTAAATATCCAACTGTCCTTTCAATAAAGTCACAATAATCCTGTATAGCTTTTATATGGGTATCCAAATATCCTTTAAAATGAATGTTCTAAACATACTAAACACAGTTATTCCAACTAACAATCATAAGAGTTAATGAATAAACCCTTTTCTCAAAATAACTCAACAATACCAGTAATACTTTAAGAATGGTGATTTCAGCATATATTTTCTCTTATATAGAAAGACAATGCTTAATTGTCAGACTGCTTATACTAAGCTTTCATTGAATCATTCTGTATTTCGAAATATCAACAAATCAGCGAATTCAAATTGGCTAATCAAGAAATCAGTCAAGAGTTGAATTCAACACACGTGAACTCCATTCATATCATTCATGGCCATGTTGAACCATGTAATGTTTTTCCCGATTCTTCAGAACACTGACCTTGGAATTTTAAGAATGGAATAGTATGCATTGTACCTGACTCAACTTAACAGTTCAAAACCTATTCATAGGATCTTATAATTAAAAATGTCATGAGCTAAACAACACTTACAAAAACTATTATGAATATATAACACGACTTTATGTAATAGCAGCAATATTCGATCATGGATTGGCATCACTTGTATTAATTTGAAAGGTATTCAAAGTGATATTTTATTTTTAGTCAAATGCAATCAATGAATGTTTAGTGTCATTTTCTCTGGATTTGTTCAGATTTTTTTCCATTTTTTGTAACAGCAGTGATATTTGATGCCAGTTTGAGAATATTTGTATAAACAAAAACACACTTCATACCAGAATGCTTTACATCTAATGCGGTAAATGTCTGGTCTTTTCAAGATGACATTGTTTAAAGGTATTTTTTTTATCTTTTTTATAAAGGTAGCGATAATTCATAGTGCATCATCATCATCATTGTAGCAAACCGGAAAGATCTTTGTACCAGGATACTTTCAGTCTAATTTTTGTAAAACTCTATCAAATTGTTTTTTGGAACAAGTCATTTAAAGATATTTCTGTTTACAGTATTGGTGACTATACATAATTGTTGATCAGCATATTTGGAACAAACTTTAAAGACTTTCCTGCCAGGATGTTTTCTGATACAAATCTGGCCAAATTCTGCTAAGCAGTTAACAAAAACATTATTTCAATACTTTTCTATTTTAAGTATCAGTGACTATATTTGAAAAACCTTGACATTTTGAACCATGATTTACACATGCACTGTTCACTGGAAAGAGTTTGAAAAAATTAAGAATAATGAACAATGTTGTAAAACTCATCCACCAAGGTCATTAAAAATAATTAGAAGCAGAGTTGCAATGGCGTAAATCCCAAAGAATACACTTCTTCAATAAGACCCCCACAATATGTGGAGGAATCTTACCAGAGAGGTTTAAGCACACCATCCAGATCTGTCCAAAGGAAAGAGAAAAGACACCTAATCTGTAACTTTGAACACAAACTACAAACATTAACCATTAGGTCAGGCTGTTTGTTATATGACAAAAGTAATGGTAGTCCATTTAATTTGCGTTCTATGACTAATTTTATTATATAACTATTTTTGTGATAGAATGTTCTTTGTATCACTGATTTTGTTTTACAATAATAAAATGTAGAATGTGTTACTAGTTTTCCTTCAATAATTGTCAGAGGTATCTTCATATTGAATAACCCTCTCTTCCGCCGATAATGATCTCTATCTCTCTCGCTTCTGATAAAAATCAGAATACACATACAAAAACACTGATAACATTTGATGTAACATCTCTTGGTGGTTTTTTGGTTTTTTTTTTTTATTCCTTCATATTACACACTGACAATTTAGGCAAATCTTTGATGGAATTCTGGATTTTGTAATATTTGCTTCTGTTGGTTAAGAGACAGCTAACATATACCTGGCCTGAAGAAAAAAACAGTCTGCAACGAGTAACTGATGCAGTCTGTTTGATGATGTTCAGGCTGCAGTTGGCCTATATAAAGTTTATCTGATCAGAAAATCAGAATCTGACAAGAGAAACATATTTCAGGTTAAAAACAGGAATGCTTTATATAAAATCAGAATGGTTGGCATTTCTGTAAATAAAGTGTACATAAAACTTGAAATGAATCAGCGTAATTCAAGAGCAAGACAAGAACATACGTCAGAACAAATCACAGACAAAATGCATCCAAGGCAGTTATTAGACCAGCTTTAATACAGCTTAGCTTGTAAACAAAGGCAATTATTTGAAATAAAATTGTTGCATTTTTTATTATGAAAAAAAGCAAGAAAAAAAAAAATGGTCCTAAATCCATTTATTACTATGGATTGATCTTAAGTTTCAAACTGCTTAGATTCCTGACAAAATGCATTGGCAAGGTGGCTGACACATAAAAGTTCTTTCCATCCAGGAACTCTGGTATCATGACTGACAATGCATGTAAGTGCATTGGCACATAGCGTACTTTACTCTGCTGAACCTTCAAACTGTGAAGAATATCAGGTGGTAATTTCTGAAATGTGAAAGATAAAAGGTATTAAGTTTTTTATGTGAAAACTGTGTTGTGTATCTTGCATTACTTCAGCAACTTTGGAACCATATACAAAATGGTAAAGGAAATAGGTTTGCCCTCATGCAGGCATTATTAATAATAATTCAGTGCCTTCCTTAACACCATGTGCTTTTATTTCTTTCATTTGTTTGTTAAACTGATTTAACAATGAAAATTCAAAATATAACTCATAAAAGCTGGGAAATGAATGTAAAATGATTCATTTTTAATTGGATATTTCTTTATTCGCATGATGAACCAATAGGATATACTTGTGGTTAGGAGTGTAGTTACTCACTTATAAGTCGAATCTGACTCCAAACTATAGAGACCCACATCTGCTGTTGCATAATGCACCAGCAAACCTAGGTCTATGCAGTTTGTGAGGAGGAATCAGTAAAACAAACAGCAAAGACCCTGATCTGCTGGCACATTATGCAATGGCAGATCAGGGTCAATCTTGCTTGCAGTTGGAGTCGACTTATAAGCAAGTACTTATGGTACAAGAGGAATTAGAGTTGGGGAAGGCAAAAGAATATACCTTAACATAGCTGGTTCAGCGTCTTTGTATGCAGGGCTGTCTCTAGTTATTTAAACAGGTGTTTCTGATTCAAAAAAGGGAGGAGGATGCAAGTGAAGTGAAACAAGCTGGGGGTTGGGTTGAAAGCATCATCCCTCAGAAAAATGTGAAAGTCTAAAACTATAATCGTAAATGCTCATACATTATGGCACCATCAGATATCCTTATCTCTGATGCTTTCCCAATAAATAATCATATAAAACCATGATAGAAATATAAATCCATCATAGAAATATACATCCATGATAGAAATACACTGTGCCATACAACTGTGAGTTTTATGTATAAATGATAATAGTTCAAGCTAGTTCAGCTGACTTTACGTGAAATATCATTTCAAATTTTGAAACACAAACACCAAAATGTAAGAAGAAAAACACTTTGTTACTCACCTGAGGTGCCAGTTTTTCAAAGTGAGAATACTTGTGATCTCCCAAGATAGGTGTATTGAGACCAAAGGCAAGGTGTACCCTTATCTGGTGTTTAATTCCTGTAATGTAGGTATATAATATATTGAATAATCTGTCATTTCTCTAAAATATTTAACAAATAGTATACAAAAATTACATATAATATAGCAAGTTTTATTACTGTACCATACATCATTCATGTTTTTCACAACATATGTAGAGAGTGGTCTGATATTTACATCAGAACACAATATCTGCAGAGCCAGTAAACCTGAGTGGTCCAATATTGACATCAAAACACAATATCTGTACCTGAGTGGTCTAATATTCATGTCATAACACAATATTTGTAAAGTCAGTGTACCCAAGCGGTCCAATATTCATGCCAGAACACAATATTTGTTGTTGTTGTTGTTGTTCTAGGGTTTAATGCCATTTTTTCAGCACAGGTTGGCTATACATGGTGGCCAGTATAAATGGTGGAGGAAGAACCCTGGAAAACCCAGGGAAGAACCACCGATCCACGAGAAGCTACTGGCAGGCTTTCCCACGTACCCATGCTAGCTGAGCCTTGGACTCCACAATATTTGTAAAGTCAGTGTACCTGACTGGTCTAATATTCATGTCATAACACAATATTTATAAAGACAGTGTACCCAAGTGGTCCAATATTCATGTCATAACACAATATTTGTAAAGACAGTGTACCCAAGTGGTCCAATATTCATGTCATAACACAATATTTATAAAGACAGTGTACCCAAGTGGTCCAATATTCATGTCATAACACAATATTTATAAAGACAGTGTACCCAAGTGGTCCAATATTCATGTCATAACACAATATTTGTAAAGTCATTATACCTGAGTGGCCTAATATTCAAGTCAAAACACAATATTTGTAAAGACAGTGTACCTGAATGATCAATTTGTGTATAATTGTTGAATACAGGCAACCCTGTATGTGATTTGTGTGACTGTGTACCATACAAACAATATTTGGGTTTCAGGAATACACTCCACTAATGTAATACTATAATAGGAATCTCTAACTGTATCTATTGGTAACTAACCTGTTTCAGGTATACAGTCCACCAAAGCAGCACCACAATGGTAATCTCTGTCTTTAGTAACTAATCTACTTCAGGTATATTCTCCAGCAATGCAATACTTCTATGGGAATCTCTAACTATACTTAGTAACTAATCTGTTCAGGTATATACTCCAGCAATGCAATACTACTATGGGAATCTCTAACTGTATTTAGTAACTAACCTGTTTAGGTATATACTCCAGCAATGGAATACTACCATGGTAATCTCTAACTGTATCTATTGATAACTAACCTGTTTCAGGTATATTCTCCAGCAATGCAGTACTACCATGGTAATCTCTAACTGTATCTATTGGCAACTAACCTGTTTCAGGTAAACACTCCACCAATGCAGCACCTCACTGGTAACCTCAGAGTCCAGTAACTAATCTGTTTAAGGTATATTCTCCAGCAATGCAATACTACTATGGGAATCTCTAACTGTATCTATTGGTAACTAACCTGTTTCAGGTATATACTCCAGCAATGCAACACTGCCATGAGAATCTCTAACTGTATTTAGTAACTAACCTGTTCATGTATATACTCCAGCAATGCAATACTACCATGGGAATCTCTAACTGTATTTATTGGTTACTAGCCTGTTTCAGGTATATACTCCACCAATGCAGCACTGCCATGGGAATCTCTAACTGCATCTATTGGTAACTAACCTGTTTCAGGTATACACTCCACCAATGCAGCACTGCCATGGGAATCTCTAACTGTATCTGTTGGTTACTAACCTGTTTCAGGTATATACTCCACCAATGCAGCACTGCCACGGGAATCTCTAACTGCATCTATTGGTAACTAACCTGTTTCAGGTATACACTCCACCAATGCAACACTGCCATGAGAATCTCTAACTGTATTTAGTAACTAACCTGTTCATGTATATACTCCAGCAATGCAATACTACCATGGGAATCTCTAACTGTATTTATTGGTTACTAGCCTGTTTCAGGTATACACTCCACCAATGCAGCACCACCATGGGAATCTCGAACTGTATCTATCAGTTACTGACCTGTTTCCGGTATACACTCCACCAATGCAGCACTACCATGGGAATCTCTAACTCTGTATCTGGTAACTGCTTCATACTTAGGCTGGTAGTTCTTCTTCATCTTTAACAACTCTCGCTGTTCCCCATAGTCTGGCCTAAGTACCATCTGAAACAATCAACATCACATGGATAAAAATCACTCTTGAAAGCCGTGTTCAAAATTCTATGTTCAGAATCTGGGCCAGAACCTAATGAAGCAAACAGCAAAGTCCATTAAAATGTATTGATCTGAAAGTCCATTAAAATGTATTGATCTGAAAGTCCATTAAAATGTATTGATCTGCTCTGAAAATGTTGTACTTTTATGCTGGCAGCTTGAAGTAGCAGTTGAAAGTCACTTTTCACTCATTCACTCTAAATATTTACTCAATTTATACTGCTCTGACTATTTTTCTTTAAAAACTTTGAGTCTAAAATATATTTATATTACCATTATTTATCCTAAAGATCATTTTCATTACAATACCATAAATGTGAATAATTTAACTGACATTAAGAAGAAGAAAGAAACACCAATCAATAACAAGAGTCCCTTGCAGGGACTGATGCTCTACTGGCCAAAAAAAGATTCCAGGAAATCAAGACAAGACAATTTCTTCCTGTTAACTGCTGAGATTTGATTTGGTGGGTTGAGCACCATTTTTCAGCACATGATACACTATACATGGCAGCCAGTATATCTGGTGGAAGAAAAACCTGGGACCCCCCCCCAAAAAAAACCCAACACACAGGAAGCTACTGGCAAGCTTTCTCATATACCCATAAAAGCAGAGACAAGATTTGAACCAATGCAGAGGTAAGATGTCAATGATCTGTAAAGATTAGTGCCTTAAACCACTCAGCCACATGGGGCCTCCTGAACTGCCATGTGTTGAAACCATCTCTGATATTCTTCAGTGACTGCAAGATTTTCAAATTAGCTGCTGTGGTGGCCATCAGTGTTTCCCTTTATGCACATTTGTGCGTCAAGGATGCATGCTAAAGAAAATTGACGCGCACATTTTATTGACGCAAAGGATTTTCATAATGTGATCAGGATTTATTTAATACCCAATACATTGGACGATGGATGACCTTCTATATAATTTGATCATAGGCACTGACTGGTTCCCTGCTTTGTTTGCTCCCTGCCTTGCACTCCTCTGTTCGTATAGCATAGAGCACCGCAGGGAACACATGAAACAAGGAACCTGACTAGCATAGGCAATGTTATGATGAAGTAGCTTCCCCAAATCTTGTGAGCTCTCATGCAATTTCCATCGAGCTCAGCAAGCTGTCATCTAAATGTTTAACCTCAATGCTTGTTGCACGAGAAAGTGATCTCCAGATTAAAATGTCGTGCGCTAAAAATCATTAGTGAAGAAAGTGAAAGAAGCAGAACACAAAAGAGTAAATGTTGATCTAACTCTAATGAAAAATGGAGAAAATAATTAGATTGACTGGAATAAGGCACATCCATTAGGATTACCAGTGTGACTGCAAAAGTGAATAATCCTTTTGTGACAGGGTTTTAGAATTTTAAAAAATCTGCCCGCATTCGCCACAAGATATCTGGAGAACACATTATAACCCAAGACATTCTTTCAAAACAAAGAAATCAGCAAACTTGCAGAGACAAATGCATTATTTGGATTACAAAGTCAGCAGGTCATTGCAGATTTTGTTGGTTTTTAACTTTGCTGCAATAAAAGAAAGATCTTAAAGTTTAAGTGTAACTTATTAGAAAGAAGATGAATCATTATCCTCCTTGATACCTGGAGAAATGTGGTCTAGGACGAAGTACAATGAAACCAATGATAGTACACATTTTATAAAAGGCAGTAAATTAACTGCCATTTGGTTAAAAAGATTTATTTGGCTTTTGTACAGTAGTTCGCCTCTTGAAAAGCCCCCCTGACCAGCGGCTACCCACTCCTTGGGGCTAGAATCCGTTGGCACCTACAAGTTTGTGTTCAAAAGTACCCCTTGCGAAAGGCCACCCGGCTAACGTGACCAGTGGCCAGCATATTAGTGCAATAATATAAAACTTACCCCTCACAAGCGGCCGCATTTTATTTTAATATGTATCCAGAACCAGTATTTTATTCATAATGTGTGTTAAGTAATCCAATTTATGTTTCCCGATGTCAGGTTTTCGTTATTGAAAGAAGTGTTGACTATGTGTTGACTAAAGTACATGTACCACTAAGGTTAATATTATATCATTTACACCTCACGGGAAGCCACATTTATTCCATAAAGCCGAGAAACACTCAAATTTTAATCCATACAAAAGGGTAAGTACATGTAATCCAATTAGCTTTGCTGCTGTGTTATCATAAGATGTCCGGTTTAGTCACTGATAATTGCTAAGATTACAATTATTGAACAGTAGCAACAGCTCAAAAGTGGCAGTATCGATATACAATACACAAGTCAGCAGGAAAATGGTTTGATACCCTTTATGGCTTCCCTTAGTAAGATGTTGAGCTTGTTGACTTTAATAATTAGTGGCTATTACTACTGACAATAACTGTCAAAATTACAAATAAACGCCGCGAGGTCAAATCTGCGTGATGTTAATGGCACATATCAAAGCCGTTTTAGTGTAAAAAAAATATATATAAACAATAGGGTGCCAGACTGCGACTAACGAATCACGTGACAAGATCACTTCCTTTATAAACACACTGCAATTTGTTTAGATGCATAAAAAATTGTTTTATCAGTATTGTACATGAATAACTTACTGCAAAAAGATCAACATGTCATCGAGGAAAAGAAAAATTCTCAGTTTAGAAGAGAAAGTGAAATTAATTCAACTGACCGAGAGGTGGGGGGGGGGTCGAGGATTCTCGCAGAAAACTAATGTCGGAAAGACTCAGATAACAATATCGTGAAAGATAAGGAAACAATTCTGCAGAAGTGGGAAGGTGAAATGGATGGAGAAAGGAAGATTGTTTGAATCCTGATTTGAATGACAAGAAAAAGCAACAATTTTGTCAGTTGAATTGGGATATGACGACTTTACCGCAAGTAACGGATGGTTGCACAGATTGCAAGTGCGATACAATATAAAGTGTTCTGTCCTTAGTGGAGAATCAGCTGATGTTAATAATGAAGATTGGAACAAAAGAATAAACGATATATGCATTGGATATGACAGCAAGGATATTTTTTATTGTGACGAGACTGGTTTGGTTTTTAGACTGTTAGTGTTACCAACAAAGTGACAGATGATGTGATTTGTAACATAATTATAAAGACAGTTTTAAAACTATATCAATGGTTATTCATAACATTCTTTTGAAAATGATGAAACAGTTTGTTTTACATTTATTTCACAACATGCATGTGATTTTTTAATGAAAATATTAAATGTTTTAGAATTAAATGTACTTGTGACTTTCTTCATATGTATTTACTATTCACTTTTGTCATCCCCCTCTAGAAAGGCCACCCTCATTTTAAGGCCACTTCCCTGCTGCAATAGGGGTGGCCTTATAAGAGGGGGACTACTGTGTTGGCTTGTATGTAATGTGTTGGACTATAATATTGCTTCATATTGATTATAAAGAGACTGTTAATAGAACGACTTTAAAAGAAAAATGAACTAATAAAAATATTCTTTGAATGGACAATGCATTTGTTTGTTAATTGTGCATGTTGGTTTATTTGTATGCTTAGAGAGTGAGAGAGAGAGTATGTTGTGCAAGTTGCAATATCCTATTTCAAGCTGAAAAAGTATGAATTATATGAAAATTTGTCAGTACATTTTTGACCCCCACATTTTTTTTTTTGACCCCCAGTTCTGACACCAAGGTTTCCATAACCCTCAATTTAACACCCCTAGGGGATACACTGGTGGCCATATCTGAGTGTTGGTTTGGCACTGCTTTCGTTTAGGACCAGGTAGACATCATTAGAAGTCTATTGGTCAAATTGTTTCAGTCATATCATTTCCATGTCTATAGTGTGAGTTTATAGTGATAAGCACTGGGGCATCATGCCATAGACACGTAGCATCATATTCCACAATCACATTATCCTGACTCCAGGCCTACCAATAACCTCTTATTGCTGAGCACCAAGCGAGGCAGCTGCAAGTACCATTTTTTACAAGTCTTTAGTATGACTCGGCCGGGGTTCAAACCTGCAACCTACCACATCCGGGGTGGATGCTCTAACCACCAGGCCACCAGAGAGGTTGCACAACTTTCTATTTTAAAAAGAGTAGCGATAACAAGATTCTCAGCAGAAACCCTATTCTGATATAACCATCCATTCAACAGAATCAATAACACAATTTTCAAAATGTCCACTGCAGTGACCATACTGCAAGTGGCACCACTTTCATACAGGACCAACTTGACATCATAGGAATTATTCTTGTGAAAACCCACTGTCAATATGTCTTTTTATTCAGAAGGAGTAGCAATGACAAGATTTTCAAGATAGGTGCCATTTTCATTTAGGACCAACTAGACCATGGGATGAATCTGTGTTTCAAGTTTCATGACAATCCCCGAAGTGGCTTAGGAAGTGTGTGTGATTTAGATTTTTAACATAGCTTAAACGATATTAATCATATCGCTACAATGTCTGCAGTGTGGCAGTTTATAGTGATGTCTATCAATCAGGCATCATGCTGCAGACATGTAGCATCAGGTCCCACCCAGTCACATTATCCTGACACCAGGCCAACCAGTCTAACTTCTTAATGCTTAGAACCAAGCAAGGCAGCTGCTAGTGCCATTTTTAAAAGTCTCTGATATGACTTGGCCAGGCTTAAACCCAGTTTACTAGGAAGACTGGCAGCATCAACTTTGTGTTAACAATTAGATGGATGACGGACAATATACCATCTTATGGATTATACGTATTTGATGTATTACTAAAACACACAGCTATATCATTCAACTGTTATGAAATCCTTCTTTTATACTTAGCAATACAGTTTGTGGAATTTTCAATGCTAACATTTATGATTAATAAATTACAGTTCCTATAAAAATAAAGATGCAACTAAAGTGGTTTACAATATAACTCAAACCAATTCATGCTGGAATGTCATGTGCACCTTAATGTGATTGTATATATTCACAGTTTTGTGATTAATTTGGCACAAAAGACTGAAACAACAGTTGATTCCTACTCTATGTTAAAAATGGGACATAACTCTGACAATAACTGTTTCATATGTTAAGCATGGGACATAACTGTGGAATAATATTTACATCTTTACATCATGATAAAAAGTAAGTATAAATAAATAACAAAACAATCCCTCAAGAACTGCACAACTAGTTGCACGAAAGATTTACAAAACATAATGTAAATGAAAGTAAATAATTACCATTACTGAGTTTGTAAATGTATTTGTAGCAAAAGCAAGGTTGAAAAATTGCCTCTTTTAATGTTATTGTTCTTGGCAGTGATAGTATTTACATACAAAGAGCAGGATGAACTTATGTATCTGAAGTCTATTTCTCCCTTACCCGAGTCTTTCCCTGCACCGTGCCCTCAGCCATCGGTATGTTTATGATGCCTGCAACATAAAGGACAACACATGACAGTGAAACAAGCCATAATAAAGCAACACCAACTCGGATCAGCATTGAAAAATTACATAAAAAGATGACAGCTTGTAAATATTAGTAATATACTGTATAATGAATAATGATACTGTATAACAAATAATGATACTGTATAATGAATAATGATACTGTATAATGAATAATGATACCGTATAATGAATAATGATACTGTATAATGAATAATGATACTGTATAATGAATAATGATACTGTATAACGAATAATGATACTGTATAATGAATAATGATACTGTATAATGAATAATGATACCATATAATGAATAATGATACTGTATAATGAATAATGATACTGTATAATGAATAATGATACTGTATAACGAATAATGATACTGTATAATGAATAATGATATCCCTTTAAGAATAGTATATCATAACATATCTACTTTTCTTTCATTATGCTATATTTTTTAAGAGCTATTTTTTTTGCAGATATGATGGAAAGTTTGCATCCTTGAAATTAAACAGAAATCAATTCAGTTTTCATGAAAGATCATAAATAAACAGTGATCTGCACAAATAAATAACTGTAAATTACAGTAACTGCAATTAAACATTGGTTTATAGTATTAGGAAACGGAATTAGCACATCTGCAATTGCTTTAAAATGGCTCTTAAGCATTTCAGATAAAGTCCTACAAAAATGCACTTATTTTAGGAACTTAATTTTACAGTTAATGAGAACAGGAAAAAAGTATAATTTTGGAGGACATGCCATTTCAGCCAAGAATTTTGATACCCTATATGCTTGATTTTAAGTCAATTCCAACTACAAACAACACTGACCCTGATCTACTAATGCATAAGGTGCCAGCAGATAGTGTCAATGTTGTTTTCTGTACTTATTAATCCTATCAAACTGCATGAACCCATTTTTGCAGTTTGCTGTTTTACTTGACTTAGAAGCGAATACATACACTAATATATAACGAAAACCCAATTAAAATAGTATTTAATAATGTGTCTACTTTTGCTAAAATTACTTATTTTTCATGTTCTATTTTTTTTCATACTTGATGCAGAGGCTGTATTCACGATATTAAATAGCAACTAGTTCCCAGTTTTTATGAAATTTGTATCAATAAACAATTAACTTCTTAGTAAAATAGCTGCAAATTTGTTTGACAACCAGAAACAAAAAATTAAAGTAGCTGCAAACAGAAGCTGTATTAAGAAGTTGCCTTATCTCCAATTTTGTTTTCTAATGTTCTTAATCCTTCTGGATAAAGTATTTCAAGTCTTACAAATATGTGCTTTTATTAGGAACACAATTTTACACTTAAGGAGAATGGGAAAGAAGTGCAATTTGAAGAACATATGACTTGATCCAAGAATTTAGTTACCGTATATACATGTTTATAAGTCGAGTCCAAGTGTAAGCAACATTGACCCTGATCTGCTGAAGCATATTCTAGTTGTAAATCTGGGTCCATGATGTTGTTTGTTCTGCTGAATACTCCTATCAAACTACACAGATCCAGATCTGCTAGTACATCATACAATAACACAGCAATTTACAATAACATCCCATATAACAGTATTTAACAATGTGTCTGCCAAAACTTTACGCTGGTAATATAACTGGATACAATGCTTTTAGTGTTTGACATTAAAGATAAACAAAATAGATATTATCTGTCATGATACTAAAGGTGGAAAGGAAGGGGATGAAATTCAAATGAATACTTTCTGGATTTTGTGTACAGTGAGCCCATGTTATGATAGTACACTGTGCCCATGTTATGTTGTTGTTGTTGTTGTAGGCTTTAACGCCATTTTTCAGCACAAGATAGGCTATACATGGCGGCTAGTATAAATGGTGGAGGAAGAACACGGGAAACCCCCAGAAAGATCCACCAACCCATGAGAAGCTACTGGCAAGCTTTCTCACATAACCACATTAGCCAAATCCGAGACTCGAACTCACGCAGACAGAGGTGAGATGGCAGTGATCTGTAACGGTGAGCGCTTTAGACCACTCGGGGCCCTTGCCCAAGTTATGAAATACATAGTGTATCCATCTCATGCTTGTACAATGTGCCCATGTTATGATGGTACAGTGGGCCCATGTTATGTGTACAGTGTGCCCATGTTATGATGGTACAGTGGACCATGTTATGATGGTACAGTGGGCCCATGTTATGATGTGTACTGTGTGCCCATGTTATAATGTGTATAGTGTGCACATTTTATGATGTAAACAGTGCACACATGTTATGTGTACAGTGTGCCCATGTTATAATGTGTACAGTGTGCTCATGTTATGACATAAAATGTGTGCAAATGTTATGATGTGTACAGAAAGCCCATGTTATGATTGTACAGTATTCACATGTGCTATGTAAAGTCAGCCCATTTTATGACATGTACAGCGGGCCCATGTTATGATGTGTACAGTGGGCCCACGTTATGACGTGTACAGTCTGCCCACATTATGACGTTTTCAGTGTACCCATGTTATGATGTGTACAGTGTGCCCATGTTATGCTGTTTTGGGCTTAATGCCATTTTTCAGCACATGATGGGCCATTATAACTGGTTGAGGAAAAAACTCCCCAACACAGGGGAAACCATTGATGATCTTTCTCACATATCCACACTTGCTGAGCCCGAGACTTGAATCCATGTGGACAGAGGTGAGATTACATGGATCGGTAAAGATGAGTGCTTTAGTCCACTCTACCAACCGGGAACCCAAAGCCCATGTTATGAAATATACAGTGTGCCCATGTCATGATGTGTACTGTCATGATGTTATACAGTGTGCCCATGTCATGATGTGTACAGTGTGCCATGTGATGTGAACAGTGTGCCCATGTGATGATGTGTACTGTCATTATGTGTACAGTGTGCCCATGTCATAATGTGTACTGTCATTATATGTAGTGTTCCTACATCATGATGTGTACAGTGTGCCCATGTTATGTGTACTGTCATTATGTGTAGTGTGCCCACATCATGATGTGTACAGTGTGCCCATGTCATGATGTGTACAGTGTGCCCATGTCATGATGTGTACTGTCATGTGTACAATGTGCCCATGTTATGTGTACAGTGTGCCCATGTCATGATGTGCATAGTGTGCCCATGTCATGATGTGCACAGTGTGTTCATGTCATGATGTGTAGTGTGCCCATGTCATGAGGTGCATAGTGTGTATGTGTGTGTGTGATTTGGATTTTTAACGTAGCTTTCACAATTTTTCAGTCATATCACTATGATGTCTGCAGTGTGGCAGTTTATAGTGATGTCTAGCAATGGGGCATTATGCCGCAGACATGTAGCATGATGTCCCACCTAGTCATGTGATATGTACAGTGTTTCTATGTGATGATCTGTACACTGTACCCATGAGATAATGTGTACGGTGTGCCCATGCTAATGGCAGAGTTTTTCTTGCAAATGGTCCATGGAACAATTAGTAAGCATTCTATACAAAGCTGTTTAATGCCACTGTTACATTTTTTTCAGTAGACTTTGACACATGGCGGTTAAAGACATGACTTTCAAGGACTTGAAACAAGGTGTTTATTTTTCAATGGTTTCAACGACCTTAATGACCATGTGAACCCTGCCATATATACTTCCTGTTACATATATATAATTTGTATTGTGTGTTGGCTCTTCTCCATGGTTATATGTTATTTATATCTATATTGTGTGACTGACCTTGGTCAGTAACTGAGTACAGTGCCTAACTGACAAAAATCTGGTTATTTTGTAAACAACATAATATGTAGTTAATATTTCTCTTTGATTTTAGATTATGTTTTAAGTTCATTATAGTGAAGGTAAACATGTTTACTTGTATTTTAGTTTAGGATATTAGTTCTTTACTTGTAAATTCATGATCTTATTGACATCTTAAAATGTTCTAGAAACAAGATGTTTACAATTTTGATGGGAAATTGACCCTCATTCTGGTTCTGATATTGTGTCTTAGCTTTCTGAATTCGTGTTATTTAATTCAAAATTACTCAACAACATCAACATCCAAATTGGAATAAATAGTTGAGTACATTTTTAATTTGAGAGGATTAATTTAAACTATTCACTTAAATTACAGACTGCTCATTAATACTTTATGGACAAAATCCCTATGCTGGGATTATTGTGAATTAATTCAAGGGCATTTTGGATTGTATTACTGTGATATAACAAGACTGTTAGCACATTAGAGCCTATTGGCACATCTGCATGTTCAATATTGGAATCTATTTGGAATAAACAATGGAATTCATTCTGAACTATATATTTGGATTTGTGATAGAATTTGTAGGACTATCTGGAATTTAACTCACAATACTGTAAGTTCTTTTCAAATGTTCACTTTGTATTCTAGGGAAATAAATTATTTGCTGAATCTTACAAAACATTTTGTTTTTAGCTCCTTCTGTTACCTAGTTTAAAACCATAGAGTTCTATTATTACTTATAAGCTGATAATTCCAGAAGTAATGTTGGCAAGTCTAGATTTCTGCATTACATACATACTGAAAACTTCATCTTTGTTTATTTACCATCTGAGAGGGGCTCATATCACAGCTTATGATTTACCTGTGAGTAATACACATACTATTTATTTATACCGTTACCTACATATTTATCATTAAATAAGCAATGATACAAGCACCTGTAATTAATGGCAAAACTGCTGAGATGTTTGCTTGAAATGAGACATCAGATCTCCTGAGACAGTCTCAAATAAATGTAAGTTTAGGAAAAATATTTAAAACATCATCCGAAAATCACAACACATTAAAATATTACTGTGGTGAATTTTGGTGTCCAAAGACAAGTAGGGTCCAAAAACATTCAGAAAAAAGGACAGTATAATTAGACTTGCAAGAAAAAGCATTTTGTAACTTGTTTCATCTAGTTCATACAATATGCACACACACACACATGTATACAGTGGTACCCCGCTATAAAGCGATACTTGGGGTCCAAAAAATTGGATGCGGGGTTTTACAGTATTTTACTTTTTTCAGAGAACAACTCATTGGCAAATATACATGCATTCATGTATAATGTGTATGATGAATAGGGTATCAACACCGTTTACCATCGTGCCGTTTGGCATGCAGTTCATCTATAATGCATGTAATTCCAATGAAAAATTGCACACATATTTACAATATTTAAAATAAAAATATCCCAGATCATTCTGTCTATATTCAACATCTAATATACAGCATGAACAGAGTATCAACACCGTTTACTTGCCATCTGATATTGTACTGTCAGAGCTTGCAATTAATCCACAATATATGTAATTCCATTGCCAAAATTGCACACATATTTAAACTATTCAATAATCTTGTCACGCATCATTATGTGTCTGAATTCAGTGTGAAAAATTAACTGCAAAATTAGGTTAAGAAAGACGAAGTACGTGTATGGTTCATTACGTTCCAGGGTCTATGAACGGTGTCTGTACAAATTTCATACTGCTAAAATTTTCTCATATGCATTTCCATGTACATTTATGCACTGCAAATTGACAATAATTAACGCTTGTACGCCTATTCATTTGAATGACTACAGCAAGAATAATTAACAATCAATACACGTTTCCAGCGTCCATATAGCTTTTACTTCAGATTTTGTGAATGTAAACAAAAATGTGAAAACTAGTATGCTAATCACTGTGCAAAGTGCAGAGAACGACTTGCATTTGTGAACTTGCTTTTCCATAACAGTAAAATATTTTTCATAAAAAATAGGAAATTAATAACGAGTTCATAAACAAACACCATACACATGTATAAACCAAGAACGAAGTGCAGTTGGCCTGCGATGGTCATGAGTCACGTTTATAATTTTTTAAAAGCCGAACACATGTACAATTTCATACCTTTCAATTTCCAACTAATAAAAATGACATTATTTACTGGTCATCTGATTGCATCTAATAACATCACCAAGCCCAGAAAACATTTTGGCGGCTTTTGTTTTTTGATGTTTATTAAACTGTGAGAATCTTTCATCAACCACCGTATTGTCTGCTGCTTGGTTGTGTATGTATGCAGTTAAAGAAACATATGTTAGCTATTGTTTGAGCAATGATTGTATACAGAATTAATTGAAGACAATCACAATGACAACTTATGGACTTTACTCATGGACCAGTCATAAATAGCATTTCCGAAAATGTTTATTCTGGCACAACACTTCAAGAACCTGGTGATATTGTTAAATTTCAGAAGATACGCCATGATCGTATTATATTAAAATTCATATGCAAACTCTTCCCCAATATGATATTAAACGTTTTCCATACTATTTCTCATACTTTAAAAAAAAAACGTTCTTGCCCGGTATTAGAAAAATACAAATGTATTTAAAATTTCAGGAACCATGCCACGATGATATTAAATTCAAATTTATATGCAGTCTCTTCCCCATAATGATAAAACATTTTTATACACTATTTCATGTACTCTGAAGATTTATTTTTAATGTGCGAATGAATATACAAGATTGTAGGAGCCACACCACAACCGCGTTATATCCGAATTCGCGCTATAGTGGGACACGTTATAGCTGGGTTGCACTGTGTGTGTGCGTGTGTGTGTGTGTGTGTGTGTATATATATATATATATATATATATATATATATATATATATATATATATATATATATATATAGATAGATATATACCACATGCATTCACTTGTGAGACAAATCCAACTAACTACACAGACCAAGAGCTGCAATCATGCACTGTGCCAGTGGATCTGGTCTCTGCAGTTTGTTGAAAGTAATCAGTAGAACAAATAACACAGACTTAGTCTGCTGGACAGTGTATTATGCTACATCAGATCAGAGTCTATGATGTTTGCACATGAGCCTGACTTATAAGCCAGTATATATATTGTAATATCCAATGAATACCAAGCCAGCTAGGCACCAGGTGGAGATATAACAAATGTCTTAAAACAGAAGTAGCAATAACGGCATTATAAATAGTGGACAATTTATTTTTTACCTTCTGATGGCTTTGGAACATTTTTTGTGATAGCCCAATACTTCTTGACAACTTCTCTATGTCGGAATGCACCATTAATCCGCCATGCCATTTCTGGTGTTCTGAAATAAAAGTTGTACAATCAAACTACAAGCCTAAATTCTTAAACAAACCAGGATTGGTATATAATATAACATGAACTGATATGTAATATACAATGAACAGGGTATACAATATAACATTTCAAACTACTAGTGTTCCTTAACCTGAAAAAAGCCCTTTACGCTGAGCATTACATAAATTATCCCCCCCCATCCCCAACTGCTGATTGTTGTTGTTGTGGGGTTTAACGCCATTTTTCAGCACAAGATAGGCTATACATGGCGGCCAGTATTAATGGTGGAGGAAGAACCCGGGAAAACCCCAGAAAGAACCACCGACCCACGAGAAGCTACTGGCAGTGATCCGTAACAGAGAGCGCTTTAGACCACTTGGCCACTCAGGGCCCTCCAACTGCTGAAACAAGATGCAACACTGTATATGGGTACAAATACAACACTGTATATGGATACAAATACAACACTGTATAATATGGATACAAATACAACAATTTATATGGATACAAATATGGCCACAACCATGTTCATTGAACCAATATTTTCTTTGCACAATCTTGTTTGGATAGGGAGGGAGGGAGGGATAAACAGAACAAAATCAAGATGATACATTGAACAGCATGATTATGAGGACTGCATAATCTGTTTTGCACTTTTCAATATAAACATGAGGCCTATGTAGGCTTGATATCACTCACCTGCCTTACATAAGTTAACATTGGACCATTCTACCAAGCACCAAGCAGGAATAGGTGGTGTTGAAATAATACACTTATGACATCTATCTTTCCTACTTTTATACCATGACAACCTATTTCACTACAATCTGACAATGATCAAAGTATTTTTCAAATACAATGGCATAATATATATATATATATATATATATATATATATATATATATATATATATATATATATATATATATATATATATATGTATATATATATATATATATATATATATATATATATATATATATATATATATATATATATATACAGTCTCTTGCTCATAATCAATGTCATCAATGATTTTGATGATATAATACTTTTTACCAAGTATTAAAGAATTTTGGAGAGAAAATAGAGAGGTAACAAGCTCAGTCAAGCAGATGCAAGATTCTCTCATTAATATGTGCAAATCTCACTTATTAAAAAACCCATATAAGATAATGATAACATAAGCTTAGTTACCAAGATGGAAGTAAAATCTGACTGAAATTTGGTCTCCAAAGGGGCAATAAAGTACAGCCAATGAGATACAGGTTTACTTCATAAATATTAGTAGATCTTGCCCATAATCAAACTCATCCAACATCTTGATAACATATGACTATTTAACAAGTTTGATCAAAATCTGATCTGAGATATAGACAACAGACTGTCGAGAAGCTCAATCAAACAGATACAAGATCACATGATCAATATCCAAGAATCTTGTTCATATCATATTGGGCTCCCATAATGACATAAGCTTATTTACCAAGTTTGATAAAAATCCTACGAAAAACACAGACTCTAACTTTTTATGTAAATCGTCAACCAGATGCAAGATCACCTCATAAATACGTATAGGTCTTGCTCATAATAAATATATCAAACATACTGACCATATTATCCTTGTTTAGCTTGTACAGTAAAAAATACTATGAGCGACCTCTGCTATGAGTGACCACCTGTCATTTCTGACCACAATCATAATGCATGGATCGATTTTATTATATAAACGCTCTGTTATGTGTGACCACCTGCTGAACGCGACCAGCAACCGTGATGTCTTGACAAAATATGCATTTCTACACTGCTATGAATGACAACATCACAAAAATGAGGATAAACTCCACCAACCTTTATTTAATCCCCCTAAAAATGACCGCTCATACCATTATAAATTTTATAAATGCTTTTAGTGTTTTATAGTTTCTGTCATAAAGTATATGTAGATTATTTCCTAGTCAGGTTCCCTGCTTCGTACGCTCCCTGTGCTGTTCTCCGCTATTCGTATAGGGGTGAGCAACACATGGAGCATAAAAAGCAGGTTACCAGACTAATTATTCCCGCACTTAGCCTGCTTCCCGGCCTTATCATAGGAGCTGGCATCCATATCACCAACCGTATCATGAGAACAGACAGACAATACTCAATATATGTAATCAATTGTTACAACAACTGCTTGAATAGTAATGATTATTCTGATCGAAAACAAACATGTAAGGAACATTGTTTATCAAGTATATTGTTTGTCTATATAGAGTTAATCTGTATTGCCGGGGATGAATAAGATCATTGTCTATTAAGCCAGCAAGAAAGAATTGTTTGTGGGATTCAATTGATAGTGTTCAAGACTTGTGATGTTTGTTGTATTTCCCCCTGATGTTAAGTGATTACATCCCAATCACAAAGCTGCCATCTATTTAAGTTGGTGTGACCGGGTTACACACTTTGCTTATAGAGTTAATCCCTGCATGTCATCTTTGAATGAAGTCGTTGATTTTTATTTCATTAATTGTTAGATATGCAATGCACATGTATAGATTTTTCACATTTTCCCACAGCCCTATCAAAATCGTCTTTATGTTTGATATTACAATTGAGCACCAGTAATTTTAACACCTAGAACCTTAATAACAATGGACAAACCTCCACATAAAATGAGACAAATTTTAAGGCTGGAGAAAATAATTATTGTAAATGAAAGAAGTGAAAAAGATCAGACCACTCACAAAAAGTAATTCAGAAATGATTTCATATGGTAAAATATGTGATCTTCAAATGTAAATGTTATTTCCTATTTAATGATTGAAGTATATCTTTATTGCTATATAATTTTGTTTTTAGATAATAATAATAATAATGAGGACTTTATATAGCGCCTAATCTTTAGAAGCTCTAAGTGCTTTACAACATTAGACAACACCTATAAGATAAAAAACATATAATGATATGATTACAAAAACAAGCACCATGAAATTAGAAAACATAAAAAAACATGCTGAGAATATTTAAGGTAGGAAACATTATTAGGTCTTTAAGTTTGTTCTTGCAGTCGAAATAAGTGAGTTTTGAGAGCACTCTTGAATGGGATCACCGTGTATTTGTGTCTAAGTTCAGTGGGCAATTCATTCCACGTTGCTGGGCCCTGGTATGCAAAAGAACGCTGTCCATATGACTTTGTTTTCATAGTGGGAATAATGAGTATACGATTGTCAGAAGAGGAGCGTAAGTATCTTGCTGGTGTGTACACATGGGGGAGGTCGGATAGGTATGTTGGACTAGAGTCCGACAGTGAAACGTAGCACAGAGAACAAATTTTGTGTTGGATTCTGGATCGAATGGATAGCCAGCGTAGGGTACAGAACAGTGGGGAGGTGTGCTCTGATCGTGGTACTCTAAGTATGATCCAAGCAGCTGTGTTTTTAACTTTTTCGAAGTTTCTGGAACAGATATTGAGATGAACCAGACAGAATTTAATTACAATAGTCCAGTCTTGAAAGTACTAATGAACACACAAGTGTTTTAGTGGCATCAACTGAAAGGTATCTGCGAATTGAGCTGATGCGTCTCAGCTCAAGATATGCAGCCTTGCATATGTTCATGACATGTTGGTGCAATGTGAGAGTACTGTCCAGAGTAACACACAGGTTTCGTACTGATTGTGTGAATTTATTGTTGGTGTTACTGATATTTATTGTTTGAGCTAAAGGATGTGAATGAGAAAGTCTTTGTGTTGTGATCAGAATGGCCTCAGTTTTATCATCATTGATCTGCAGCTTGTTACATGTCATCCATGATTTCACATCAGAAATGCACCTCTCTACACCTTGGATGGTAGCATCAACTTCGGTTGGGTAGCTAAATTTGTATATTTGGGTGTCATCAGCATACAACTGGCGAGACACTGGATGATGATCTATGACACTTGAGAGCAACTGAGTGTACAAAATGAAGAGAACAGGTCCAAGAACAGACCCCAGTGGAACACCACAACATAGATCAACTGGGCTGGAGTGTATTCCATTTGCAGATACAATTTGTGTCCTGTTGACCAAGTAAGACTTGAACCACAGTAAGGCTGAATGCCAAATACATGCTGGAGATGGTGAAGTAATATATCATGGTCTATTGTGTCAAATGCTGCAGACAAATCAAGGAGGGTGAGGACTGTAATCTTTCCGCTATCGAACGCAGAGAGAATGTCATTAACTACTTTTAGAAGAGTAGTTTCAATACTGTGGCAACAGCGATATGCAGATTGTACATTGCTAAAAAGACTGTTTGAATTCAGATGAGATACAAGCAGGGATAGAACAAACTTTTCTAATGAATGGCAGATTAGAAACTGGGCGGTAGTCCTTTAAATCGTTATGGTCTAGTGTTGGTTTCTTCAGCAGAATGCATACAATATTTTAGCAAGAACTATTAATAAAGAACAGAATATATGTACAGTGATTGTGGTTATTTTCTTGAAATTGTTCTGAAACTGGTCTTTTTGTACAAATCTGGTATGAGAGACCACCTGTCTTGAGAGACTGCTTTTTGTTGGCAGAAGGGGTGGTCTCTCATAAAAGGTTTTACTGTATTATTAAAATCAGGAGAGAAATACCATCTTTTGAGTGGTAAGAAGCCCAGCCAATCAGATGCACAATCACTTCATTCATCTGCACAGTGAGTGGTAAGAAGCTCAGCCAATCAGATCCACAATCACCTCATTCATCTGCACAGGTCTTGCTCATAAAAAAAACTCATTCGATATCCTGATGACTTAATTAGAAAGTCTACAAACAATATGATAAGAAATACTACCCCACATGTGTTGACAAGCTAAACCAGTCAGATGCAAACTTTAGGATGTGTGGGTCATGCTTATAATTCTACTGCTCAGAGACGATGATGAGTGAAGCCTATTTACCAAGTTTGATCAAAATTTTAACTCAGCCTTTCACATGCAAGACCACCCAATTAATATGCATAGTTCTTGCTCTTTATCAAATTCATCAGTGATCTTGAGAACATAAGCATATGTTCCAAAGTTTATAGTAATCAAATCATATATGACTCCCCAAGATGTAACAAGCTCAGTCAATCACTCAGAATCACCTCATTAATATGCCCATTATCAAACAAGTCTGAGATTTTGACGATATATGTCCATTTCCAAATTTGGTAAAGTAAGACCAGAAATATGGTCTACAGAGTGGTAACAAGCTCAGCCAATCAAACTGAAGATCACCTCATTAATATGCATGAATCTCATAGGTTGTCTGATTCATCTGAGACCTTGATGAAATTCTTTAAAATCAGCGTATCCCCCAGGGGTGTAAAATTGAGGGTAAAAGAAAACCTTGTGTCAGAACTGGGGGTCAAATAAAAAATGTGGGGGTCAAAAATGTACTGACAAATTTTCATATGACTCGTACTTTCTCAGCTTGAAATAGGATATTGCAACTTGCACAACATACTCTCTTTCTCTTTCTAAACATACAAATAAACCAATTAACAACCAAATGCATTGTCCATTCAAAGAATAATTTTATTAGTTCATTTTTCTTTTAAAGTCGTACTTTTAACAGTCTCCTTATAATCAATACGAAGCAATATTATAGCCCAACACAGTACATACAAGCCAATACAAAAAGCCAAATAAATCTTTTTAACCAAATGGCAATTGATTTACTGCCTTTCATAAAATGTGTACTATCATTGGTTTCATTGTACTTTGTCCTAGAACACATTTATCCAAATATCAAGGTTGGATAATGATTCATCTTCTTTCTAATAAGTTACACTTGAACTTTAAGATCTTTCTTTTATTGCAGCAAAGTTAAAAACCAACAAAATCTGCAATGGCCTGCTGACTTTGTAATCCAAATAACGCATCTGTCTCTGCAAGTTTACTGATTTCTTTGTTGTGAAAGAATGTCTTGGGTTATAATGTGTTCTCCACATATCTTGTGGCGAAACGAGGGCAGATTTTTAACAAATTCTAAACCCTGTCACGAAAGGATTATTCACGTTTGCAGTCTTCGCAATCACGCGATCAGAAATCACTCTTTTGTGTTGTTTCTTTCACTTTCTTCGCTGATTTTTAGTGCATGACGCTTGAATCTGGAGATCACTTTCTAGTGCAACAAGCACTGAGGTTAAACATCTAGATGACACTTGCTGAGCTCGATGGAAATCGCGTGAGAGCTCATGAGATTAGGGGAAGCTACTCCGTCATAACATTGCATATGCTAATCTGGTTCATAGTTTCATATGTTCCCTGCATTGCACTCTGCTATACTAATAGAGGAGTGCAAGGCAGGGAGCAAACAAAGCGGGTAACCAGTCAATGCCTATGCACGAAGTATATATTATGCCATCCATCGTCCAATGCATTGGGTATTAAATAAATCCTGACCATGTTATGAAAATCCTTTGTGTCAAAAAAACGCACGGCAACAAAATGTGTGCATCAGTTTTCTCTAGCGCACTTCCCTAATGCACAAATGGGAAACACTGAAAATATACATCATTAGAAGTTAAAGACAGCCCATCACTAGGACTTAAATTTGTTGCCTGTATATTCACAAAACGCGAGTTAATTTGAAAGATCAACCCTGATATTTCCAGCTCTTGCACCTTTTGTAGGAACTAAAGTTTCCAATGATAATTCATTAGTAAAACTCTTTTAAGTATGTAAATTGAGCAAAGAACACTGACATAACTTCAAACCATAAAGCACCTTGCTTTTGCAGTTGATAATTTTACCATGAGGTGAGATGTTTAGCATGTAGCCTAATACTGTGAAAATACATGTACCTAATGATAACAGAAAGAGGATTAGGGTACAACCATTTATTTTCCATGGAAAATATAACATCTTTTAGGTCCAACCATTTTACTAACAAACATATTTCTCAGATATTATTCTTCAGTTAGGTAAACTCTGTCACTATGTCTCCTCCAAAGACTTGCTTTTGTATGATGGCCAACTGACAGATATAATGTCATATTACTTTGACTGTCCCCTAAAAATGAAATGGTTGTCCCTAACTTGTTCTTGTTCAGTCGGGTCCAGCTGATTGCTTATGAACATTTCCTATGATCTCAATTAGTTAGAACTGAGATCAATGCAGCACAAACAGCAAACATTTCATAAAACAATTTGGCTATACTAATTCTAAAAATGCATTCATCTGACTTTACAAAGATTCAACAGTTCTGATTAATAGCTTTTGATAAACAAATTTTAACTTTTTATGGTGAAAAAAGTAAATCATTAACTATTGGTTTGGGCAGTGGGTATCTATCAAGTGAATTCTACTAGTTCATTTTAATTTGGTCAAATTACAATACAGTTTTTGCAGTGTTTTTTAAACTATTATAAAAAGTTATTAAAGTACTTTCCCATCTACACTGGCTTAAGGGTTTCCAAGACAACCTGTTTAATATTGTGGTTGTACATCTTGGTGTGTAGCATTAATTGAATGAAACAAAGCTTGCCACTTGCTTCAGGATCTTTTCAAATTCATCCAGTAATACAGTGCCAGATTACCCATTAGGCACATTAATCCCGTACTTTGGTCACCAGAATTTTTTTAAAAAGTAACTGTTGGTGATAAAATTCAATGAATTATATATCACCAATACGATCTGCATGTATGAGTATTTTGATTTGGAATTATGGCAAAAACTAGTGTCTTTCATTATTCCAGGTTTAACCATATTTATACAGTGTGCAAAAACTGGCTAAAAATAGAAACCAAGAATGTTCAGCTAATGTACATGTATGAAATCTGCTATGGAACTGTTGCCTTGGACATATGACAAAAGGACGGTCAAGATCTGTTGATGCTGTACAAATGTACGTTCCTTTATCTGTACAGACAATGATGCCTGGGGCATTAAAACAGTTAATCTCACATTTATACAGGTGATCTAATAAAAACTGTTCATCAACAAAAGCTGTCAAGGTAAGAAATTTTATGAAATATTAACATATCGTTTCATACTCTCTAACCTGGCAAGTAGCATGACTCCTGTTGCTTCTTTATCTAGTCTGTGAATCAAATGTAGAGTCTCTAGTTTTCTGTCCAGTTTCTCTGCCAACGAAGGCAGCAATTGCCCAACACTGATTTCCACTCCTGGGCCACCTGTGTATTAAGTTACAAAAGGTGAAATAAATCATATTTACAAAATGTTAGCCATAAATAAAGTTCACATGACCTATGCTTATTAATGACTGTGTCATACTGATGAATACTGTAAACAAGCCCAAACCACAAAAGTGTGTGCGTGTGTGATTTGGATTTTTAACATAGCTTTAAAAAAAATTCAGTCATGTCGCAGTTTATAATGATGTCTAGCAATGGGGCATCATGCTGCAGACATGTACCATTATGTCCCACAAAGTTACATTATCCTGACACAAGGCCAACCAGTCCTAACACTAACCTCTTAATGCTGTGCGCCTAGCAAGGCAGCTATAAGTACCATTTTCATTAGTCTTTGGTATGACTTGGTCAAGCTTCGAACCTGTGACCTCCTGCATCCGAGGCAGATGCTCTAATCCCATGGCCACCAGAGCGGTCCAAAGTACAAAAGGACAAGCCTGCAAGCATTATGTACTTCAAAAGAGACCACAATACCAAATAGTACAAATATTAAAATCTATTTTCTACAGTTTATTACATTTTGATTGCTTCTGACATTATAAAAGTGAATACATATATGCTATCATAACAGAAAAATCAAAACTCACCATGACTGGGTAGTCCATAAGGCTTGTTAATGGCAACAATATCATCTGAAAGAGATAAAACAGGAGGTGAGAATGCTTATTTCTTCATATACAATGTGTATTTTTTAGTGAATTCAATATAAAACCAACAAGGAAGTATCTATGAATACAATGGAACTGTCAAATAAATAATACAATAAAAACCAACACAATCAGTTTATGGAAAGGTCCTTGAATACATTGGCACTGTCAAAGAATACAATATATAACCAGTAATATCAGTTCCTGGAACTGTCTATGAATATAGTGTTACATATATCTGATTTAATATATATTTATTTTAATTCTTTGTTTGTTTCTTTTAAATTGTTGCATCCTATTACATGTACTGTAAAGTTGTCCAGTATAGAGTTCAGAGGTTTTTTTTATATATTTAAGTAATAAACAACGTGAATAGCTAATAACAGTTTGACCATGACTGTTCATTTTAATAAACACCAAATGTTGACCTAGATCCTGACCATGATTCAAAATTAGTAGCAGCCACGTAAATAAGTTCCATTTTTATTTTAAAATGATCGGTTGTTGTCATGGTCATGATGGGACTATGTGATTTAACACATTAACCCCTGGAGGTTTTTGTTGTTTTCACCTGAAATTCGAGTAGGAAACACATTTTGAAAGCAATTTCTGAATACATCCTAATACATCAACTTCCAGGTGATTTTCCAATAATTTAATGACTAGCTGTGTTAGAAACATCGTCTTCATTGGCTATTTGGCTTGTGCATGAGCAGAATGGTAAAAGTTGGGTTGTTTTTGTTTTTTTTTGCTTTAACAGACCCATTAATTTCGTATCGAGACCACTCTTTATTCCAAATGCCCATCTTATCCTACTTGTTGCAAAGGTTCATCTGTCTGTTTGCAGTTCATACGAGTCTGCCTTAGATCTGAGACAAAAAAGTCTCAAATCCAGACACAAAATCGGATTCTAACCATGGACTAATTTTGGATGGAAAAGAAAATCGGGTCCAAAGAAATGAGGTTTTCCCCTCTGTATTTTGTAGTGCAACTAGAACTTCCAGATTAGTTGGTATCATTGTAGAGCTACATCTGTCTACCTTTCTATAATACCACCACTTTAGTGTATCATACATGACCTTGACGCTACAAAGCTCGGCAGAAGGCTACTACCTCATGAAACGTTAACTCACTGCCAGAGGTTAATGTGTTAAGAGTAAAATTTTTTTATATATTATTTCTTAGGGTAAAATGATTGGTTTTCATCAGGGTCATGTTAGGCATACGTCACATAAACATGATCATATGCCCCCCCCCCCCCCCCGCAACTTGGGGAATTTCGAAACTGCATTTTAGAATACGATATAACCTGTGTTTTAGAGAAATGTTCAGTTAGTTGGGCTTTTTTCTTTACACTGTAAAGTGTCTGTTTTTGGAGTTATTTCAAATTATTTGGATTCAAAAGGATTAATGCTTTTTTCCTGGAAAATACGTGTGCTCACATGAAATTCTAGAAAAAAAACAGCTCTTATAAGAATTCATTCAGATTTTCAAAACTGGAGTGATATTTCTCGTTTCTACAAGGAACTGTAGAATTCAACACACTACAGGTTACAGCATAAGTCATCATCTTCCATCTTGGATTCTTCATCAGGATTCAAACTTGAAATCATTAGAACATTTTATTATTAGGACTTCTAAAATTTTATTCGTGGATTATTCTTGGGTTCGATTCGATTCTTTAAGCCATAAGTTCACATTGTTTTCATTTTTACAGAATTTTTCCAAGGAAATAAATTATTATATTTTTCAAAGCTTGTTGTTTTCACTCTTTCTTGGGTTACTGTTTATTCAAGCCTAAATAAATAACATAAGAATTGGAATTGTCAATGAATACAATACATAACTAGTAAAATCAGTTCATGGAACTGACTATAAATACAATGGAATTGTCAATGAATACAATACATAACCATAACAATCAGTTCATGGAACTGTCTAATGAATACAATGGAACTGTCAATGAATACAATAAGTAACCAGCATAATCAGTTCATGGAATGGTCCATGAATACAATACAAAATTAGTACAATCAGTTCATGGAACTATCAATGAATATAATAGAAATGTCAATAAATACAATACAAAACCAGCATAATCAGTTCATGAATTGATCAATCATTTCACCCAAATGGCACATACAATGAATAACTTTATGTGGTAGGAACAATACTGTTTGCTTTTTAAAGTTCTAAGTATGTACTTACTTTCATTGTAAATTATACTTCTATAAAGAAGTTCCAGTACTTCAGAAGAGGGCATGTTGTTTAGATCTCGAACTTGTCCCTTTAAAATTCTAAACCCCTTGCTGTCCAATGTGTACATGTTTTTGGCAGATGCTGGAGAAAAAAAAGGTCACTAACCTTAAAAGGGATAAAAACTGGTATTTGTAAGACATTCAAAGTGGGTCTACATAGTATGTTTTTAAAAACAGTACTTTGGGTAACTGTTTAAAACAAATATTTGTGGGCCACATATTATGTCTGTAAATGACACTTGATTAGGGACCCCATACACTGTATGTGACACTTGATTAAGGACCCCATATATTGTATGTGACACTTAATTAGGGACCCCATACATTATATGTGACACTTGATTAAGGACCCCATACATTGTATGTGACACTTAATTAGGGACCCCATACAGTGTATGTGACACTTGATTAAGGACCCCATACACTGTATGTGACACTTGAGTAAGGACCCCATACACTGTATGTGACACTTGATTAAGCACCCCATACACTGTATGTGACACTTGATTAAGGACCCCATACACTGTATGTGACACTTGATTAAGGACCCCATACACTGTATGTCACACTTGATTAGGGACCCCATACACTATATGTGACACTTGATTAAGGACCCCATACATTGTATGTGACACTTGATTAAGGACCCCATACACTGTATGTGACACTTGAATAGGGACCCCATACACTGTATGTGACACTTAATTAGGGACCCCATACATTGTATGTGACACTAAATTAGGGACCCCATACAATGTATGTGACACTTGATTAAGGACCCCATACATTGTATGTGACACTTGATTAGGGACCCCATACATTGTATGTGACACTTAATTAGAGACCCCATACATTGTATGTGACACATGATTAAGGACCCCATACATTGTATGTGACACTTGATTAAGGACCCCATACACTGTATGTGACACTTGATTAGGGACCCCATACAATGTATGTGACACTTAATTAGGGACCCCATACATTGTATGTGACACTTGATTAGGGACCCCATACACTGTATGTGACACTTAATTAGGGACCCCATACATTGTATGTGACACTAAATTAGGGACCCCATACATTGTATGTGACACTTGATTAAGGACCCCATACATTGTATGTGACACTTGATTAGGGACCCCATACATTGTATGTGACACTTAATTAGAGACCCCATACATTGTATGTGACACTTGATTAAGGACCCCATACATTGTATGTGACACTTGATTAAGGACCCCATACACTGTATGTGACACTTGATTAGGGACCCCATACAATGTATGTGACACTTAATTAGGGACCCCATACACTGTACGTGACACTTGATTAGGGACCCCATACACTGTATGTGACACTTAATTAGGGACCCCATACACTGTATGTGACACTTAATTAGGGACCCCATACATTGTATGTGACACTTAATTAGGGACCCCATACATTGTATGTGACACTTAATTAGGGACCCCATACATTGTATGTGACACTTGATTAAGGACCCCATACACTGTATGTGACAATTGATTAAGGACCCCATACATTGTATGTGACACTTGATTAAGGACCCCATACACTGTATGTGACACATGATTAAGGACCCCATACATTGTATGTGACACTTGATTAAGGACCCCATACACTGTATGTGACACTTGATTAAGGACCCCATACACTGTATGTGACACTTAATTAGGGACCCCATACACTGTATGTGACACTTGATTAAGGACCCCATACATAGTATGTGACATTTGATTAAGGACCACACCTTCTTTCCTTTTATGGACATGTGAACTTTAAAAAGCGCTGAAATAAGCAAATAAAATCATAAATTTCCTTCATTACACATATCTTATATGGAAGTGTCTCATACATTAGGCTTCCCTGTAAACAATTACACATAGTAAAACATCCAATTTCTTCAGGCAGAGCAAATCTCTTGCCTGAATTTTAATTGCATATTTCTGATATGATAATCATATAGTTATTAAAATATTTTTAAAAAACTATTTTTATGCTATATGTAGCACTACACTGGACTTGTGAGTTTCCCACAATTTTTTGTCCAATGTCCCCCAAATCTTTAGACTACGCCACCCTGGAGAAGAAAAAAGTTATAGATGATGGAAAGATCTGTTAATATTTGGTAAAACTTCACACACAGATAATTATTTGTCATGAACAATTTTATTAGCTCATCCCATCAAAGTAGAGGAGAACCCCTGGCATTGATGTTGGCATTTGAGTACACATAGGAGAAGATGGAGTTAAATAGACCAGGTCAGATGGACACAGTTACATAGAGGACATCAGATAGACAAACACATGACAAGACAGTTACGGAAAGGTCAGATGGATGAACACGTAAGAGACTGAGTTATGCCAAGGACATCAGATAGACAGACACATTACGAGACAGTTTTGGAGAGAAAGTGAGCTGGATGAACACTCAATAGACACAGTTTCATTGAGGACATCAGACAGGCTGACACATTATGAGACGGTTACATAGAGAAGGTGAAATAGATGAACACACAACAAAGTTATATAGAAGACATCAGACAGACTTACACATGACAAGACAGTTTTGTACAGAGGGTCAGATGGATGAAACCATTACTTCACCTGCTAGAGTACAGATAAAACTTAGTTCTTACTGTTCTTTCTTTAGTTTTGTATTCTTGGTATTTTTCCATAAATTTCTTTATTTAACCATCAGGATGTCATATGCCATTCAATCTAGTTCAAATGCTTTAATACATGTAACACCTTTGATATACCTAAATAACACAAGTGATATACTTAAATAATACAACTGATATACTTAAATCTCACAACTATATTAATTCATATTTACAATGTTATTTAATCCAACTGAAATGATTAAATTTCATAGCAGATACTCTTAGAGATAACAGCTGATACGCTTAAAAATTACAGCTATGCTTACATATCATAACTTTACTTAACCACCATTATGTAATTTTATTCAATCTAATCGATATGTTTAAATATTACAGTTGATATGCTTAAATAGCACAAGCCTACACTATAGCAACATTATTCTTTCATTTCTTGTCTTGTTATGGTTATATCCACATTTTAGTGTTTTTAAACCATCGTTAGAAAAGATACTTTGAGAGACTTACGATTGAGTTGTGTATTTTTTTGCATCTTATTTCTTATCTCCATGGCAACATCATGGGCAGATATGGTATCATTATCTGTACTCTTGGAATCTTTATTTTCTTTCTTCTGTGACTTGCTTATCTTTTCCTTTTCAAATATTTCAGGCTCTATTTTGTCTACATCATAACTCTTTGTTTCCCTCCCTTGTTCCTTGACTTTTCTCTCCTCCTTGGCATCATAACTTTTTAATTTCTTGTCTTCTATCAAGCTTTTTAATTCATTATGTTCTTCGTGTTCTTTCTTTATTTTCCTCTCCTTCTTGTTTGTATTTTCAGCTGAATCAGCAATTTTCTTGTCTTGCTCCATCATCTTAACTCCATTACCAGTTTTCTTGTCTTTCTCCATGTTCTTCACTTCTTTACCAGTTTTCAGTTGCAGCTTCTCTTTCTTCTCTGACCTTGGAGAAGGACATTTTGCAGTGTTATTTTCCCAAGATTTGTTCACCTCAATATTATCTCCAGTATGAATACATGGAGTTTCATGTCTGCCATCTGATCTTTTTTCATCAGTTTTTGGCAGACTCTGCTTTGGAAAATACACCTCCTCAAATGGATTTTCTTCCATGTCTCTTATCATTGTGTTTTCAAAGTCAGATTTCAAGCTGGTATTTTTACCATGCTTTTCTGCCATAATCTCATTCTTACCAACAGAGATTACCCGGTCATATTTGTGTCCCACTAAATAATGCAGACTTTTCCTCTGAAAATATTGATCATCAATTGTATTGTCTTCCTGTCCTTTTGAAGGAAAACATTCAGATTCTGCCTTCATTGTGCCACCACTGGAAATTTGAAAATCATCGGTAAAACTCTGGAATGCAGACTCTGACACCGGCTGAGGCTTAGCAGTCACTGAGTGCCGAGAGTCTTCAAATTTTGATAAATCGGAATACTGTCCTTCATAATTAAAATACTGCTCATCAAAATAATTAAGACTATGATTATCTTTTTCTGAAGACACCTGTTTTGAACTAGAATGAAAAACTGATTCACCTAATGCCTTCTCTTTCTGGTTTTCCTGTGGTTTCTTTGAATATTGTCCATTGTACTGAAAATATTGCTCATCAAAATAATTGCCTCTATCTGTTTCTGAGGAAATTTCTTCTGAATACAGTTGTACAGTTTTATCTATAACAAATTTGCTTCTATGCACATGGTTATCAACTTTAGGAACCAATTTAAAAGGATGTATTTGAGTGCCATCATTATTGCCACTTGCCTCAGTAATGCACTGTGAATTCATGACTTCTGAAGCTGCTTGAAATTCTTCTTGCAACATGACCGGTACCCTATTGACTGATAATACATTATCTTTCATGTGAGGCATATTCAAGTCTCCATCTGGTTCTCCTGCAAAATTCTGCTCTTTATGTTGATCAAAACTAGAGCCCTTTGCCTTCCTACCCTTTTTTGATATTTGTGTATCTTGTATTGCTTTTCCTGCCTTTTCTCCCTCAATTTTACTAACATCATTCATGGAAATGGAACTAATTTTGGAACCAACCAACTTTTTACCATCTGGGATCTTTTTATCATCTGGGATCTTTTTATCATACCTAAGGAATTAAATGATAAAAAGAAAATTATCCAATAAACTAATGCATATCATGGTTGGACATTAAAGCTTGTCGTATCGGCATAGACAACTGAAACTCAAATTTAGAAATGTAAAATTTGCATCCCGTTTTGTTGGACTAGGCAAGCAGCTTGAAGAACAAAGCTATGCACTATATAAAAAATAAACAGATTCACTTTTGATTGCTTTTAAATGCCAAAGAGTGAATTAATATAAGAAAGAACTGTAAAATTAGCAAATAAGTTCAAATTTCAAATCAATTCAAGTTGTGATTAAAATAAAAAATTTATGTTATAAATGAAGATTTTAACTGTCATGTTTGCATTGTTTTCTTTATAAAATCAGTTTCAAACCTTAAGTGACCCTGTAATGGCAGAAATTGTCGTGTTTAGTAAATACCACTTTATTAGATGGTCTATTTTCATAAACAACTGGGCAAAAAGATTAAGGAATATGTCCAATTCATAAAGTGCAGGTTCTAAATTTTAGGTGACAGAAGATTTAGCCCAAAAACTCTTGTAGGTCAGAAATGCATGGAACAGAACAATGCTGTGAAATTTAAAAAGCACTATAACTCATAAGATCAGGGCATGATTATATCCAGAGGTCTCACTAGGATTTTAAAACAAGGAGTCCAGAACTCCCATTTTGGTAAAAATAGGACTCCCACCATCAAAAGCTGCAGTCCCTTCTTTCCTACAGAATCAACACAGACGTGAGTGCATCTATTTTTAGATGGAGAGGTTTTCGTAATGTAATCACTCACTATAATATAGCTTCATTACAACAGTCCATTGACAGGATCACAAATTTATGGTTTATTTATTTGTATATGTACTTGTAGTAATTTTAGGCAAATAAATAGTATCTGATTTGCTGTTTTTTCCTGTATTTTCGCAAATATGTGTCAAGTCAGAAAACAGCTTCGACTTTAAAGCGCATCTCACAAATTCCACAACATAGCATTGTCTCATATGTTTCTAACCTACATAATTTGCATTTTAAAGTTAAATCTTTAATAAAATAATACTTAGACTTTGGTTTCTATGATTTATATATTCTTCCGGAATATATTTACCCAATGATTAAGAAAACAGACAATCTAATAAACTGCTATATCCCAGACTTAGCTAAGTCCGCCATTATTTCCCGTTAAGCCTACTGGTTCACTTACAGTTTCAAACTAATTTTGTGAAGAAATAGTATATAAGAGACAGTTAATATATATCCAGATCACCGATTCTGATCTTAAAATACATGTTTGTATGTTTTATCATCAAAGGAGAGCATGCAGGAAATTGATAGTTGCTAACTGACTCGGAAAAGGGTTAATGGTCAAGAAGCTATCAAAACATAATGCTCGTGAATGGGCAAGAATTTGTTTGTCAACGTAATTGACATAAAAGCTAGGCCTAGCTACTGATGCCTTGATGAATACATTTCGACACAACACTACAACTAACCGGGCTTTGGTGAGAGACATTAAAAAAAAAAAATGGTATGGTCAGTCAGTGTACCTCTTAAATAATCACAGTGTGACGTCGTTGTCACTTTCCTAACAGAAGAAGGCAAAGTTTACATTTTTAGGCGACTTGTCACCCACTTACAAATGGCATTTTGTTTAAGTCTCAACATGTCTTGATTCTGAGGTCATGTGCACTGCTTATTCCGCTATATTCGGAAATGAACACAATAACGAAAGCTAAAGTTGTTTATTTGATGTACTTTTATAAATGACCACATGTACATCTCTGGGTCTTTCTGCCTCTGAATTCAATCACTGTAAATGTCAGTAAATTTTTTCCACCTGGCCGCCAGTCAAAGCCTTTGAACTTACCGTCCAGCTATTGCATCATGTTCTTTTTAATGTACTCTTATAAAATGGCATTATGTATGTATCAAGGGGTCTTTCAGTCACTGAATTCTGTCATTGTAAATATCAGCACAGCTAATTGATCAATACATTTTCCCACAAAGCAGGTGGCTGAAGCAGGACTGGCAAGTCTTTGAATTTTGCTGCACACCTATTACATGCGCATGCAGGACTCCCACCTCAGTGATTTTCTGCATCCCAGATCAAAAATTGGCATCCAAATACGCGTAATTAAGCGTTTCCGAGATCTCTGATATCCATTAGTGACTCAGAAGACTCGCTAGGATTTTAAAACTAGTAGTCCAGGACTCCCATTTTGGTAAAAATAGGAGTCCCACCATCAAAAGTTGCAGTTTCCTATAGAATCAACACAGATGTGAGTGCGTTTATTTTTAGATGGAAAGGTTTTCATAATGTAATCACTCACTATCATATAGCTCCATTACCACAGTCCACTGACAGAATCACAAATTTATGGTTTATTTATTTGTAAACGTACTTGTAGTAATTTTGGGCAAATAAATAGTATCTGATTTGCTGTTTTTTCCCATATTTTCACAAATATGTGTCAGAAAACAACTTCGACCTTAAAGCGCATCTCACGAATTCCACAACATAGCATTGTCCCATACGTTTCTGATCTACATAATTTGCATTTTAAAGTTAAATCTTTAATAAAAAAATACCTAGGCTTTGATTTCAATGATTTGCATATTTTTTCTGCATATATTTACCCGATGATTTAAGAAAACAGAATCTAATAAACTGGCATATCCCAGACTGAACGAAGTGTGCCATTATTTCCCGTTAGGACTACTGGTTCACTTAAAGTTTCAAACTAATTTTATGATGAAATAGTGTATGAGGCAGTTAATATATATCCATATCTTTGAATTTTGTTGCACACCTATTACATGCGTATGGAGGACTCCTGCCTCAGTGATTTTCTGTGTTTCAGATCAGACACTGGCAGGGCTGAGCAAATCCCATAGCCCTATGTCCCGGACTAGTCATTCTTGAAGTCAGGCAAGTAAAATTTTCCAAGTCGCTAGTCCGGGACAAGTGCTTTTTAAAAAAGTCGGGCTAGTCCTTATTTTCATGCTTTAATCGCTATATCTGCCTTTATTTGGCCAATCATGCCCTCCGGGCATACTGAATACTTGATTCTACCCCTTTTCGTGTATACATGAACATCCTGTTACTGCTTGACTGCATATTGTGCTAAGTGACCAAATTATCGGCAAATCAAAACACATCAAACAAAAGAAAGCCAGTATGATCAATTAGCAGTGTTGTAAGCAGTTTTGTTGCAACGAGCTTACTCAATCTAGATCATAACCAGTGGCTCACTATGATTTTAATCCAGCGAGTCAGTGTAATTAAATTAATGAAAGATACTTTACCGACATCAGTGTTGGTTTCCTTTATGAACTGATTAAATGACAGTAATGATTCTTTAATTTATAATTGATTGTACAGATGACTAACTTCCACGTGCGATATTTTGTTTGAAGTGAAACAATTATGCTAATTAATGAGCTGTTTCAGTTTGTATTTAAAAGAGAAATTTGATCTTATGATCACTTTAGAAGTAGGTGTCAAGCAAGCTGATAGTTACTCTGCAGATAAAATGAGTTTGCAAAATTTTTTTCACAAGGAAGGTAATAACGGCGATTCGGAGAAGGTAAATTTGTTTGAAAATGGAGGGATAAAACATAAGATGGATAATGAGTGTGCTTGTTATCCCTGTCTTGAATATATGACTCGGAAGGTGGCAGACATATACATGGACATATTTTCAAATCCATGAGCTAAAACATATATACATGAACCTGAAGAAGCCAAATGTATAACAACCAATGTTTTTAAAAATTAATTTCTTTTAAGAAATAATTATGTTGTATATTATTTTTTTTTTGTATGGATTAAGTACATACATCTTATCAAATCTCGGCAAGTGATTACCATTTTGGGACCAGTGAAAAGTAAGGTGGGACTAGTGAAGAGTAAGGTGGGACTAGTGAATTTTCTGAAACCACTTGTCCTGGACTAGTGGTTAAAAAAAATTTTGCTCAGCCCTGATTGGCGTCCAAATATACATAATTAAGCATTTCCGAGATCTCTGTGACTGCTTGATGAATTAACCCCAAAAGCATTCCATAACCTGATTTGTAATTAATATATACACTATAAAAAAAATGCTCACTTTTGGAGGGAAAATTTTTGGGGCAGTGAATAATGGCTCACGGTCATTCCGCACCCAAGTTGTTTCATACCCAGTGGAAATTGGTCATTTCATATCCAAGGTGCTAGTTATTTCGCACCTGAAGTGGTGGTCGTTTCGTACCTAAGGTGGCGGTCATTTCGTACCCATTAATTTACAAGGTCAAATATACAGTATTGTCAAACTTACCACTCCCTCTCTAGGCCTAATCTTTTTCCTACCTTAAAAACTGCATGAGCAAAGCACATCTGGGCAAAAAATTAACCAAACATAAATAATTATAGTAATTGTATTGTTTTCACTGTACAATAGCATCTATGTGCTATAAAGAATAAAAAAAAATTTACATTGCCATTAAAAATAAAAATAAAATGTTGGCCAGGTTTTATTAACGTAATGAGTCCATTCTTTTTTCTTAAAGCATGCAAAAATCTGCAGAATATTTTGGCTGCACACATTGGCGCAAATATTTATCTTATCAAAGTAACTAGAAATTCTGTGATCTTTTTAAAGGGGGGCTGAATGCAGATAAAACAGTGTTGCTTGATTAAGTTTCTCTTCTCCATGGTACCAATACTGGTGTTAATTTCAATTTTTATTGCGTGATTTTAAAGGTGTTGAACGTAGTATACAATACAGACCACTAAGCCATTTTTGGGTACACAGCTGCATTAGCATAGTTACTTGTGCAAAGTTTTGGACACTTTCACCGATCACATGAAAATAACAAGTTAGTGGCATAATTGAAATTCTCTCTGTTTTCAACCAAGTATAAATGTTAATATTTTTTTATGGCAAGTTAAAATTTGTTTTCATTATTTGGCATAATCTGTTTTATTTTGTTATAGTCCTAAATATAATGCACATAAATAATCGCACAGAGAGAGGGTGAGATTTAACTTGGCACAGCATTTTACAAATATTTACTTCTGTGTTTTAAAACCGATTTAATTATTTAAATAATCGAAGATATGTATGCCAGTACTGAAACATTTGTAATACAGCACCCCAGTTAATACGGCATATATTTTTTTAGGAGTGGAACATATGTCAATTGTAACCGACAAAGGAGAGTAAGAGCAGGGACAATTAGTAACAATGTATGCGTCATTGAGAACTATTGAATGTATTTTCTACTTGGTTCCTTTTGGCTTAATTATACATTTTAATTCATTGTATGTAACTCCAAGTTTGCCTTCTGATCATTATACTAAATTATAAGAGCCTGAAAAGAGATTTAAATTTCCAAAAGTAAAGTAAAACCCCAGTAAACAAGTGAGGTAAACAGAGTATTAATGTCCAATAATTCTTGACACAGAATTTATTAAGATTTCTCCAAATCAAAAAACTGCTGAAAAACAGAGACCTCTTGTAATTATTTCAAAGTAAAACAAAAACAAATAAATAATCAAACTGGCGTGCAATTGAATTAAGCTTGAAAGCTTCAACTTACTAGATATCCGTGGATTTTAACATTTAATAACTTAACATTTCAATTATGCTTCCCTTTAAAGTATGCAAGGTCATGTAGTATTCATATAATATCATCCCTTAATTATGTTCCTATTATTAATCGCATTATTATTTATTATTATTATTATTATTATTATTATTATTATCCATTTATATATAGCCATTGCTTCACTAACATGTAGATTCATTTTAGGACTGTTTGTGTAATTACCTTTGTAATTTTTAATGTCTCTATCTATCTATCTATCTATCACAAAGGAAAAAAAGCAACATAGAAATAGTTTATTCTGATGAAATGAAAACTATAGCATTGGGTACGAAACGACCACTGCTTTTGGTACGAAACGACTTGGGGTATGGAATGACCAGTTACCGTAAATAATATAAGTTGATGGCACTTATTATGAGCAAACACCATTAAAAGATATTTTATTTGATAATTTGTGATTTCTGATACTTTGACCTTCACAAAAAATACCTATTTATGAACCTGAGACGAAATTTTAAATTTTGCCCGTTTTTTTCCTAAATTGTACGAGACATACCTAACATGGCCAAATTCTGTATCAAGAACATTGAGATGTTTTTTCTTTCTTTTTTCAACCAAATAATCAAACTTGGAACTTTTCTTCAATGGAACACTCTGATCATCATGGAAAGGTTCCTCGTGTTCCAAAATACCGAAGAAGTCAGAATTTTCCTTGCCCGAAGCGCCAATGTGTTTCTTCTCGTCATCCTTTGTACTCGCATAGTCATGCTTAAAACGACACGTAGTGAGATAAATAGTTGGACTTCGACAATGTCGATAAATATTTCGATCATGTAAAGTCATAATTTGACTTAATAATCGCTGTACATCTGTATATCGACCTCGCACTGCCGTACTCAAGGGGGCCGCCATCTTGTTGTGGGGATTACTAAAACCTTATACGACTGTTGTCGTAATTGCGGTGGACTACGGATATTGTGCACATTGTTGCAATGTGATAGTATAATAATAATAATAATAATAATAATAATAATAATAATAATAATAATAATTAGGACTTTGTATAGCGCCTAATCTTTAGAAGCTCTAAGCGCTTTACAACATTAGACAACACCTATAAGATAAGAAACATAATATTATTACAAAAACAAAAAACATGAAATTAGAAAAACATTATAAAAAATTTATTAAAAAAAACATGCTGAGAATATTTCAGGTAGGAAACATTAATAGGTCTTTAAGTTTGTTCTTACAGTCGAAATAAGTGAGTTTTGATAGCACTCTTGAATGTGATCACTGTGTATTTGTGTCTAAGTTCAGTGGGCAATTCATTCCACGTTGCCGGGCCCTGGTATGCAAAAGAACGCTGTCCATATGACTTCGTTTTCATAGTGGGAATAATGAGTATACGATTGTCAGAAGAAGCAGCAGAGAGGGTGAACAGACCACTTAAGGGAATGGTCACCCTTGTGTTTAGACCGAAAAAAACAGTGACCCTTCATAGAGGTCAATACCACGTCTACGATTATTGTTTGTCCCAAACAGAATTGTAGACGAACCCTCTCTGCTGCTATCAATCTTGGGAATCTTCATCTGAATCATGGGAATCTTTTGTTTTGTTCTTCAAGTAATATTCAAGTTCTGATGGTGGTTTTTCTATTTTTGGATTTATGTTCTTTCTTTTTCTGTAATAGTTCATCAAACTTCTGTATCGATCTCCACCGCAATTTTTGCAAATCTGATATAATCCTCTAACGCCGTTGTTACATCCAACACATCTTCGTGAACCAGCATGAGGATTTTTCTTTATAAGATAATTATGTTTTTTACAGTATTCTCCACGGCACCTTTTGTTGCATTTATTTGTTGTTCCTTGAATTAACCAGGCACAGTTGTTCATTATATTAATGATATCTGTTGAATTAAATTTATTAATTTATCCAAATATTTTATCAAGACCCACACGATGTCTTGTTCTAGGATCATGTAAATTTATTGTTATAAATCCATGCGGAGTAGCTTGCGCTCGTGAAAAGAAATTTCTGAATTTAATTATATCCATGTCACCGCTGCACCAAGTTTGATGAATATTTCGCAGCGTGTGTGTGTCTACGCCATTAAACACAACTAAAATATTACAATTGTCCCTGATTACTTTTGGTATTTGTGTATATCGTTGAGTAACATAGATAACATCTGTATTTTTATGTCTGCCGCGAGAAAATATCCTGGCTGGATTTGATTGTTTATCCAGCATCACATCATCATACACAACTAAATTATTAATAAATCCGTCTAAAACATCAACGGACGGTGCTTCATCAATATCTGTTATAAACTCTATCACATCATTATCTTCGTCCAGTAATCTTGCATTTTCGTTAAAATCTTTTAATACTTCATAACATCGTTGATCATCAGCGGATGGTGCTACCAAATACAACGTATCCCATTTCAACCATTTCATTATCAGATTAAGTAATAACTGCGTCTTACCCAATCCAGATGGTCCTATGATAATCATTTTGATGGAATTCGGTAGCGCAGGATGATGCTTAACAGGTTCTCGCTGCCGAGTTGATGAGAAATCAATTATATCCATATATATTAGAACATGAATTTATATTGTTTACGCTGTAGAGTTAAAACTCCAACTACTGATTTAGCTACAGTTATAACAAAAAATAAAAAAATAGCGTATGGTGGAAAATGTTCTGTGTGCGGTAGAAATAAATTTTCGTTTTTACCTAATAAGCGCGGTGGTGATATTGCTAATTTGATGTCAAAGTTTCCAGGTACTCCATGGGCTAAATACCCAGGAGAAAAACATCTACCAGGATATAATTATTGCGGTCCTGGTACTCGACTCGATATCAGGCTCGATAATCAAGATCAACCAAAATCAGGCGAGGAACCAGTAAACGCTATTGATCGAGCTTGTCATATTCATGATGTTGCGTATAAGAGTAAAAATGTACAGGATAGGCATATTGCAGATGTGAAATTAATTCACGCGTTAAATTCCATAAAAAAATAAAAATATCAGAGAATCATTAGCTAGTTGGTTAGTAAGATCTGCGATGAAAAGTAAATTAGCGTTTGGGTCTGGTAATATATAATGGAATTAATTTATTATTCACCAAGAGGATATTGGAGAGGCAAAGCAGCAATTGGTAAACTCGCTGATGCAGCAGCAGTTAAACATTCTACTGCTAGCGCGTGGTTATCCAAACAGGCACTATGGCAAATTTATCTACCACCACCGAAATGAATTCAGTACGCGTATTTCGATGTCAGTGTTCCTAATGAAGTTCATCAAGCTGATATTCTGTTTTTACCACATGATACTGTGCGTGGAAAAACGTACAAGTACGCGTTAACTGTAGTTGATGTTGCAAGTAGATATAAAGAGGCAGAGCCGCTATCAACGAAAACATCATCTGAAGTAGTCGATGCGTTTGAACGAATTTATCAACGAGGTGGTGGACCACAAAGTGGTCTGCGATGGCCACAGCTGCTACAGGTTGATCCTGGTAAGGAATTTCTTGGTCCAGTATCATCGTTGATGAAACGACATAATACCAAAATACGACGAGGTCATACTGCAATTCACCGTGATCAGGCAATTGTTGAGCGATTTAATCGAACACTTGCTGAGCGGTTATTTGGATATCAATATGCTAAGGAATTTATTCAAGATAAAAGATCTCGCGAATGGGTTGCAAGATTACCAAGCGTGATAGCTGCATTAAATAGCGAGATTACACGAACAACCAACATGAAACCCATTAGCGCAGTCACAAAAAAATATACCAATACAACGAAAAGGTACTGAAAAACAAAAAATATTGGGTGATGTTACAGTTAGATATTTATATGAACCGGGTGAACTTGAAGGTGGTAGCGCGAGAGCGACTGATCCTATTTGGAGTGTTACCACACACAAAATATCCACCGTGACAAGATCGCCAGGTAGACCTGCAATCTACAGACTAGATTCGGCTGCTCCTCAACGTGGATTTGTACGTGAGCAACTGCAAATAATTCCAACGGATACACAATTACCACCGCGATCACTTAACTAGCACTAGCACCAAGGGTGCCTGCACCCCGACGTCGATTACACTCAAGACAGGTCAACATGGTATTTTCTCGTGTATGACCGCGACTATTATCTTTTCTGTCTACGGTAAATTGTCTTGAATCATTACTCGAATACCTCCACAGCATTATACAATTGCAACTTGTGCAATGATTATTCTGCTGCTGTTTTAACTCAATAATAAATTCAACATCAAGATCAAAGTCGCGTTTATTTTTTTTATCAGATTGTTTGTATCCGATTAATTTTTTTCTTATTATATCATCATCAATGACGTTGAGTTTATTAACGATTTTAGGAATTATAATTCTACGTAATTGAGATATATTTCTTACCCTCGATACCGCTAAATAAACTAAATTTGACCACTCGATGTGATCGTCTACAATCCAGACTCGTGTGTCAGAAATGGTTAATCCCTGAGACGAGTGGATCGTCATAGCGTATCCCAACACCCATGGAGATTTGTCAGCGCGTAATGCATCTTCGACCACACTGATATCAACAGCGACAATATCATTTAATACGAGATTTTGATTCTCAGCCTGTCCTGGAATACCAACATTAATATTCCGTTTTCGTGTATCTGATGGTCTATAACACAACAGTACGGGTAATTCTGAATATTTTTCTTTATGCAGCTGAAATAACTGCTGTTGTAAATCGTCTCTGATTATTTTTCTGCTTGCTACGATCAAATCGTTGGGTCTCCATAAATTCAAAAAATCACTCATTGAGGTCTCTGAGATTACTCAGCGTATTATTTCACACTGAATTTTGTTTGATTGTAATCTGATTAATTTTTTAAATTCCTTTAAATTTGCATCAAGAGCTCTATGATCATCGTCTATTTCTTCGTAATAATCAACGAAATTTTTTAACCAATCATGTGGAGATGGTCCAACAAAAGGCGGCGGTTGACCATGATCGCGACACACCACCACAGCGGTATTTTTCGTCAGCAACCAATCAAGAAACATTTTTAATGTATCCAATGACACTGTACATATCTCGTCCCAAATAATTATTTTAGGTATATATTTTTCTCCCATTCGTTCAGGAGTCCATGTATCCCCGCTCCACCGAAAGAAACTATGATACGTGCACGATTGTACTTGCCGTTGTTTCATCTCCCGTGCAAGTCTATGTGTGGGTGTCAGCACGATCATATCTGAATTTCTAAAAACATTAATCGCTCGAGTCGTCTTGCCGCATCCACCAGGTCCATTGAGATATACTGTCTTATATCTAGTTATTGGATCACTCAACGATGGCGCTTTCCACATTTCTGATATTTTATTACACTTACGATAAAAATGTCTCATCGGAACATCTGCTGATTCTGTATAATTGTGTAATATTTCCTTTTTTATTCTCCACGAACTCCATCGTTCATCATTACTTGTAAATTTCATAACAGACTCTAAATATTTACTCGAAATATAAAACGAATCTGTTGCGACTCTGACTGCGGTCTCAGGAAATCTATTAATCATCGATAATAAATTTATGGAAACATAAGCCAACATGGAAGATCTTAGATGAGTATATTGTGGGGAGATATCATTTATGTAACTAACGATCGTACCCAATTTTGTTCCGTCGGATAAATAAACACTTTCTCGATTTACAAATATATTTCTCGCTGTTGTATCAGCAATTATAAAATCGTACTCGGCATCATCTAAAATTAATCGTGTGTGATGTCTTTTATGATCATATGCACCACCCTGAGTAAATTTACCTATAATTTTTCTACCGAGATCTTTTGCGGTTTTGAGTTGAATCTCGAGAATTTTAGGAGCTTCTTTGATAATATCATCTTCGGAAACATCAGGACATTTTTCCTTAAACTCGCTAATAACTTCATCAACACTGATAGAATCTGGCGTGGGCAACCAAATTTCGGTCTGCGCGTGATATGATATAATTGCCTCACTAACCACCAACGATGTCAGTATCGCACAATCTAGCATATATCGTAATAAAACTATAGGCGCCCAACGTTTTTCACAAAAATGTCTACCAAACCAAACATAACAAATCTTGTGAAGATTTTCCTTAAGCTCGAATGATTCAACACAAGCGAATCCAGTCAGATCAAAATCAGGTAATGGTCCATTAATTGCCACTCGCGTCATCTCGTTTGTAGGGTGACCGAATCTTTTAAAGTATACAGAACAATCTCCGTATCCTAGAAAACTTCCTGGATAACATGCAACCATATCAACCGAAATAACATCTTTGTAATTATACTTGGTATTCCACAATCCGCCATGTCCGTATTCGACGCAACTTGCGCGTACATCCTCGAGTAAATCAAATCGTGTTGGTTTCCATGAATTTCTTTCTCTAGCGAAATGAGCCACAACAGATGGAACGGTAAAGCAATTAGTTAGTAATTTGTCAGTATTTTCCGCGGAGTGCTTGCACTCTAAAAACTTATCCGCGAGATTTTTCATCTCGTCATGGAGAGATTCTGTTCGATATATTTCACCGTTTGGTCTAACAAACTGATCAAATCCACCTTCCTCATTACTTTTAAATAACCATACCGATACAGGATCGTTTTTACTTATTTCGTTGATAAAATCAAACATATCTGGGGGGTAAAATCTAATAGTTCGATCACGTGGAAATATTGTTACTGCGCTGGTCCATGCGTGCGCGTTATGATCAATAATATTTATTGAAGCTCCTTTTGATTTATATTTTGATTCGTACAGTACTTCTCCCGTTATTGTCGCTACGGTTATTGGAAATTTTAATATTTTTCCTAACTCAGCAACATCTTTTATTGTAGCACCGGTATCCTTAACTGAATCAGCCCACGAGTTTATTTTTTTACGTCTTAAATCAGTTAATCCATTTCCACGCATCGCGTTTGTAAAGTGTTCTATTACTCGCTCGGCTACACAATTTAACCTTGACAATTTCATGGGTGTCAGTTTATCAACGTTGGTTTTTTTTTATTTATCTCATAGATTCCATAAATAACCGCTGTTACAGGATACGCTCGCTCATAATACCGTTTGTCAATACCCGTCAATAGACCCGGTCTGGAACTTCTACTTAATATGGCAGTTTTATTATTGCCAAGGACAGGATCATATTTGTCACGGATAATCCAACTACCTGTTTCTGTTAATACAATAAATTTTACTCTGAAGAAATATTTTTGATTGCCCTCATACTCAGCGATGTAGTTGATGATAGTTGCCGCTCGCTTGTCATTCATTGTGGCGTCCTTGACAGTATTGCGTATAATCTTGAACGTTGACCATGTATGAGATGCACCATCCGTGTAAAATTCTTTCTTGGCGTCGTGAATTTTATTGATCAAACTTTTATTTTTCGGATCAACCAGATCTCGTACTGGCAAGTCTGGAGATAATCTGTCGAGGTTGAATTTATATTTAACAGGCCTAGTTTGGGATAATCTCTCAAACTCATTCATATAATTAAAACAAATATTTAAATAAAGAAAATTATATATATACAATGTCTCAATGCAAATGGTTGATAATCGGCTCCGTAAATCGATGCAACAAATCCTGCAGAAAGGAATTTTGGTGGTTGCACACACAAAGTATACGACGAGGAAGTCTAGGACCAATACCGTGTCTGCGATGTGGTATTGGAGTGCGAGGAAACAGAGAATTATGTGGAAAGTGCGGTGGAAAACGGTTCAGAGAACTTAAAAGATATTATGACAAAAAAATTAATAATAGTGAAAACGCTATAAAATCCCTATAGGATAATATATCAAGATTTCAGACAAACAATGATTTAAACAAATAATATTATTGCATATATGGAGCAAAATATATTTGTCCCACATCCCACAATAACAAACTATGAATCAGATCGTAATGGCATGATCAGACACTGTCGGTTGAAGAGACCAGTTGGTAATGTTACTAATACTGGCTATCTAAGGTTCAACGCTGGAAGAAATAAAATGTATCATTGTCATCGATTCACGTATGAGTGTTTCTTCGGAGTGATCAAAGATTGTCTTGTTATTGATCATATTGACGGGGATCCTCAGAACAACTCCTTATCCAATCTGAGGGTTGTCACGCAAAGTCAGAACTCTGCACGTGGTAATACTGGAAGATGTAAGACAGTTTCTAGAAGGGCGGTAAATTCCACAAACACAGAATCTGGCGAAGTAATTATATTTCGTTCGATATGTTCAGCTGCGAAATACTTTGATATTCACTCATATTCAGCACAAAGAGTAGCAGAAAATATAACCAGATCTGATTTCTCAAAAAAAAATTTAAGCAGAAAAGCACCTTTCAGTACTGCTAACTATCATCACCACCTAGAATTATATTTATTTTTTGGGGGGTCAGAAATTGTCATTATTATGCTACTTATTTTTTGACTCACGAAAGGGAGGTAATTTATGGTCATAATCATATACAACATCCAAGGTCTGTGATGCCTGGTGGATACAGTATGCATTACAGATTTCTAACTTACAGTTCGTGTATTTTTCTGCCCTATTAGAACAGCGCATTCGACCCACCTTATAACCATGTATACTTTAGGACATCACTGCTACCTATTGTTTGTTCAAGGAATGCAACACATAAAATACATGTATATTTCATCCTAACCAAAAGAAAACCGACATGTATATTCCAGCCTACTGACTGCAGAATCCAGCGTCTAGTCTGTATCGTGTGGCAATGTACTGACTCATAGGTCCACGATAGTGTTTGGAATTAAAAATCAGTTGCATTTTCCTTGTTCAGTGCAGAAATATAATGCGAGATTGTGTATGTATGTGTGATTATTTATTTATCGAGTAAACTCCCTTTGACCAGTCTAGCAATTAGATGATCTAGACCGGATGTTCTATCATACATGGCGTGGTATAGTAAATAGGAAATTCCTTAATTTAGCTTTGTTTGGTGAAAATATATCATATAAACGTATTTCTTGAATCCAGAATTGTATTATTCGAAATTAGTTCCTTTTCAATGATTATTAGCTATATATTAACTTTCGAAACATATGTTTGTAACAAGATTTGATAGCTCAATCGGTATCGTATTGGACTGTGACGCTCGCGGTCCAGGATCGAATCCCCATGGCTGACAACATGTCAGTGGTTTGCGCATAATTGCGATTTTTATAATAATTGGGGGCTCCGCCAGATGCCCCCGCTCAGCAAAACTCAACCGCGTATCAACTGGTGGTTGATACATATTTTCGTATCACCCACGGGCTTGATTATTGTGGGTGGGTTTTTGCTGAGCGTATATGTTTGTGCCGTCCTTTATTCAATTATTCATTGTATATATTTCATTTCATACTTAATGAACTTGCTAAAAGACTCGTTTCATAATATATGTTTGTAATGTCCTTCATTCATTGTACATACCCATTTCATTGTAAATACCCATTTCATTGTACATACCCATTTCATTGTATATATCCATTTCATTGTATATCTTCACCAAACACACCCTCTTGGGCATCTAGACCGTTGTTTGACGGGTTAGGGGCTCTCATAGTGTTTCGTGTACCTGTACCTTGAACTCGCTAAAGACTCGATAGGGGGTTCATTGATACTTAATGAACTTGCTAAAAAACTCGTTTCATAATATATGTTTGTGCCGTCATTCATTCATTGTATATATATCCATTTCATTGTATATATCCATTTCATTGTACATACCCATTTCATTATACATACCCATTTCATTGTATATATCCATTTCATTGTATATCTTCACCAAACACACCCTCTTGGGCCTCTAGACCGTTGTTTGACGGGTTAGGGGCTCTCATAGTGTTTCGTGTACCTGTACTTTGAACTCGCTAAAGACTCCATAGGGGGTTCAGGGATATTTTTTTTTTTTATTTTAAAGATTTACATATTATATAATGAACCATGAAAATATCAAAGACATTCTTTCTGCTATTAAAAAACTAGAAGAAAACGGAATTAATATATCTGATGAACTAAATCCTGAAAAAATAATATCTGATTTTGAAACGTTAAAAGAACTTAAAAATGAAAATAAGTATGTTCTATCATCTCAATATAAGTTCATAAAGCGGATTCAGGCAGCTATGTTTCAGTCACTGGCTATGGTGAACGATGATCAAGTAAATGAATTTATTCCTCTTTCTGTTGCAATAGAAAAGATCAGGTCGTAATTATCCAGCGAATATGAAACAAAATAAACAATCAGTACCCGCATAAGATACTTAAGAAAAATTATGTCAGCGGGTAACGACTGAGTAGTAATATAATTTCCCTCACTGTATATCACATCAGAATTAATTTACAAATATTTCAGAATAATAATAAAATATTTTTGGAAAATTGATTAATTTGGATAATTTTCAGTACAAATTACCCCTTCAGAATTAGCAAACTGATTGATTTGTATACTTTTGAGTAGCAACCACCCCATCAGATTGATTCATAAAAAATAAAATATTTCAGAATAATAATAAAAATATTTCAGAATAATAATACAATATTTTTTTTGTTGCAGTATTTTTTTGAAAATTGATTGATTTGTATAATTTTCAGTACCAATTACCCCATCAGAATTAGCAAACTGATTGATTTGTATAATTTTCAGTACCAACCACCCCATCAGAATTAGCAAACTGATTGATTTGTGTAATTTTCAGTACCAACCACCCCATCAGATTGTACAAAATTGATTAATTTATCCCATCAGTGATTATATTTATTTATTTTTTAAGTTGGTCGAGTTTAATACAGGAGTGTGTATAATTTAGAATCTGATCTCGATAATATGTTCTCGGCGGAGCTCATCTAACTGTTCTCGCTTCCGTATTCATCAATAACTAAATTAACGCTAAATTGCTCTGTGTTTTGAAAACACTGTTCTGATGGCGTTTTTCAAGTGTATAAAAAACAATCACGTGCTGGTACATTATATAACATTTACTGGATTAATTAAGATTTCACATACAGATTTATCACAAGCTCTTCTCCACGCATGTCAATTAAGCGCTTAAGGTGGTCTGTGGGCTTAAAATTTATTCGTGTTAACATATTATTGTGACACCGCAGATACACAGGATTAGTTGGTTCTTGCACGATTAAACTTCCAGGGGGAACTTGTGATGTAAATGTATATAGGATGTATCCTTGTTGAGCCTGATTTGATTTTCCGAGGTCTATTTGATAGCTGCCATCGACTACGTCACAAACCAGATTGACCACAATCGTGCTGGTTATAATAACGATTCCCGGAGAAACGTGCCTGCCGCCGCCATGTCGATCATTATTATGTCTGAGAACAGTTGGAGGTGGTGTTAGTTTTTTCCACGCATCGAGTATTTTAGGAAAATATTCATCAATGACATCATTGACAGATTTTCTCCGAGCGTCCGGGTCATAATCGGGAAATTTGAATTTTGGGTATATCAGATTCCTTGATTTTATATTTATCAATCAAAAACTTTTTTGGAGCAGGAGAAGATTTTAAAATTATGTCTATAATTTTGTTGTGAGTGCGTTCCATAGCTTCTGCGATATAATTCAGAATTTCTATTTCTTTGATAATTTCTCCTCGTGTCTCGTGAGATGTTATATCGAAAAGATACTCAGTGAGACGTTCACGTAGTTTATTTAGTTGATCTTTATGATCAAGATTGGAAACGTCAATAGTTCTTTCAATTTCGTGTTCATGAATATGGCCAGGGGTTTTATCTTCTGGTAAAGCTGAAAATATGTCACCACCATAACCAATTAAATCATCCAAACTATCATCCCAAGTTCGAGGTCCACGCCACCACCACCAAAGATCTCTCATTGTAACTTCGTGACGAGAGCTACTTGTTGACGTAAAATCAGATTTTTTCGGTTCTGGTGGTCCTTCATACACGGGGGGAACATCCGGCCAACCTAGTATGGATCTTATCGTGGATTGATAAATATCAACGGCATAATCAGGAGAATGTATCTCAACCATCGAGGACAGCGTCGGTTCATGAACGTTAATTGATATTTTTGCTTCTTTTCCGGTTATTGATTTTATTCTACGTTGAAATTCCTCATTGATTTGTTCGATCTCATAACTGCCAGTGGGTATTCCAACATCTATCCAGTCAGGAGTACCATCTGGTTTGTTCTTGTTAGCAAATACAAGCAAATTATTTGCTGGTGTACCATTAAATGATTTTGATCTGATATTTGGCCAGCTGTAATATACCCGTAATTGAGCTAGTGCTATTTCTTTTACTGGAATTGCAGTAGGAAAGTTAATACTAAATTCAGGATTAGTTGAACTTACCGAGATCATCGTTATCTTTGGCGGAGTTGTGTTAGTCACGATCTGCTGGAGTAATTCTGTCATTATTAGTACTTGTATCTTTAATACCGATACCTTCGTCGTATATTTTAGTCATCATTGAAAACTCGACATCAGATATAATTCCATCACTGAGACTCGCTGATAACAACGAAGATAACTTCGAGTATGCGACCGTCGCTGTATGCAATCTTATCATGTAATCAGATAATTTTTCATTCATGCAGGTGCATATTTTTTGTGATGATATTAAGCACACCTGCAATCGTTGTTGCTGCTGAAATACAAATAGTTACGGCTGCTGGTGCCATCATTGTCACCGCTGATATAACACCTGCTCCAGCAACAACAGCGGATACTGAATAAACAATCACATCAACGATAACTAATCGTCGTCGATATTTCTTCACTTTTACTGTATATTGTTCGACTTGATCTTTTAGCGCCGCCTGCCATTCACGCGCTTGATTGTATCTGTATTGTGCACCGTCCATATATTTTTATGTAGTAACCAATTGAGGTGTTTCAGCTACAAATTCCAAACACCACAAGTAAGATGTTGCGGTTAATTTCTTATCATCTGCTTCCAGGATAAATATTTCTTCGGTTCTGCTATTTAATATAACAGATACAACTCCGGAAAACCTATCCGTTGAATGACGCCATGGATACGTTGTAAATATCTCAAATCGCGCAGCACTGAAACAGACAACCTGTACACGCCAGTGATTGTTGCGGTATATTTGATGGTTTTATTTTGCTGCGACCATGTTGCGAATCCCGATGATACAGTGCATACGATGTTTGTGATATGCCCAGGAGTTATTCCGGTTGGAATTTTAATCAAATTGGTTTTATTAACGATATCAGGAATCCCCGCTACGATGTTTTGCTGTGTTTGTTTGATGGTGTCGATGTTCGTCTTGATATCAGAAAGTTTCATGTCAACGAAGTGCGGAATGCCGAAGAATTCTTCTGTGGTTCTTTGATGGTTTCTGTGAAATCTTCCAAAAGCGCCCACGTGAACGTCATACTCGACCCGCAACGTGGATAATTTACTATCTACGTTGTCGACGTATTTTTTTGTTACTGCATCTTCGTCGGATGTTGGATCTCTTAAAACTACTATTTTATTTCCGTTCATGCTGAGTTCACCCGTCAATGTGTCACCGGTATTTTTCACGCGATTAGGAACGCTTCTTGCAATTTCATCTCTGATGGTTGTAAACGATACACTTGAATCTCTGATTCTACCACCGTCAGTAAACACAGGAATATTATCTGCAGCTGCACCAAGTACTCGTCGAACTATATCATTCCATCTGATATTACTCGTTTTTAGTTTACCATATCGATCTTGAAAAATAACGACCTCATCTGGGTCAACTCTAGCCAGGCTCATGATATCAGCAAGTTCATCTTTAGTCGCATACTTCGACAGATCAACATCGCCGGATTTTCTCTTAACGCGGGAAGATCTTCTTCCGTAAATATCAACCATTATATAAGATCCTTCGGATCTAAGATCTATTTAAAACGCTTTACGCGCAACGAATCGGTTGCTTGTATAATCATGCACAACTTTATGTGGCGGTTTGGATGATTTTGATATAGCGTCGAGTATATTAATTACTTCACGGCAGCATATTGGCGGATCTGTCATTGTTTGTCTGGGTAGCGTTGAATACCAAACTTTGGAACCTCTGGTTCTTGCGTGGAGTGGTGCGACATACTTGATAAATTCAGCAGGTGGAACTAACCCGTATGAATCGAAATAAACAATTCCACGTGGATCAACCGCATATGATACCCAATGAGTACCGGGTCCTGAAGTCGAGTCTAGATTAATAATACCTGTTTCGAATTTGTTTGGTTGTTTTGGTAATTGATCTCGCATAAAACACCTCTAAAGGCTTTTATTTTTAATCGTTTAGCAGCATCAAGTAAATCAAAATTTGATGCTGGAACATCTAACGTGGGAGCTTCAGACCGCTTCCCCAGCGAGATCCCGGTAATCTTAGACCGCGTCCCTTTTTTTTTTTTGCTATGTCGTCCACCAGTTGCTTTCTTTAGAGCCATTGCAGCAGCTGTTCCAACAGCACCTAACGCGGTTGCTTTTGCTACGGCTGGAGCGGCAGCAGCTATTAACGCTGGAATAGCCGCAAGAAGTGGAAATATACCACCCGTTTTAACCATGTCTTTGATGGCGCTCGGAGAAAGACGTAATTGAACTCCAGTTTTTGATTCTAGGGCTTTATTGAAATGTTTAATCTGATTATTTGTCAACGATAATTTGTTTGGACCACCACCCATCTGATCTCGTTTTAGTGATATTTTAGTTCCGCATTTGCTGGTGGTTTTTGATTGAAGCTTTTTGACCTGACCGGGGGTCAGAGTAACATTAACATGACTATACGACATTTTTATATAAATAATATTTTCCAGAATAATTAAAGATTTTCCACTGGTGCATCAACGACTCTCATTCGACCACTACCACCTTCAAGTAACATGGCTTTATCGCTGAGTATGACCGCGATTGCTCTATAATTAGCACCACCTGTATTCAATGTTGCTTTAAGATGTACATCAACGACAGATTGTTTTGATAGATCAAGATGTTCCATGAAAAATAATAAATCGGATACAAAGTTCTGAAATCATATTGTGATATTTGCAATCCAGTATCAACATTTTGATCACGTCCCATGAATGACATTAACGATGATATGCACGTCCTATACGATTCTGTTCATAATTTAGTTGTATATTTTCTGTTGGTTCTTGTTGTCCGTTTATCTGTGATACCTAGTTTATCAATTATCATATGAGAGTGAACTTGTGAGCCTAATCGATCAGTTTCCTGAAACGCAACAAAAATATGTCGCGGTGCAGAAACACCCTGTTATGATGCTATATGCCATGTAAACTGACCGTTAACGTTACTTTGCATACTATCTGTGCTTGTTGTTAACCATGACAATAAGGATTTACCACCAGTGTCCATGAAAGAAATTAATTTTTGTTCTACTGCGATCGTTGGAGTCATTACTGGCATCCACAGTGAAAGTTTAGACAATATTACTTTACCAGCATCACCAATAGGTCTCCACAGAGCATCGTTATCATCACCTTTTCGCACCAGAACAACCGTGTGTCTAGCTCCAAAAATAACCTTTCTAAAATTTCTACAAAATCCAAAAATATGCGATAGTGGAATTGCACATGAAAATCTTCTATTGTCTCCTATCAACATACTTCTACGTGCTGCAAATCCCAAGTTGAAATTTTCGCTAGAACCATGAACCACTGGGGCCACATCAGCATCAGCGTTATTGGCAAAATTTCTTGGTCGTCTTATATTATACGGATCGCTTTCAGGGTGATTGGAATTATCTTTCACAAACATCATTGTAGGACCTGCTGATCTTGTATAATCATCAGAATATCTTGCTAATCCTATTATTGTTGTAGCAACGTCTACATCTTTCTGAATCGATTCAATATTTGTTCCATCGATCATATAAGTGGCGCTATCAAACAACGCCATAATCCCATTGTTGACAAAACCAACTTTTACTGCACCTCCGTAATTAGTGTCATCCGTTTTTATAATTGTACCTTCTACCTCAAGAAAAGCCTCAGCGGGTAAAATGTATTTACTTATATCATGAACTTGTAGTTCAATTCTTCCACGTTGATCTGGTATTCGTGCCTCATATGAATAAAACTGATAATCACGTACCGATTCATCTTTAAGGACAGGTGCCTCCATATCAAATGCTTCATCGGATTCACGTTAAACATTTTATTATAATTATTTTCGTCTAACACGAAAACCGTGTTTGGACACCCCACTTCCTGATATCATGCTTGAAATATTATTTCCTGATTCACAGAGTCTTTGATCTATCAAATTTGATGTTATATTTCTTTCTGCTTCTTCAGATAATTCCACTAGTTTTTTATTTGCAGCCTGATTTATTATTTTACTTACGTCTGCGGGCATAATTTCAGTACACTGGTGGTTGTTGTTTTCGTCGCAATAATCGTGCTAGTCTTTCTTTGATTGCCGAAAACGCCTTACCAGCAACATTGACAATTGCTCCAGGAGCTTTTTCACGAACAATATCGATAGCTTTCATCGATATTTGTTTTGCAACGGGTGCTGCTTTTGGAGCTATCCTTGTGAATAATCCCCGCACAACATCACCAAGTCCATCTCAGTAAGCAGCTCTGTAGATTGGTAATAGTGAGTTCACCTCTCTGACCTGTACAGGTTTACGATGAATATTATCTATGATCATCTTTTTTAATTTACCATTTATCTAACAATTAGTCATCAACAAGTTCATCGATAAGTTCTCTGTAAACTCCGATATCCATGATACCACCTTGAAATAATCGCCGACAAATATCAGCTGCTTCATTAATTATTTCTGGTGAATTATTTCCGGCACGTTTTCCTCCTATGAGAACTTCTAACCGTGACACGTCATTGAGGATATTATCAGGACAAATAAAATTATTTCCTTCTGATGTAGTCAGGAACCCACTTCCTACAGCGCTTGGAGGATCATCGTCAGGATCTCTTTCTTTACCCAGTGAACGTAATTTCTCCTGTTGTTTAGTTTCTATATCTCTAAATATTTCTTCTTCTTGTTTCCATTTTTCTTCTGCTTTTTGCTTCATTTCCTTTGCCATCTGCTTCCTTTTCTCTCTAGATGGTTTCAACATCAATTGCTGTTGTTCTATTTGTTGTAAAGGTGGAGGAAGTTTCTGCTGGGCGAGTTGTTCTTGTTGTTTCAGTCTCTCTCTCTATAAAGTCTTTTTACTTCTTCATTAATAATTTTATATTCTTGACCTTTAGCTTGTTTTTTGTTGTAATATACGCGATATATATATTTAATAAGATTATCATCATTTACTTTTTCATAATGGGGTTTTAAAATACTAGATTTATTAAATAGTATATTTAATATTGCTTCGGGTAATTTTTCTCTTTTAGTATTTCTAATTTCTTCAACAACCCCCTTCCTTTTTTCTACTAGTTCGGGTTCAGGTGCATGTTCTTTTTGCACGTCGGCGACTTCAGTACGAAGTTTTCCAATACTTTCAAGTATTTCTTCGCCAACAGGTGGAGGTTGAGCCGCAGCTATATCAGTTGGAAGATCTCGTAAAATCTTCTTTGTCTGTTTAGTTCTTCTTGCTATTTTTTCAGTTTGTTCTGCTGTTTGTTTTGATACCGGAAGAAGATCTTCTTTGATGACAGCTGTAACCTTTTCAGTAGCTGCAGTGACGGGTTTAAACAGTTTTTTAGTTTCTTCTTCGTACTCAACTTGTGCTTCTTGCAGCGCTTGTAGATTTTTTCTAAATGAGTCTCTGCCAGGAAGAATTTTTTTAATTGCTTCTAATCGTTCTCGTGCCATTCTTGCAGTATGAGATTCTGGATGTACCATTATTTTAAATATAACAATTTTTTAATTGATATCAGCAGAGAGGGTGTAAATTTAATTAAACAGATATCATTCATATAATGAACAACTGTGCGTGGTTAATTCAAGGAACAACAAATAAATGCAACAAAAGGTGCCGTGGAGAATATTGCAAAAAACATAATTATATTTTAAAGAAAAATCCTCATGCTGGTTCACGAAGATGTGTTGGATGTGACAACGGCGTTAGAGGATTATATCAGATTTGCAAAAATTGCAGTGGAGATCGATACAGAAGTTTGATGAACTATTACAGAAAAAGAAAGAACATAAATCCAAAAATAGAAAAACCACCATCAGAACTTGAATATTACTTGAAGAACAAAACAAAAGATTCCCATGATTCAGATGAAGATTCCCAATATTGATAGCAGCAGAGAGGGTTCGTCTACAATTCTGTTTGGGACAAACAATAATCGTAGACGTGGTATTGACCTCTATGAAGGGTCACTATTTTTATTTGTCTAAACACAAGGGTGACCATTCCCTTAAGTGGTCTGTTCACCCTCTCTGCTGCTGAAGAGGGGCGTACGTACCTTGCTGGTGTGTACACATGGGAGAGGTCAGATAGGTATGTTGGACTAGAGTCCGACAGTGAAATGTAGCACAGAGAACAAATTTTGTGTTTGATTCTGGATCGAATTGATAGCCAGTGTAGGGTACAGAGCAGCGGGGAGGTGTGCTCTGATTGTGGTACTCTAAGTATAATCCGAGCAGCTGTGTCTTGAACTTTTTGAAGTTTCTGGAGTAGATATTGAGATGAACCTGACAGAATTGAGTTACAATAGTCCAGTCTTGAAAGTACTAATGAACACACAAGTGTTTTAGTGGCATCAGCTGAAAGATATTTGCGAATTGAACGGATGCGTCTCAGCTCAAGATATGCAGCCTTGCATATGTTCATGACATGTTGGTGCAATGTGAGAATACTGTCCAGAGTAAAACCTAGGTTTCGTACTGATTGTGTGAATTTAATGTTGGCGTTGCTGATATTTATTGTTTGAGCTAAAGGATGTGAATGAGAAAGTCTTTGTGTTGTGATCAGAATGGCCTCAGTTTCATCATCATTTATCTGCAGCTTGTTACACGTCATCCATGATTGAGTATAAGTGCGAAAAGGACTTACCATCTGCGTAAAGGACCCAAAACAGTATCAATCAATATTTATATTTCACAAATGAATTTCTTTTTCTGTAGTAACTCATTTTGCATAACATTTATTATATCTTTTTAATATAAAATATTAAATATGGGGCCTTTTCGAGAAATTGAGCCTTTTCGCGAAAAGGACCCAGTACGTTTTTACTAACATTCTCAATTTATATTCGTGTTTCACGAAGGAAATACATTTTTGTATTAACTCATTTTACATAGCATGTAGTATATCTTTTCAATATAAAGTGGAAAAGTAATTACATATCATGAAAAAAGAAAAGGGCGTGTTAATAAATAACATCGATAATAAAAGAAGCATAATAAAGTTCGGAGCACACATCTAATGCCAGGGACAAAAAGAAGAAAAACACCCATGACTTAGCAGCCGTTTTATATAGGATGTATTGATTTAATGGCTTTACTGCTAATGGTTGTTATAATTAGATTTACATTTCACATGTATTCTTCAAGCATACAGCACATCTTGGCAAAATCAAATTCTATTTTTACTGGAACTAAAACATTACATTTAAGAAATTAATGAATTTTTTTTTATAACATTGTGAGCTGTGGTACCATCTGTGTTTGTGTTATTACAACGCATGTTTTGCATGACTTCACTTTAACCACCACCACCCCTCTCTCACTCTCTCTCTCTCTTTCTCTCTCTCTGAAAAGATATCTAAGTCCCAATTAGAATATCCAATGACTTAAAACTACTTACGCCTGTGTAAGTATATATAAAGGTGGTGATGAGGTTGGGTCTGCTTTTTACCTCGAGCAACACCCGGAAGGGCCAATTGAATTGCCCCATAGTGGTCACATGGGTTTCATTGGCCAATCATTCGGCAGGGCTTGCAACGGCGTACAGTTACTTGAATTGTAAGTAGCATCGCTTTCAAATGAACTGCAGAGGAGCAGAGACTCGATCCAGGTTGCAGTAAAATATTTTGTGATGAATTTTAAGTCCCACCTCAAGTCATACTAGTTTGCACTGTGCTTTGAAGCTTTGGTGATATTAACGTGAGTACAAATTTGTTTTACTCATTTGATTTTCGCTACTTTTTCCAGTATGCCTATTGCTCTAATTACGGGCAATTCTATTTGAAATGGCTATCACAGTATCTTACCTCTGGCACAGATGATCGTCTTGCCTTATATTTTAATTTGAGAAACATCGCTTAGGTGAAGTTGCACGGGGTTGGAGGAAGAACAGTGGAGAAATGTATGAAGTTCGACATGTCCTCCCTTTTATTCTTTGTCCCGATATTGTTTTGCTTTTTAGCTACAATTACATACAAGCTGATACTGACCCCCACGCATTAGCCTTCAACCTGATTTCGCTTGCGTCGCAATTACATCGTGATTACCATGTCAAATAACATGTATTATGCCAGATGCTTCAACGTTTCATACTTAGTGGCCATACACATTATAATTATTGCGACTTTGCACGGTCGGTAAATCTGAAATGGAATTCTGCGGGAGGAAGTCACTTCATATCCATACATGACATTCTGGGAACACAATAGTAAATTTCTTTTTCCCGTTGAAAGCAAGAATTGCAGGGATAAATTACGAGCAGACGGCATGTACTTGTCAAACAATGGGCAATGGTATATATACAAATCACTTACGGGTAAAATCACGGCTACTTGCAAACAACTAAAAACAAAACAACAAATGCGTAAGTTAGATTAGAAGACTGAAGCCAGGAAATTCTCCCTACATATATATTTATTTTGCGTATTTGTTCATCTTCCTTAAATATCCTTGAATTTTCATTCCGTTTCGCACATTAGTTTACTCTATATTAACACATTACATATAATTACGACTTAACATTACGTTTTCCAGCTTGTCCTTAACAGTGCCAAATTCAGGTATAAATTTATGTAGCGTCATTCCTTTAGTTTGGCTCTTCAGTTCTACAGTGCATACATTAGCTACACTTCATGTTGGAATTAAAAGTCGACAAGTTTATCTAACTATTGATTGATACTATATATTTTCGACTTTGTCTGCAAATTCAAATTTATGTCAAGTTATCAGGTCGGTCCTGATGAATCTAGCAGTTTTCAAGTTTATTGTATATCACTTGACTATTCCTATCTTGAGTTTGTGCTCTACATCGACTTTACGTGCTATTATTACAAGTTATCAAGTGGATACATCCACTTGACTCTACCAGTTATCAAGTGAGTCATAGATCACCTGTCTATTATTCCATGTTATCAAGTGCATACTTCCACTTGACCATACCTATTATTACAAGTTATCAAGTGGATACTTTCACTTGACTCTACCTATTATTATAAATTAACAAGTTGATAATTCCACTTGATTCTACCTATTACTACAATTTATCAAGGGGATGATAAATCACTTGACCCTATTGTTACAAGTTATCAAGGGGATTTTTCCACTTGATTCTACCTATTATTACAAATTATTAAGTGGATACTAACATTTTTTTCTACCTATTATTACAAGTTATCAAGGGGATCATAGATCACTTGACTCTATTATTACAAGTTATCATGTGGATATTTCCACTCGACTCTACCAGTTATCAAGGGAGCATAGATCACTTGGCACTATTATTACAAAATATCAAGTGGATACTTCCATTTGGCTACCTATTATTGCAAGTTATCAAGTGGATACTTCCACTTGACTCTATTGTTACAAGTTATCAAGTTGGATGCTTCCACTTGACTCTATTGTTACAAGTTATCAAGTAGATACTTCCATTTGATTCTACCTATTATTACAAGCTATCAAAGGGATCATAGATCACTTGACTCTAGTATTACAAGTTATCAAGTGGATATTTCCACTCGACTCTACCTATTATTACATTGTATCAAGTGGATACTTCCACTTGCTTCTACCTATTATTAAAATTTATGAAGGGGATCATATATCACTTGACTCTTTTGTTACAAGTTATCAAGTGGATACTTCCACTTGACTCTATTTTTACAAGTTATCAAGTGGATACTTCCATTTGATTCTACCTATTATTACAAGCTATCAAAGGGATCATAGATCACTTGACTCTATAATTACAAGTTATCAAGTGGATATTTCTACTCGACTCTACAGTATCAAGGGATCATAGATCACTTGAATCTTTTATTACCAGTTATGAAGTAGATATTTCCGCTTCACTCTATTAGTTATCAAGTTAATCAGAGATCACTTGAGTCAACCACCTCAACATTACATGCTAAGGTTACTTCTTACCAAGAGGGTTCTTCTCCTTGCCTGCCAGTTATCAAGTTACTCCTGACCACTTGACTCGTTCCATCTGCATCATATCAATATTCATCTCTTTCCATTTGCACTTAATAGGTAATTCAGTTCTCAATTTTGGCAACTGGCTTCAATCTCAGTGCTACAAAGTCTACGTATATGGTGTGTCTCTTAACTCGCATCTAGTTGGTCGTGTTCACAGCAGTTATTTAGGGTGTTAGTTACCATGACTTATGCCATTTGTACAGCATGTAACAATTTCATTCATACTCAAACAATATGGAAATACTGCTTGTCGTTTCCCTTTTTATTTTTAGAATGGCTCCACAGAGTAAATGCTCCCAGAGGGTACAGATGGTGGTAGAAATAGACGTTGAATAATGCACGCAAAAGAGCGCCTCCGCGACGAAAAGCTTCAAAAGGGGTACAACGGGTGGTGGACACTGGGAATGTCAGGCATAGAGGAACTTCCTCAGCTCCAGCTTCAGGCATTTATTCATCCCTTGATGCTGAGGCGATACAAAAACATAACAAGAGATGTAACTGACAACATTTTTAGCAACCTGCAACCGATGTATCAACCAGCTGCTAATCCATCACCTGCGGAATCTATGTCACAGCAGTGGAGTCATGAGGTGGTGGACCAGGCCGTAGAGATGGCAACGTCAGCATTGGTGGGAGATACACTGATAGGTGCACATATTCCGGCAGCTCTCACCTTGTGCAGAGCAAATCACAGAACAGGTCCGGAACTACCTACATTAACAGACTGGGAGTGATATTGTCCATGTTAGTACAAAGTGCTCTTTCTCCATCTTCGGTAGAATCTCACAGACGCAGTTGGGAACATAACATCGAGCTTTCAAATGGTTTAAACCTCCACAGCCGTTTCCCAGTTTCAAGTACCAATTTGGTACTTTTGTATCTCGTATCATTTTGACAAACACTATGCACCATCAACAATATCTACCTATGTCTGGGCTACTGGCTATGTGCACAAACTAAGAAATATCCCTGATACAACCAATTCATTTCTTATTCAAAAACTGCTGCAAGCGCTTCATAAACATTTACCGTAAAAATACCTTACTACCAATTGATAAATGCATGCTAAATAAACTCGTTCTATTCCTGCCGACATTTATCCACAATAATTTTCGTGCGGCTTTATTTAAGTCTATGTTTCTTCTTGCATTTCATGCTTCTCATAGTTTTAGGATAGGGGCAGCCACAGAGGGTGCTAAGCAGGGTTTTCAGACAGTCTTATTCGGGTCTTGGGTCGGTGGCGGACCGATGCCTTTAAGAAATATCTACGCCTGAAATGCCGCGAGTTTCAAACACTCGACCGCTTGTATTGTAAGCGTGACACAGAAAGACAAAGTTTGTGTTTTTAGCTGTTGTGCTTCTTTGTATGCGTTACTCGGATGAATTTCTTTTAGAATGGGCCATCCGGTGGATGTTGTCGGGAATCTGCAATAATTTTGACGCATCATTTGAGTGCAGACATATGATGCAAATTGCTAAATGTTTAACAGTTCACCATCGGTCATTTTCATATAATACGTGCTTTGCTAAGTGACTCAGTATTTGATATAAGTTACCCATTGCCTTTTTTCTTGTTCTCCACCTTCTTGAAAATTTTATGAAAATCCTCGCTTTTCAGTTAGGACCCTCGGGTCTGTGACTCTGTGTTAATCCACTGACAGAGAAGCAATGTCATACAGACGTTTTAAATATTTTTCCTCTTCAGATCTAATAAAAACCTACAACTTATGTATATGCGAGATTTTCTGGCAGTCGCTGACATTTTCTTCATAGTTTGTTGTGCTTCTTCGTCTGTTTTCTAGTCACTGTGGATACTGTAGAAGTTTATTATTATTATTATTATTGTTATTATTATTATTGTTATGCACTAACGTCAGAACGATTATTAACAAGAACAATAAGCAAAGTGAGAGTGGGGGTTTTGTTGTTGTTGTGGGGTTTAACGCCATTTTTCAGCACACGATAGGCTATACATGGCGGCCGGTATTAATGGTGTAGGAAGACCCACGAGAAGCTACTGGTAAGCTTTCTCGCATATCCACATTGACTGAATCTGATACTCGAACCGGCGCAGACAGAGTTGAGATGGCAGTGATCCGTAACGGAAAGCGCTTAAGACCTATGTATTTGTCATAATTTAATATCACCATATTTTCCCGGTTCAAAGTATATTCCGTTTTTTGAAGATCGTCGTACCAACAATACACTGAAATTAGCCCTTAATATTGTAAAGCTGCCCGTAGAAGTCCGTGGCATAAAAGTAGTTAAGTGGGGCGATTTGGCGACAATGGGAATTAGCATTACAAGACCCCCTTGGGCCTGTTTAGCGACAATGGAAAATTAACATGGAGAAAAATCGTGGGCCTGTTTAGCGACAAGGGAAATTAACATGGGAATAAATTGTGGGCCTGTATAGCGACAAGGGGAATTAACATGGGAATAAATTGTGGGCCTGTATAGCGACAAGGGGAATTAACATGGGAATAAATTGTGGGCCTGTATAGATACAAGGGGAAATTAACATGGGATTTTTTTTTTTTTTTTTTAAATAAAAATAAAAAAGGGGTAGGCAATGGAAAGTCATTTTCTTTTCCAGACCTACGAATGGCCCTGAAAAGGGCCTTTGGGTTTATGTTAATGTATCCATTAACATAAAGGGCAGCGCATTGGTCTTCTTCTTGTCCTTAGGCTGCGTCTCACTGTAGGACCGTAAATCAGGACTCTTTTGAGGCATCCTTGTCTTTCTACGTAGATCCTACGTATCCACAGACTGGTGTCTGTCCTGTGGACAAGTGTCCACTTGGATCGGACATACAAGGGTATGTCCGTCCAGAACATCATTAAAGACACAAGCGTAGAAGATTGCACATCGGTCCACATCTTGAGGCGCCGAGAACAGGTGAATCAATGCAGTGAACTGCGCTTATTTATAGGTAGAGGTAGGATTGAAACGGATTGAGTTTGTTGACCAATCCAAACACGCGTTACAAAATTCAGTCAGCCCTCATCCAATCCGAAGAGAGCAGTCTGTGACGTCACGTGGTCTATATAGATTTGCTAGCGCCTGTGTGCAGTCAATCTATGTGACAGTGATTCAACATGACGGAAACTCAGAAAACGATCCATTGGGGTGCACCAGCAGTGGAGACCGCCCAAGGGAACCCTGACTTACTTTCAGAAGAGGTAAACTGGGATTTTGTGGATTTTCTTACCTCGCAAGAATTTGTTCCGGAACCTTCGTCACCTTCTTCATTACCGCAAGTGGAGAATTTTAGACAGAGACAGAAAGAAGAATTGGAGAAATTTATACAACGACAAAAGGAAGCGGAACAAGCTTTTCTCCTACAGCAACAGCAGCAAGAAGAAGAGGTAAGAAAAAAAACAACAAGAAGAAGTAGCAGCAAAGAAACAAGAGGGTGAAAATCAAACGGTCACGGTACTGTTAGACATTTTAGCGGAGTTAAGAAGTCTGAAACAAATGTATCAGACTTCTTTATCACGACCGAAGAGAATACGACCTTCCCGAGCTAAACACGTCAACCCTGTGACTAAGCCTGTCGTACCACCCTTAGTGATTTCAACCAAATCATTATCATCAACATTACGCAGTCCAGAAGTAGGCCTTGGCCGTGGCAAAGGCTTAAGACAGTTAAAGTTGATTGCTTAAACTCAGCCCTACACCAAAAAAGGCCCTTTTCAGGGCCACCCACGTCTCTCGAAAAGAGATCGACTTTCAATTGCCAATAACTCAAAAAAAAACCCCCAAAAAAAACCATTTTACCCCTATAGTACGTGTATATGAGTGCGTGAGTGTACGTTCTTATTTTAAAATCAAAACTCAAAGACACTTACCTTATATAATTAATGTATTCTTTTATCAATAGTTACAATCCAATTCACAATTCACAACAGAGCTCTTTAAAACGTTCATACACGTCTTCTGTCTCATTGTTTAGTCTCTCTGTTTTAAAATTTCTTCACCGTTACAGTCTTTTCCTCCTTCCTCTTCACTTTCTTCCCTTCTTCTTTTCTTCTCCTGTTTCTTTTTCTTTACCTGGCTGCTTTCTTCTTCTGTAGAATCCCTCTCTTCTGAAAAAGAATCCCTCTTTTCTTCTGACTCCTCTTGTTTCTTTTTTGGGCAATCTGGAGACCAATGTCCTTTTTCTTGACAATAATAACAGGTATCTTGACTTTTGTCTTTTCTAGCCCTTTTTTTTCTTTTTTGACGGTCTGGACACTCTGAAGACCAATGCCCTTTCTTCTGACAGATATAGCAAGTATCTTGACTTTTATCTCGAAAGGAAGGAGAGTAGTCCGTCGGCCGGTCTGAAGAGAATTTTCTAATGACCCCTCGCAAAGCTCTGATGAAACGTTCGATTTGGCTAGTCTCTTCCATCGTTGTGCTCGGTTAGAGAGTGAAATGAATAGTGAAAGGACAAGACACACACCCTTTTATATACGCTGGTCTGCCATGACTATAAATTAGTCCATGGTGTTCAAACTTTAGTCATTTGACGTTTTTCACTCAAGATGAAACGATCCTATTCTTTCGAGAAGAAAGAAGAAGAAAGTAAGAGGCAGAAACGTGATCTATCGCCTCGTACCAGGGCTGAAGTCTTGGCACAAATTCATGCCAGTGATTTTGAAGAGGACATGAGTGAACCAGAATCCCAACCCTCTAAACAAAGTTCACCACCCTTAGTCAACCCTGAAAAGTACTATTCCATTCGAGAGACGGAAAAGCGCTCCTCTAGAAAATTTAGAACCACGGCTTACAAATACACGGTGAAGTTTAAAGATTTCAAGGCCGAAGTACCGTTAGAGAAAGCAGAAGGGTTCATCAAAGGGGTGTGGGATTCTTTGCTCACCACACTCAAGCGACAATGTCAACCCAAAGAAGACGATCGCTTGAGACTTTCCATACAACACGACGGTTTGAAATCCCCTGTTTGGATCGAGTTTAGCAGACCCGCAGAACTAACTGCTTCCAAAGTCATGGACAAGATTCAACACGTGCAACAATCTAATGACCAGTTTGACATCACCGATGGAAAAGCCACACTGGACATGACCCACGTCTCTCCTCCTCAAGGGACCGGACAACGCAATAAGGTGTTACTGGTGAACAAACTTCGCAGCACCAAAGAGTCTCGTCCTAATTCACAACCCTCAAGACCAGATGTGCTTAGCCCGAGCCATCGTGGTGGGACCAACCTATGCCAACAAGAACGACACGGCAGAATGGAAAAGAGCCTGGAAAACTATTCAGCGATCGGACCGAGCCAAACAACGAAACGAAGCAGAACTCCTGTTGCAACAAGCTGACCTATCCAAAGACACACCCTGCGGCATTCCTGAAATGCAAAAATTGCAAGATGTCCTAGCTCCACGCTACACCTTGAAAGTGCACCCTCAAGAAGTGCGTGGGCCTCTGTTGTTTCGAGGTCAAGACTTTAAGGACGGAAAATACATTCATGTCTATTATCACGATGACCATTTCGATACCATCACCAGTATCACTGCATTCCTGGGATACAGTTATTACTGTGAGAAATGTGACTATGGTTATGACAATCGAGAGCAACACAAGCATTGCGGATCGAAATGCTCAGGATTTTTGGCCTCTCCACCCTGTCTGAGCGAAGGGCAAAAACCATTGCATTGTCCTGCTTGTCTGCGCACGTTTGTCAGCCCTGCCTGTTACCAACAACATCTGAAGACGCAAGGTTCACAGCAGAAATGTGCTTGTCAACTCCTGAGATTGTGCCCTACCTGTGGACAAGGCATACGTACCAATAATGCCAAGGCACACGTATGTCGAGGAAAGAAAAAATGTCACATTTGTCACCACATCGTGGACTTTGAACACCAATGCTACGTGCAAAAACACCAACCCCCACCAGAGAAAGAGGATGTAGACAAGAAGAAAGGCAATTTCATCTTTTTCGATTTCGAATGCATGCAAGAGACCGGCATTCACATTCCTAATTTCTGCGTGGCTCATCGAGCGTGCGAGAAGTGCATTCAAGAACCTATCTTCAGTCATTGCCCTCACTGCAGCAAGGTTCCCGGAGGCCGTGAAAAAATCTTTCGGGGACCGAACACGCTAACCGATTTCGCCCGATGGGTCTTAGACCCCATCGACAAGACGTGGAGAAAAGAGGACATCGAACGTTACGGAGATTGTCATCGTCATGCCACAGTGATGGCTCACAATTTCTCCGGATACGATGGACAGTTTCTTTTGAGGTACTATGCGGAACATGGCACCGAACGTCCTAAAGTCACTTTGAACGGAGTCAAAATCATTTTCATGCAAGTGGGAGAAGTGCAGTTTAAAGATTCGATGAGCTATTTGGCCATGCCTTTGAGTCGAATGTCTAAAACGTTTTTAATGGCAGAAATGGCTAAAGGGTACTTTCCACACTTTTTACGGAAGCCAATCAACACGCCGTTCTACCCCATTTGCCTGAGGCTCATTATTGCGACCCGGACAACATGCGTACCGAACAACGAGAAGCTTTCTACGCTTGGTACCAGGCTCACGCCTCGGACCCTTTCGACTTTCAGGAAGAAATGCTAAAGTATTGTCGTTCCGACGTGGACATTTTACGGCGATGCTGTGGAAAATTTCGAGAACTGTTCATGGAACACGGAGGGGTCGATCCTTTGATAGAAGCTCGCACCATTTCCAAAGAGTGTTCCTTAGTGTACAGGCAACGATTCATGCATGAAAACACCGTGGCTGTCATCAGTCCTCAAACGACCCACTTTGTCAAACGTCAATACTCGGTCAAAGCCCTACGCTGGTTACATTACTTGTGCGACAAGGAAGACAAATGGATTCAGCATGCCCGCAACGAAGGAGGCGAAAAGACCATCGGAACGCATTCGGTCGATGGTTGGGACTTAGAAAACCCCAAGATCATGTACGAATTTAACGGTTTCTTATTTCACGGATGTCCCGTCTGTTAATCTGACCGCGACACTAAAAATCAGTTTTTACAGCGAACCATGGAAGACTTGTACCAGGACACTTGTCAGCGACGCCTAAAGTTAGAACAGGAAGGATACCAAGTGGTGGAAATGTGGGAACACGAATACGATCACCGTTTGAAAACCGATCCCGAATTTAAATGCCTCGTGGAAAGTTACCAGTTCATGGACCCCCTGAACCCGAGGGATAGTTTGTACGGAGGAAGGACCAATGCCACCTGTTTGCTGTACCAAGCCGACGAAGAGAAAGGAGAAGAAATCAAATACTTGGACGTGTGTTCGCTGTGTCCCTACGTGTGCAGATATTGTCGCTTTCCTGCAGGGCACCCACAATTGTTCACGGAACACATCGACCTGAAAAACATTCGACAATACGAAGGCTTGATCAAGTGCAAAATTTTGCCTCCCACGAACCTATACCATCCCGTCTTACCTCACCATTGCCAAGGCAAACTGATGTTTCCTTTGTGCCGTACTTGTGCCTTGACGGGAACCTGGGTCAGCGTAGAATTGTTCAAAGCTCTGGACATGGGATACCAACTGTTAGAAGTGTACGAAATTTGCCACTTTCCCAAGACACAACAATACCACAAGGGTGACCCCACGCAGACAGGCATTTTCGCCGACTACGTGGATGCCTTTTTGAAACTGAAGCAAGAAGCCAGCGGCTATCCTTCCTGGTGTCACACTCCCGAAGACGAAAAGACATTCAAAGAGAAATACTATGAACAAGAAGGCATCACTTTAGATCACATCGAGAAAAACGAAGGCAGGCGATCGTTTGCCAAAGTGATATTAAATTGCTTGTGGGGAAAAATGGCACAACGACCGTGTTTACCCAAGACGGAATATTTGACAGAACCTTCCCGCTACTTCCAGATGATTCACGACAAAACCAAATACATGAAACACGTGGACGTCGTTCGTGAGGATTTGATCTTGGTCAATTACGAAGAAGATCTGGACTTTGTACAAGACGACCCCTTTGGAAATGTCATCATTGCGGCTTACGTGACAGCCCATGCTCGCTTAAAATTGTACGAAGCTTTTGAACTGTTAGGGGAACGCGTTCTGTACTTTGACACGGACAGTTGCATTTACATCCATCACCCGAGTCAACAGCACCCTGACATCGAAGGAGACCGTTTAGGAGCCTGGACAGACGAGCATCCCGACGACAAGATTTTAAGTTTCGTCAGTAGTGGTCCCAAAAATTACGGCTACGAATACCGTGACAAACAAGGAGAAGTGCACACGGCGTGCAAAGTGAAAGGATTGACTCTGAATTATCGTACCAGTCGAGTGGTGAACTTTGGGGTACTGAAAGAAGCCTTGCAGTCTGGAAAAGATCAACACTTTAAAGTGACCACCTATCAACCGAACAAGATTGTACGTTTACCCACTCACCACATCGTCAGTCGACCCTTGGAAAAAGTCTATCAATTCGTGTACCAGAAGCGAGTGCGACTGCCCAACCACTTTACCTTGCCGTATGGACATGTTGGTATAAAACATTGGTTGTAAGCGGATAGCCACCCACCAGAAGGATGACTTCGCCACAGCAAGAATCGAGTGAGAAACCCGATGAGAACTCCAAGTTCAAACCCTACCATTTTCCAGTCTTCTTACCTGACTATTGTGATTGTGCCCGTCGATTGGACACGTTTCAGAAATGGCCTACGGATAAGGAAGGATTACCTTCTTCGCATGTTTTAGCTAGAACAGGATTGGGATATGAAGTACAGTGTTTCGCTTGTGGCCTGAAGTTACGAATGGATCTATGTATCTATAAAGATTCAGCTATTCTGGAACATACTCGATGGTCTCCGCTCTGCCCTTACCTTTCTATGGCCTTTCCACCCATGACATTTCGGTACAATGTTGACGGTACCTTAGAGACGGTACCTTCCAAAACAAGACATAAAAAACATAAAAAAGGAACGATGTACAAGCTTGAGACTGCATTGCGACTAGTATAAAAAGGGGCTATGGTCAAGATCGATAGTTCATTGGGACTACCAAGACCGAGCGAACAAGATGAATACTTTCAGAGAAACACAAAACAAGTTTAGACAGGCACAATTCAAGTGTGGGTCTTCGGAAGTGGAATGCGATTGTGAGCCTTGCGATGGGAACGATGCTGTACGTTGTGACCTTAGCGATGCCGTAAAGCATCATGGGAACTTTGTTCTGACTACCCCTATCATGGAAAGTGATGCTGTGCGTGTCAAACCTGAGGGATGCGAAAGCGATGCCACTCATCCTCTTGGACATTTTACTGGGTTTCGTTTTAAAAGGGAATGTCGACCTTCACGTTTACCTCCCTATGGATGTCATCCAGCCCTGAGCAAACTCCTGTTCATGTCACCTAACCCTCATCGAAACGAACCTGTGAAAGACGAATATTCGTTCCCTGTGCGTTTGTCGGAATACTGCGACTTTGAAAATCGTCTTCAATCGTTCAAAGGAAAATGGCCTAAGTATCTGGGAGGACCGACCCCCGAAGAATTAGCCAGAGCCGGATTGTTCTACTTGGGCGAAGGAGATAAAGTCAAGTGCTTCAGTTGCGGTGTGTCACTTCACCACTGGGAACCACAAGATTCGGCCTACGTAGAACATGCTCGATGGTCACCGAATTGTCATTACTTACCCTTAGTGGGACCGAGACATTAAAGTAACTTACCATGTCGTTGACGAAGAAGAAACCAGTTTGGCTAGGAGTCATATGTTGGACATCACCAAAACCAGTATTTAAACTTCATTTCAAAAACGATATTGAATCATTACCTAAAGAACTGCAAGAGAAGATTTACAAGGAAGTTTGGCAGGGATTTGCCAGAGTGAAATCTCAATGGGTGACTGTAGAACTTTTGTGCTGAGAAATTCACAAGAGGAAAGTGAAAAAAGTCAACCAGTGTGTTGGATTTCTTTGGGTCAAGTGTGCATTCGTCCTATTGTATTACTCTAGACCGTTTACATCAAGAGAGTTCAGTGACATTCTTGGACGTTACCCTGAATGGCAGTGGCCAGAAATTACTCACTATGTGGATTACTTTTGCTCTAGGAGAAGATTGTGAATTGTACGGACTGACCTATTCATGGATACTTTGCTAGAGAACATTCGTGCTTTGCCTGTGGAGTTGAGAGAACGATTTTACCGAGAACTGATCAAAATACAAGTGAAACGCAAACGCAAAGTTATTCACCCGTTTTTAAATTATGCTCTGTTCCAAAGTATAAGAAGACTGATTATGAGTGGATATTACATCAGCCACAAAGGTAAACGAGGCTATTGGCCACCACCCAAGGATTCCAAAAACAGTGTATATACTTATGGATGCTTTACAAGAGAACGTTTTTTGGGCTTGCCTGTGGAGTTGAGAGAACGCATTTACCGAGAGCTGGTGAAAATACAAGTGAAACGTAAAGAACAATTGCATCCGTTACGTCACCAGATCTTTAACCACTGGTACCTGAATGGTATAAAAGAACTGATTCGTAAGAAATTGTTTCAGTGGTCAGACCTTGTTAGTGAGTTAGTGAATGAACGAAATGTTCATCATTTTGGTTACTTCGAGATTCACCTAGAGCAACGCATTGAGGAAGACCAGTTAAAGGATTACCAACATATGTTACGTGGAATCTGCTTAGTGGAAGAGAAAACTTCTAATCGAAATTTGAACTGTAGGTTACAGTATTCTAGATTTCCTATTGGAGAACGAAGATGTCTGGGTAGAATGTACGTGTATTGCTTCCGAAAAAAGAGAGTATAAAAACATGAATCCATGCCACGGCTTATGTCACAAGTGATTGAACAGATTCCGTGGAAGGAACTCAATGACCATATTCAAACCGTGGATCATTGCCATCGATTATTACAAGAACTGTATCCATTCAATTTGCGTCGACAAGTGGTGTGTGTCTTAGTGACTTGTTTTCTGGGATTTCGTTCACCAGCCGATTTCTTGTGGACTCTTTACGAACAGTATTTACCACCCCATTCAACATGAAAGTGGTGCCTTTAAATGTTCACGAGAGACTCCTTTTGCTCAAAGCCTTACGTTTTCATCTGGATACTTCTCGACCTCTACGGGAAAAAAAGATTCGTCAACTTTTAGCTACCCAAGACGTGTATGACGATGTGTGTGTAGCTTGTGACTTACACCCCCATTGGACAGATGTCCGTGCCTGGAAAAAATGGGATTTTGAGGCTTGGACCCAAGAAGTGGCCAAGTAAGCTCGAGAGCTGTGATCCTTCCTTTCAACGTCCAAAGAAAAAAGTTACTTTTCAACCTGTGTTAGTGACGGTGCCAGAAGAACCCGTCACCCAGGACAGGACTGTCGTGGACATGCCTGAAAGACCCTTTCGGGAGGACACTTGTGTGACCTTACCCCCTATAGAACTGGTCAGAACTTTACCCAAAACATGTCGTACAGACACTTGTTTCTATTCCACGTTGATGGTTATCATGTGCCTTTTATCGTTGTACTTAAGCCTTTGGCTTTTATGTATTTTTGTCTTTCGTATTCATGTTTAAAACATTCAATAAACGTGTTCTGAAAAAAGTATATAAACTCTCGTCTTGTTTGTTTTCGTGTCACAAGTGACATTCCTGACACTATGGCTACTTCTGCTGTCTCTGCTCCCTCTTCCTCCACTGTCAAAGTCATCGACGAACACTTTGATCGTGCCAGTTGGGAGGCTTTGTATCTTCGTCATCCCTTTAACATGCTCATTGCCGGACCTAGCGGTTCAGGCAAAACCGAATTCGTCAAACGTTTGATCGAACATAAACATCATTTGATCGATCGACCACCTCAGTGGATCGTGTGGTGTTACAAAGAGTGGCAATCGGCGTACAGCCTCTTGCGAGAAAGTCGAGGCGATTCCATCGTGTTTGTGGAAGGCATTCCTAAAGAAGACGACGGCATCGTCTCTGACTCCCGTCAAACCCATTTGGTCATTTTCGACGACATGTTAGGAGAAGACGAAGAAGAAATTAAACTGTGGTTCACGCGCAAAGGGCATCACCGTAATGCCAGTGTCGTTTACATCACCCAAAATTTGTTTCAACAAAGTAAAGCCCATCGCACCATCAGTCTCAATGCGCATTACGTGGTCTTGTTTAAAAGCCCTCGAGATAAATCGCAAGTGCAAGTCTTAGCCAAACAGTTAGGAACGCCTTGGCTGACTCAGGCGTACGACGATGCCACTCAAACTCCACACGCCTATTTACTCGTGGATTTGAAACCTACGACCCCCGAGGATTTGCGATTTCGTACCCACTTGTTTCACCACTGGTGCCAAGACGGAGGGCCTGTCCTGTACACGTCTCCGTCCTCGACTTAATTTCACTCCACAAAAAAAATCTATAAAAACCTCAGACCCTTTTCGTCTGTCTCACACACATTTTGAACATGACGTCCCTTCAGTCGCATCTTCCAGTCAAATTGATTCGTGCCCGTGCCTTGTATGGCATCAGTCGAGAAAAAAATCCACAAATACGAGCTCGTGTCTTAGAAGCTAGTCTCAAAGAAGTCTTACGATGGTTCACGGTGACGGCACGTCAATTACTCCAAGGAATCATTCAGATTCCTCATCAAACGAAACGCTTTTTTGATCGAAACAAAGTCGCTTTGACCCAACTGGCCGATCCCCGCATCGACACTCAAACCAAAAAACAAATCATTTTGAAACCTGGAGGGAGCGGTACTCTAGGAGGGGTCATCATTCGCTCTCTCTTAAGATGGGATCCTAATGCCCCCAAACTTCTCCCCAAGAAAAAAGTCAAACGAAGCTCCAAGAAGAAGAAAAAGACCAGGTCCCCAAGGAGAACTTCTCCAGTGGCGGGACCCTCCTCTTACCAGACACCACCCCGGAAAAAGAAAAGAAGCCCCCAGAAAAAGAAACAGAGAAAAAGTCCCCAGAAAAAGAAAAAGCCCACAGAAGAAAACTAGTCGCAAGAGAGGCACTTCAACCAGGACGCAACCTTACACTCACAAACCACGACCTGCCACGGCGGTGACTGCGTCTCCGGCATCCTCACGTTCATCCACTTCTCCGTTGATGACACCAAGAACTGAAGAGTACTTGGAGACGTTGATCACACCAAGAACTTCTCCGTTGATGACCCCAAGAACTTCCCCAGTGGCAGGACCCTCCAATTTAGTGGCAGTGGCTGCTACTCACAAAGTACCTGCTCCCAAAATCAAAGTTCAAGAGAGATCGGGCATGTTACAAAGTTTACTGGAGTTGTCCAAGCAAGAATTGGCTCGACTTAGTCCGTTACGTACCCCTGCACGACGTGTCATGCCTGTCCTGAAGTTGATACGACGTAAAGACAATCAGTGGCGACGCGTTCCAGTATAAAAAAGGCCTGTGACCAAGTAGGGTATCAGTGTTTTGGTGCTCCTGAAGATGTCACCCTCCAGAAAACATCCCTCTTCTAAACAACCCCAAGGAAAGAAAAGGAAAGGACTCCCTCCTCGTTTAGTCAAACATGGGGACATGTTATCTGTCCTGTCCAAAGCTTCTCCACCCCTACGAAAAAAACTCATTCAATCGGCCTCCATAGAGGACATCGATACCGTGTGCGAATGTTGTTTGAACGTCTTGAAAGGCACGATCCCTTTGTCCAAACACCAGAAACAATGCTTAGGCAAACATCGTCACGTTCTTCGCCAAATGGTTCAAAAGAAAATTCCCATTCGTCAAAAGAAGAAGATGTTGGTCCAACTTGGAGGTATTTTACCCCTCTTGTTAGGCCCCTTATTGAAAGGAATCTTGGGAACCATGTTGGGAGGACTGGTGGGAGCAAGATAAAAAGGCCCTCTGAAGTCCCAAGATCTCAGAATCGACCCCTGACAACCCATGGAAGGACGAAAACTAGCTTTAGTGCCTTACAAACGATGGATGGAATACCATCGTTGGCAAGAACAACGCACCCCGCATTTACCTCCCAATCCCAATTTGAGCGAGATGTCCCAGTTACAATACGAATTGCAGTCCTTGATGGATCGCCAAGATTTGTCCGAAACAGAAAAATCGCAAAAGTACTGTCAACTCTTGCAACGACTGCAACTCTTTCACCAGAAAGCTTTAGACGAAACAGCTCTACCCACTCTGAAAGATTTTAAGACCTTCATGAAAAGTCCAGCACTATCATCACTACCACCACCACCACTACTACCATCCCCAGGGGTCACCAGAGATGCTACCCCACGAAGACCTGAGGAAGAAGAGATGCGAGAAGTGTTTCAAACACCGTCAGCAGCTCCCATTTCGAGTAAGATTGCAGCATCCTTGTTGACCCCGTCCCCCACACCCAACGAGAAGAAATGAAAGCTTGGGTTAAAAAGATGATGTCCACTCCTTCTTCCACAGAAGTGAAAAAGAAAGAAGGGAAACCAGAAGTGAAAAAAGAAAAGAAGACCAAAGCCATTCCATTGCCACCTCCACCACCACTACCTTCGACTTCTACTCCCGTAGCCCATCGGATACGTAAATCCGTTTCTAAACCACCCTTTCGTCCCACCCAAAGTAACATCACCGAAGAGTGGGTAACTTATTAACACACAAACAAACACAAAAATGGAAAAAGTCTTAGCCAGCATTTACTACGATCCCTCCCATCCTGCAGATTACGCAGGAGTTCAAAAATTGTATCGTGCTGCCAAAACTCGACTGAAAAGTCTCCGTTTACCTCAAGTGCAACGATGGTTACAAGAACAAGCTACCTACACTTTACACAAACCCATTCGACGCAAGTTTGCCAGAAGTCGCACCCGAGTGGAAGGCATCGATCATCAATGGCAAGCCGATTTAGCCGATGTCTCTCATTTGGCCAGCTACAATCGTGGCTACAAATATTTGTTTTGTGTCATCGACGTCTTTTCCAAATTTGCCTGGGTCGTGCCCTTGACTTCCAAATCGAGCAGCGAGTTAGTGAGAGCCCTGCAACGAGTGTTGAAACAAAGCGGTCGTCAGCCTCTTCGATGGCAAACGGACAAAGGTACCGAATTTCTGAACCAAGCTTTCCAAAAAGAATTAAAGAAACGTGACATTCATTTTTTTACCACCGAGAATCCTGAAACCAAAGCCAGCATCGTGGAACGTTTTCAACGCACTTTGAAAGAGCGCATGTGGAAATATTTTACGCATCACCACACTCTGAAGTACATCGACATCTTACCGCACCTGGTGCAAGCGTACGACCAATCTTACCATCGAAGCATCGGACGTGCCCCGCAAGAAGTGACTCCCGAGAACGAAGTGCTGGTGTTTGAGCGCCTGTTTGGTACGTCCCCGACAAGGGCTGTCCCCAAGAAAAGCGGAGAGTTGACCGTAGGAGATTGGATGCGCATTGGCAAAACCAAACGCACTTTTGACAAAGATTACTTACCTAACTGGACGACCGAATTGTTTCGTGTCACTGGACGAGTGTATGGCCGTCATCCTGCCGTCTATAAATTGGAAGACATAAAAGGAGAAGTGCTCAAAGGAACGTTTTATTTGCCCTAGTTACAACGTGTCACCAAAAAAGAAGACGACGTGTACGACATAGAAAGCATTCTCGAACGCAGAACCCGTAAAGTGGGCAAACGACGTGTCAAAGAAGTCAAAGTACGTTGGAAAGGATATCCACCCCCTTTTGATTCTTGGATCGACGCTTCGCAAGTCATCGACTATAAAAAGAAGTGACCATCATGCCCTTTCACACAGACGCAGCTACGTCGACCACTCCTTCACCCAGTTCTTCTGTGCAAGATTTACAAAAACAACCATTGTGGGTGTGGTGTGGAGAACGTGTGCCTAAAACTCAAATCGTCTTTTTCTGCCAAATCTTCGTGGTGTATTGTGTCATCGGGGCAGCCATCGCCAATCTGAGTTTGCAACAAGGAGACAAACAATTGTGGACCATTGTATTGAGCAGTTGCATCGGTTACCTGCTTCCTAATCCCTCCCTGAAATTCACCTCGAACGGGAACAACGGGAACCTTGTGTCCAGTGCCAGTGCCAGTCACCACTCCAACCACAACCAGAACCCCATTTTGGGCTGAGACACGCCTCTGACGTCCAGTAACCCCTCGGACAGCCACAGAACTCTGGAATTATGAGTCACCAAAACCAATTTTACTTAACCTTACCCAGTGACAGTTCCATGGAGGTGTTTCCCCACAACACGTTGTGCTGTTACACGGCCAAATTACCTCAGGCCATCCCATTAGATCACGAAGCCCATTGGGAAGTGCCTTTGGTAGAAATGATTTATCCAACACAAATCAAAAACATCACTGAAACTCAAAACACTTTTGACGTCGAAATTCTAGACCCAATAGTGCAGCAAACCATGACGACCACTTCTCAATATAAATCACTTCCCAAGACCCCAATACCCCGCAGCAGCAGTGGCCCTTCTCCTCCTTTTTACGCTTATCACTTTAAAATTAACTCAGGCCATTATTTTAGTGGTCAACATCTGGTGGAGGCCATCGCTGACAAATTCTATGCAGCATTTGACAAAGTTCTGAGCGGACTAAAAAACGTGTCACCATTGAGTACCACAAACTGTCTCACGGTCTACTCGTTAAATTTGAAAGTGAGGAAAAAAGTATGCGTATTAAATTTTGCCCTGAATTGTATGACATTTTGGGTGGAGACCTCAATTTGGCCACGGATAAGCACTCCAAAAAGATTGAGAAAGCATAGATTGACAACAACGGGCATTTTTCGAGGTATTTTCGTTTCCCGGTAGAACTGAACCAGGGACTGAATTTGATGTTCGTGTACTCCGATGTGGTGGAGTACAACGTGGTGGGACACACCTCCGTGCCGTTACTGCGTGTCATTCCTTTCAAAGTGGATAGTGCCACAACCAATGACCAGGAAGGTGGAAACACTTACCACGTCCACCGCGAATTTGTACATCCTCATTATTTGCCTGTCAGCAAGTCGTATTTGGACACGGTCAACATTGCTATAAAAGGAGATCTGGGACAAAATATTCCATTCACCAAAGGAAAAGTCACGGTGAAACTTCATTTTCGAAAACGGTTCTCTCACGATTCGTAAGTCATGTATCCAGTTTACCGAGGGGTTGCTCGACAGCGAGGACACGGTTTAGGAGATATGTTAAAATCGGCCTTTCGTTCGGTGGCCCCGGTGTTGAAACCGATGGTGACACGCGGATTGCACGCCTTGAAAGATGCGGCACTGACGCAAGGCAAAGAATTTCTCCAAAATGTCATCATCGACAAACAAAACCCCAAAGAAGCCTTCATGAGGGCAGCCAAAAATGTCTTGCTACAAACGGATAAAGACCTTTTGGGCCGACGAGACACACCTATAAATGCCCTGCACGCTACCGAGTCAGGCATTCAGCAAGGACAAGGCAGAAAGAGACGACGAAGAAAACACCCTTTCACCAGACTTCACACGTCTAAAGCTAGAAAGGCAAAGAAAAGAAGAACCGTTCGAGACTTAGACGTTTTCGATTATTGAGAAACAGCAACAAAAAAATGATGCACCGAGAGTCTTGCGCCTGTTCCAAGTCGGAACTGGATCTGTTTGCCATGCCCCCCACCATGATGACCATGCAAGAATCCCAATGGGTGGAATTTCACCCCGTCTCCTCATTGACAGATTCCGCTCCCATCGAGTTTGAAATCAAGGGACAGCCCGAAGATTACATCGATCAGAATAGCAGTTACTTGTACTTGAAAGTCAAAGTTCTAGATAAGAATGGAGGTGGTATAGACGGTGACGAGAAAGTAGCTCCCGTCAACAATTTCATGCATTCCTTGTTCAGCTCAGTGGACCTGTACTTGAATAACAAAGTGGTCAGCAGCAGCATGGATACTTACCCTTACCGTGCCTACCTGGAAAATCTCTTGACGTACGGAATAGATGCCAAGAATACTCATCTCAATGCTTGTGTGCTATGGGAACCTGACGAAGCGACCAAGTTTGACATAATAGATAAAGACAATGACGGCTTTGAGGAAAGACGAAACAAAATCAAAGATGGAAAGAGTTTAGAACTGATGGATCGTTTGCATTTGGACATGTGGTTGCAAGAGAAATATTTGCTGAACGGGGTAAATGTTCGCTTGAGACTGAATCGTAGCAGTACTGCTTTCCATTTGTTGGCTGATGCTGATGCTACTACTGGTGGCAATCCTAAAAGCAAAATCGAGGAGGTCAAACTCTACGTACGACGCGTGGAAGTGTTACCCAAAGTGGGAAACGACATTAGTCAGACATTGAGCAGAACGACCGCCAAATATCCCATACGACGCGTGGAAGTGAAAACCTTCACCATTCCCACTGGACATCATTCCATGATCGAAGATCATCTGTTTCAAGGACAGTTACCCAAACGTTTAATCCTTGGTATGGTCAAAAATTCAGCCTTCAACGGAGACTTCACTAAAAATCCTTTTAAGTTTAAACACTTTCAGGTGAAGAAAATCGAAGTCAGTCGCGATGGCAAGACATTGTGTACCAGACCTTTCGAACCTGACTTTAGTGACACGAAGATGAATTACTTGAGATCGTACTTGTCCCTGTACGAAGCCACCGGCCAGTTAGGGACCAACACCAGTCACGGCATTACGTACGACGATTACGCAGGAGGCTATGCTTTGTGGGCTTTCGATTTCACTAAAGACCAAGGCAGTGACGAGGGACATTTCCACCCTATAAAATCCAGCCAGATTCGTGTGGAATTTCAGTTTGCAGAAGAAGTGAAAGAGACAGTGAACGTCGTCCTGTATGCAGAATTCGATAATACCATAGAAATCAACAGTTTGAGAGAAGTCATTCTAGACTATTAGAAGCTATGGAAGACTGTTATCCCTCTTTACCTAGTGGAGAAACTTTAGAGATGGAATGTGAGGAGACCGTGGAAGGAGAATCACAAGACAAAGACGAAGAAGTTGTCATGATGAAGTCGAGATGGCCAGAACAAGAAGCCCATTTAGTCTCCTGTTTTGCCAAACACTTGGTGGAAAAAATGACGGAATTGATCAAGAAAGATTGCTATGGATGTCAAAACGATCATCCCAGTCAAATTCAACACGATAAATGCCTGATGCTGAGTCAAGAAGAAAAATTGGACGAGTATCTGGACGAAGCTTGGAGTCTCATCTCGGACTAGGTCGTGTTGCACCAGTGGTATAAAGACTTGCGTGAACATTCTTGTCCACCATTAACCACTCAAGAGATCGATCGTATCGAAGCTCTCCTGAATCAAAGTGAGGAGACGAAACGAAGAAACGGTTATTTGTCAGACATTTTCAAGCAAAAAGTCAGGATCGAATTGATGACTTATTATTACCTGTGAAGAAGAAAAAAAACAAAACATGGATACCTGGGAACTTTATTACCTTTTGAACCACAGTTCGTATACGGCTTCTTGGAATCCTGTCGTCTGTGCTAAAGATGAACTCCCTCATCGCAAACCTCAAGACCATCTAGCTTATGTGATCAACACGGACGACAGTCATCTCCCAGGAACCCAGGAACCCACTGGGTAGCCGTTTACTTTCCTCAAGAAGGATGTGTGGAATATTTCGATTCGTACGGATTGCTCCCTTTGGAAGACGATATCATTGACTTTATGAGAAGAAATGCTCAGACCACCCGATTCAATAATGTGAAATTACAAGGCACAGATTCCTTGGTGTGTGGACAATATTGCGTGTATTTTCTGCATCATCGCAGTCTGGGCTATTCCTTAGAACATTTAGTGACTCATTTTAATCCTCGTTCTTCTACTAGAAATGATGTGAAAGTAGATCAATGGTTTTGTGACCATTATGCTTATCTTTTGTCTCAAGCTAGGAAACGTAGTGTCCATCAATGGCCTAATGATTTCCAACAGTGGAAATCACAATTTCATTCACAACGTTGTCAGCCCTGTTTAAAGTAGAGTGTTAATTGAAAAAATGTTTGTGATTTGAAAAAAATGTTAGATGTTATATTGTTGGATTATTGTTAAAAATGTTAGAGTTGTTTGTTAGTGTTAAGTGATTTGGAATAAAAAAAATGTTGTGTTTTGAAAAAAATGCCTTTGTCTTTTGTTTGGCTATAAGAATGTTGATTCATGCTCTTTGACTTCTTACTATCCCTCTCATGACACTCATTGAACGTTGCGGCTCGAAAACCGTAGAGGGATGTTTTCCTTCACGTTCGCGCTTTGACTTTAAGAAGCGGGGTAGTTTCCAGTCTAACCATCCATTGTCGACTCATCCTCCTACGAAGATGTGCTCCAAACTATCTAAGCTAAACGAAGCCTACGTGAATTTGCATAGGGTCAGACACAGTCTGATACCGAAGCCAGAAGAGATAGAGAATGTGAGAATGTTAAAAGTCACTGAAGACCTGATAGAAGAGCTCTTCAGAGAAGAAGTGAACAGGGAGAAAGAAGAATGGACAGAGAAGTACAGACTTCAGAGACAGCAGCAACAGCAACAACAACAGCAGCAGCAACAGCAGCAACCTGAACGTGACAGAGGCTTTGTCGATTGTCGTATCGACACCAAAGAGTTCTTCTTCTCTTTCCGAAGAAGCAGACCTATCGTCAGAAAGTCTATCCTCAGAAGACGTCGCATTCTTAGAAACTAAAAGATTGCCATAGCAAACAAAAAAAAAAAACAGCCCTTTTCAGGGCTACCCCAAACTCTTGAAAAGAAATAACAATCGATTTGCCAATGTGTGTAGGTAGAGTAGTGTGAATATAAACACTGACTCTTTTGTGATGTGAGTGTATGTGTTTGTGTATAGGATTGTGTGTTTGTAAGTGCTCACGTACGTTGGTGTGGATAGTAGATTAAGATCATGTTTTTGGCTGTTTGAGGTGTGGGGAGAGTAAATTTGGGGTTTGATTGGATTGCTTTGCGTATGTGAATAATATATTGAAGTGATTAATGAAAATTTTTTAGAATAGTGATGGGCAGTATAAAAAAGTGAGTGAGTGTTTCTTTTAGGTCCGCGCGTTTGTTAGGTTATGATCTAGGTAAGATCAATTTTGTTTTAGGGGATGTTTTCCTTCACGTCCGCGCTTTAAGAATCAATTGAAACTCGCTGGGCAGTCTAGCTACCCTGTTCATTCGTTAACAAGACAATGAATACCAGAATTGTAAAGCTTCTAGAACTCCAGATTCACCTGGAATATGCCAGGCGCCTGTTGAATGAACTGGCGGCGGAGGTCATTGTCGAAGAGGAAAGGATGAAAGAGGAGGAGGAAAGAAGAAAAAAAAGAAGAGGATGAAAAGGAGAGAAGAAATTTCAGAATCCCAGAGACAGAAAATTGGGATTCTGAAGCCGCTTATCCAGCCTCTGCACTCCCAAGAAAATTGGTAAAAGGAGACTGGGGAAGAAGATGTGTGTGTGGTGCCAGGCCAGGAAGGTGCCAGCATTAGATAGGTGCATCTGGAGTTAAAAACAAACAGCCCTTTTCAGGGCTACCCAAACCTTTAGAAAAGAAATAACAATCGATTTGCCAATGTGTGTAGGTAGAGTAGTGTGAATATAAACACTGACTCTTTTTTATAGTGTTTGTGTTTGTGTTTGTAAACGCTGACGTAGGTTTGTGTGGATAGTAGATTTGGGTTTCATTTTAATGCTTTGCGTGTGTAAATAGTAGATTAGGGGTTTGTTTATTATGCTTCACGTATGTGGATAGTAGATCATATGAAATGAGAAAAGTAGGGGATATTTTCCTTCACGTCCGTGCGTTGTTCGGTTATGATCTAGGTAATATCAATTTTATGTTTTAGGGGGATGTTTTCCATCACGTCCGCGCTTTCACTATAAGAACCTACAGTATTCGTCGTTCAAACCATTCTACAAAGAATAAAAAAGAAGATGGCTTCGAACCAGCTCGATAAAATGAAAACATTGCAAGACGTCCTGGACAATTTGGGTATGATGGAGCAAATGTTAGTGAGGTTAAACGAGGATCACTATTCTTATAGCCCCCCATCGAGTGAAGATGGAGATTAACAACATAAGAAAAGTAAAGGAAATGATAAGTGCTGTGATGAAAGAAATAAAGGAGGAGAAGGAGGATGAAGAGGAAAGGATAAGGATAAGAGCATGGAATGAAAAAATTGAAAAAGAAGAAGAAAATGAGAAGAGGAAGAAAGAAGAGGAGGAGAAGAAGAAAGAAGAGAAAACAGGAAGAAAAGAAAGAAAAGAAGAGAAAGAGTGTAGGACAGAAAATAAGAAGTTGGTGGAGAAATAGAAGAAATTAGAAGCAGAAGAAACCCAAAGGCCCTTTTCAGGGCCATTCATAGGTCTCGAAAAGAGAATGACTTTCCATTGCCTATCCTTTTTTTATTTTTATTTAAAAAAAAAAAAAAAAAAAAATCCCATGTTAATTTCCCCTTGTCCCTATACAGGCCCACAATTTATTCCCATGTTAATTCCCCTTGTCGCTATACAGGCCCACAATTTATTCCCATGTTAATTCCCCTTGTCGCTATACAGGCCCACAATTTATTCCCATGTTAATTTCCCTTGTCGCTAAACAGGCCCACGATTTTTCTCCATGTTAATTTTCCATTGTCGCTAAACAGGCCCAAGGGGGTCTTGTAATGCTAATTCCCATTGTCGCCAAATCGCCCCACTTAACTACTCATGAATTACATGAAATGTTGTTATAGCAGTTATTATAGCTTTCACAAGAATATATCACCTACCTTAGTAAACATATGCAAGCAGTGTCCTATTAAAAATTCAATCAGTTCATTGTTTTGACTGATCAAGATCAAACCTATATTTATCAGTACAGACATTTCCTTCATGACAGTATATGTGTAGAGGAAACCATATGACCTGCAGCCTTTTATGGTTCTCCGTGTGTTTAAAACATGTATCTTCAATTCTGCACCAAAGAGTCAGGTGCTAATTTCTGAAATTAATTTTCTAAAATGAAGTATGTAAAAGGACTGAAATTCCATAAATATAAAATGTGTCTATTTTTTTCAGTTACAACTAGGATTATTTTTTAGACAAACTTATTTTTTCACTGTCAGCCATATACTCTTTTCAATGTTTAACCCATTTCTAGACTGGTGCCCGTAACCAGATTACCACCGTGCATCCTATAGAGGACTCACGGTACTAATTCAGTTTCCATAGTAAACCTATGCAAACACCATGATATTATAAATATAATAACTAAAAAAAAATTGAGTGCTCATGATCAAACCTATATTTATTAGTATAGATAAAACCTGGATGTCAGCTTCTGTGTTGAGGAAGGATATGAGCCGCGGCATTTTCTGGACCTGCATGTGTTTGAAACATGTGCTTTCAATTCAGCACCAAAGAGCCAAGTGCTAAGTTTAATAATGACTGTTCCAAACTCAAGACTATTAAAGGACTGAAATTCCATCAATAAAACAATGTCTTTATTTTCTTTCTCACTTACAACTAGGATAAGCTCTCAAAATATTCTTTTTCATAAAACATAACTTACATTATTAACGAATCCTGGTCGGCCAAATCCATATATACTCTATTTTATGTTCAACCATTTCCAGGCTGGTTCCCATTTTCCATATCATTAGTACCGTGTATCCTACGGACTCTTATTTGATCTCATGAATATTAACGCCCAACTCGGAACTATGCTATCTGTGCACAGCTGCCCTAACTGAGAAGATGGCATCACGTAAGTCTCTCTCTCTCTCTCTCTCTCTCTCTCTCTCTCTGAGTATGATGTATGTGTACTATGAGTTTGTATGTCTCAGCGTGTGTTAACTTGTAAAGACGATGATGGGTGAAAAATTTCATTTTATAATGTCATTTTCAATATAAATTCGTTAAATTGATTTAGAATCTGAACTCGTAATTACATTTTATGGGTTCAGTCATTTCATTTCATACTACGTCACTTGATTAATGTAATTTTGGCGGTGATGACTGCTCTTACTCTATACCGATATTAAAAACACAAAATTAAAGGAAAAAAAAAACAACAACCAACAAATAACCATGTACATATGGGTTTACCATAACGTAGCTTGATTACAGATATATGGTCGAGTTATATCCACAGCGTCTGTGCAGTGACAGACCAAGGAATATCGTTAAGAGGGAGCCTACACAAGTCGCCATGCAATCAAAGATTTGTCTCTGTGGGATGGAATCCCTTGTAGAGGCCTAGGGTGCAAAGCCCACATAAGCTCCTTAGTTGCAAACACTTCCAGAGCATACTTTTAATTATACTCTCTTGACAGAAATAAGTATATAAATATAATCTTACTTATATTTATTTTGAACTGTATGGAGGTCAATGTAATCCACATCGTTTCTCTATCAACACTTGTCCGATCCGATCTCATTCTCCTGTCATGCAATTTTTTTTATTGGATTCGGGAATGGCAATTTAACATTTAAAAGGGGATGGGGTGGGGAGATGACAGGGATTTTCTTTCCATCCAAGAGATATCATTTTCTTATCTCAATATAATTAATTTTTGTCGACTACATATCAGAGCAAAAATATTTGTCCAACTATTTGGTGGCCGGAATATATTTTACTACAATTTATGACACACCCGCCAGTTCTTAGTTCTGAAAATTAAATGTGTGTGTGACTGTGAGAGAGAGAGAGAGAGAGAGAGAGAGAGAGAGAGAGAGAGATGGTACGGTTTTATTACGTACAAAATCAGATCACACTATTTTGAAGACCAAAGTCAAAATTGACACACAGAGTGCTCAGAAGAAAGCAAAAATGGAAGATAAAACTGGAGTAAAGAAGAATCGTGTATCCCGTTGAAAATCTGTCATAGCGACGCATTTGCAACAGTTAAAAAAATGGTCCCTTTCAGAGAAACCCGTTATGTAATAGAACCCCCACACGTTGAATATTGACCCCGCCCCCCGCTGAAACGTGACCCCGTTTAAAATTCCGTATCTAACAAATTAAACAATGCATTATTGTGTCCCTGTAGCATAGTATGCCTTCTAAAGGGATACATTATGATTATAGTGCCAGACGCGTATTTCGTACGTTTTGTATAACTTGTGTGAAATGCGATGTTAGTCAATTAGACATTTATTGAAAATGCACTATATATTGCAGAGCACTGTCTATGATAAAATTAGCAATAATTAGCTATTATTGTTAAAACATCTATATTTCATTAATTTAGCTTTAAATCTTTTGTTGATCACTCTTTAATAAACTATTATACACATAGCCTGTCATTTTCACTCAGGCTGGAATGTCTCTTTCAGTAAGTTTTATGTATATTTGATTTAATTATATCTGAGTTAATATATATTTATTTCAATTTAATTTTTTGTTTGTCAGTTTTAAGTTTTCTAATTAATTTTCATTACACGCTATTGTAAAGTAAATTTATTTACTGGAGCTGATACTTTTTCCAGAAAATAGTTAGACCTAGACTGTTTAACCTTGACTGTTTGTTTTAGTAAACACCAGGTGTTGACCTAGATCCTGACTTTGATTCAAATATAGTAGCAACCACGTAAATAAGTTATATTTTTATTTTAAAATGATTGGTTGTTCTCGAGATCATGATGGGACTAAGTGGTTTAAGATGTAAACAATATTTGTTTTTTTATTTCTTAGAGTAAAATGATTAATTTTCGTCAGGTTCATGTTAGGCGTACGTAATATAAACACGATCACGTGATTCGCCCCTCTTTTTTCGATTCCGCAACTTGTGGTTTTTCGAAACTACTTTTTAGAAAACGATATAACCTTGGTTTTGGAGAAATACTCCCAGTTTGGCATTTTCTTTGTACTGGAAGGTGTTGTGTCCTTTCGATTCATTTCAAATAACTTGGATTCAAAAGGATTAATTCTTTTTTCCTGGAAAATACATGTGCTCATGTCATATTTTTGAACAAAGACAGCTTTTAGAAAAAAAAAAGTATTCAGATTTCCAAGACCGGAGTGATACTTCTTGTTTTTACAAGGAACTGTAGACTTCAACACTACAGGTTATAGCATACATCATCGTCTTCCATCTTGGATTCCTCGTCGGGACTTGAATTTGAAATCATTAGAAATTTTATTATTAGGACTCCTAAAATTGTATTCGTGATTATTCTTGGATTATTTTTGGATTTGATTCTTAAAACCGTAAGTTCATATTTGTTCATTTTTACAGAATTTTCCAGGAAAATAAATTATAACGGTTTTCAAAACTCGTTGTTTTCACTCTCTCTTGTGTTACTTTTTATTCGAGCCTAAACACGTAATAGAAAGCCTTTACTTAGAATAAATAAAATGAAAACGATTGCGTTTGGTTCTAACAACTTACTACACCATCCTGTTCAATCTAACTGAGATCAAAGACTACACGATTCGGAACATGAATCAAACTTTCATCTTCGTTTAGTACTTGAAATTTTGTAATGACTTGATAAACGTAGAATGTCCGGATACAGCAATTATGCGGTTATTAATTCTTGTGGGGAAAACGGTTACAGTAGTCATTTACATTCTTTGAAATTTCTGCAAATAACAGCACCAACACGAACTCCGTTCTCCGGGTCCTTTTTGTCTGACTTCCATGTTGTTTGCGGGTATTATGAAATTGAGACTTTTAGCCTTAAGATGCCTTACTTATTTGTGGCGTACAAATTTGTTCTTGTAAAAAAAAAGTGCTCAAGAGATTGTCTAGTAGTTTTAAATAATATAAATAAATTTAATACGTCTTGTGATGTGTTTCTCGTTAAATATTGTCACAAATGATTAGTCATTTATCGTATTTTGAGAACAAATTCACAGTAACGATGTTTGCCTAATAGAGGCAATGAGCACCTTGATGTTTGCTTGTCCATTATGTCTCTTTGCTTGGTACTAGTCCGATAAAATTCAGTATTGAACAAGACACGGTCAGATTATCACTTAGTATTTTATCATTGATGTGACGTTTCTTTAGAGTTGGTTGCTCTTATTTCAGGCTTCTTGGCTTGATTCGTAATGGAGACATGTATTCTGCATCATCCAAATCTACAAAATATTGTACATGAATTATTCGATCATCTCCTGCTTTGGAAAGCTACTTAGGATTTATTCAGCTAGGACAACTGATGAGTTTTAAATGGTTTTGAACTCTGTACATGGGAATGAATTTACTGCGATCACTGTCTGTTGTTCAATAGTTCTATCATTCTTGAATTTATATTTGAGTTTTGTTGTAAACATCTTCAAGTACATCACATACAATAAAATATCAATACGGTAACTATAAAATTGTAGGCTTTGAGTATCAACACTTTATATTTTTATCAATTGGCTCTCCGATGTCTGCATGATGTCTTGGACAATATCAGATATAATGTAAGCTTAATCATCCACTGCAATTACAGCTTTTAGATTGCAGCTTATACAACAATTAACATACACATAGCAACTTCGTCTACTGTAAGGTGCTGGTCATTTAATTTTAGGGGGTGGGGTGCAGCAGATTGAGCTGTGATTTTCTTATGAGCTGAAATAGATTCGTTTCTTTTATCTCAAGATAGTTAAAATATTTCCAAATAATACCATGGATATAACATGGTATTGTTTTGCAATGAATCATAGAAATATATTATTCAGTTATTGACAGACGGAAATTAAACAAAAGAGTGTCAGGCTTCTGCCCCAGAAAATTGGATTGTTGGCCCCTATTATAACGCGGTAAACCGTGGACCTATCACGGAACGTTAGGAATACCGCGGTACAACATTTTCACGGTACCCAGCTCTAAGGTTTAGAATAGGGTAGGTTTGAACAAGTCTCGATGACCAGTTGGAATTATTTTCCATAAAAAAGTCTCCAATCATGGTCAACTAATGGTGTTTTAGGTCCCGTCATTACTGCAAATATATGGCTGAGCCATCGTAATAAAATGGTGCAGTGAATAGTTATTACCTATCTTGGAACCAGGCTTCAAACGCAAGAAGTTAGCTGTCATATTAGCGTAGTGGTTGAGCACTCACTTCCAAACAATGCGATCCGGATTCGATCGTCGTCGTGTGAAGTATGGTTCTGTGGTCGCCAAATCGAGCAAGTGGGGATTTTTCAGTACCCAGGTTTCCTTATTTATTGTAAGGACCACACATATGCCTCAAAACGCACCAACAAAAAAGATTAAAACAAGTTTCGACAACATGTTTGTTCCGTGATCATTGTAAAAGAAAATACAGTTTTACAAAATTTGCGAGATTCACGGTGCTTAACGTGTAACGAACACCGTTTGTGTCCGAATTTTTAAACTCAGAAATACCAACAAGAATATATTAAACGGAAAAACCAGAATGTCACAGAATTTGTACGTAACTACTGTCCGTTAACCCTATCACAAATTTAGCGGAATCTATGTCACGAGTTGCATAGTTTGTGTTGAGTGCCACTAATTTCTATTCAAAGGCAACAGTTGGCGATATTACTAAAGTTACATGCCACTTTAGGAGAAAATGTCACTGGTACATGACGTTAATGGGGGCCCCGAGTGGTCTAAAGCGCTATCTGTTACGGATCACTGCTATCTCACCTCTGTCTGCGTGGGTTCGTGTCTTGGATTCAGCCAATGTGGGTATGTGAGAAAGCTTGCCAGTAGCTTCTCGAGGGTCGGTGGTTCTTTCCGGGGATTTCCCGGGTTCTTCCTCCACCATTAATACTGGCCGCCATGTATGGCCTATCGTGTGCTGAAAAATGGCGTTAAACCCTACAACAACAACAACAACAACATGACGTAACGAACGGTCACAATTCAGTCTGAATACGGGTTCTGTATTTGGATTTCAGAAGGCGATTAGTATGTGGTCATATGCGTCGCGAAACAATTTTTAAAAAAAATCAGTCCTCGTACTGGGTGCTAGCACTGCTAAACCTTTCAGTTCTACGAGCAGCTATGCGACAATTAGGATCGCTATCGTAATGCATTCACTAGTGTGAAAGGCTTCCAAGGCGGATCTCAGATTTTAAGTACCTTCTTGGAAACTCTAGAAGAGTATGTTCATGCACTCGGTCCGGAGGTCGTGGGTTCGAACCGCGGCCGAGTCATACCAAACACTTCCAAAAATGGTTCTAACAGCTGCCTCAATAGACGATCAGCAGTACGAGGTTAGTGTTAGGACTGGTCGGCCTGGTGTCAGAATAATGTTACTGGGTGGCACATCATACTACATGTCTGCAGCATGATGCCCCAGTGTTAGACAAAACTATAAACTGCCACACTGCAGACATTGTAGCAATATGAATGAAAAATTGTTAAAGCTACGTTAAAAATCCTAATCACACACACTCATGCACTCGGTGAAAAAGGGACTTTTGAATGTAAACGATTTAGTTAATGAAAACGGTTCATGGATTAATTTGGATGATTTTTGTAATAAGTTTGAAATGCATCTCAACATCCTAGAGTTTCATGCCATGCTAAGGGCCATTCAGTGTTTTCTTCCGAGAAACTTCATGTAAATATTTATTCAAATATATATGGTCCATTTTTTACACAAAACTGTAATTTTGCTCATTATTGCCAAAAAATGGCTGTAAAAGTATACATCAAAAACCAAAAGTTAGAACTTCTAGGCAAACATCAGTATTGGAATGGAATCAAGAAAATGAGTTTATCGAGGATAGTGACTGGAAGGAATACTTTTAAAATATCTAAGTGTCCTAAACTGAGAGGGTTTCAAACTAAAATAATGCATTTAATTTTACCAATAAATACATTTTTTAACAAAATTTTAAAAGTCCTAGCAAACATGTGCTCTTTATGTAATGACTTCTTAGAGATTTTATCTCATCTTTGTTTTGGAACTGTTCCAAAAACCGTGTCATTACTTACTAGTTTTACTGGGTGAATAAGGAGTAAGTGTAATCATCTGCATAATTTCAAACAGAGGATTTATTCTTGGTATAATAGACCAAAACAAAAGAGATGCAGTGATCGATCTCCTTTTGCTGCAACATAAATCATTTTGGTTTTTGATGTATACTTTTACAGCCTTTATTGGCAATAATGAGCAAAATTACAGTTTTATGTAAAAAAAAAAAAATGGACCATATTTATTTGAATAGGTGTAACAATGAAACACAAAACATAGCTGTAATGTGATTTGGATTTTTAACGTAGCTTTAACAATTTTTCAGTGATATTGCTGCGATGTGGTAGTTTACAGTGATGTCTAGCACTGGGGCATCATGCCGCAGACATGTAGCATGATGTCCCACCCAGACACATTATTCTGACACCAGGCTGACCAGTCCTAACAATATCCTCTTAATGCTGAGCGCCAAGCGAGGCAACTATTAGTACCATTTTTATAAGTCTTTGCTATGACTCAGTCGGGGATCGAATCCACGACCTTCCGCATCCGAGGCGGACGCTCTAACCACTAGGACAAAACATAGCCCATTTAAGAAAAGAAATGCAGTTCTAATACATATCAGAAAAATATTATGCGTATATCAACTGTACACTGAAAACGTCTGATGACAAATGACAACCATACAAACATCTCTTTGATATATTTTTACATCACAATTTTAATTAAGCTCGGGTACTTCCATGTATGAAATTAAGCATGTCTGCAGTGATCGAGGTATAACCTCATTTATTTTCTTCTTGGGTATATAAGAAAGGAAATATGTAGTAGTTATATAACATACACGTGTATGTGTGTCTATATATGTATGGGTATATATGTACAATTGTATGTGTTATATGTGTAAATGTAAAAGCTGTTTACAATAAATACTCTCTCTCTCTCTCTCTCTCTCTCTCTGTGTGTGTGTGTGTGTGTGTGTGTGTGTGCAATATTAAATTCTGTGTTAGGTTTAGAAATAGAATTAGAAAATAAAAGTATGTACTAGTTTATATCATTATTCCCTGTTAATTGATATACACTTAGATTGAAATATGAGGTAGTCAGTGGGATGGTTCACCGACCTACTGCTACCTATATACGGGGAATAATAAACATACAAAAAAACCTGAAATTATTCCATTTATATTTTAATTTACGTAAATCCAAAGATCACTAATACCAGCATATCGGCATATTTGTGTATTCAAGAGAAACCACACTGATTTACTTACTGCTCGTATTTCTAGTTGGTAGATACTAATTTACTACACGTATTTATTTGGATACATACTGTCTTACTGGATGTATTTCTAATGTGTGCATACTGACTTCGTGCATATACTGGTAGTGAGTACATACTGATCTAGTGCATGCATTTGTAGTTGCTATATAATGATTTACTGTTTGTATTTCTAGTGGATACACACCAACTTACCGCATGTAATTATATTGGATACATACTGATTACTGCACGTATGGTTGGTAAATACTGACTTAATGCATGTATATCAAGTGGGTACGTACTGATTTACTGCATGTATTTCTAGTTGGTATTTACTGATTTATTGCTCGTATTTCTGGTTGGTAAACAAAGATTTACTGCTCGTATTTCTGGTGGGTACATAATACTGATTAACTTCATATTTCTAGTCGGAGTTATTTTACACTCGCTCTCAAGTATTTAAGGGAAAGTATGTTCACCTATTGTCCTTGAAGATACGTCTTTGGAGATTAGTCTATCCTGAGTCACTACCATATTGTCCCCTGCATGGAGAGAGCCAACTTTTTTTATATCAAATTTGTCCATTCTTTATCGCAGCGTGCGGTTTTGTTCAGGAGAATATGTATTAGCATAAATGTTGGGTGTCTCGTCTGTGTTGTGCGCTTCTTTCTTGAGAAAATAAAATAAAATGGGTTTGGCTTACATGGACGAAGTGCATGTAATGTATAACTGATATCACATAGGATAGTTTTCTAAACCATGCATTTCTGTCACTACACTACATGCCACCCTCTCGGTCCCCTACACCAACTTATGAGCCTGCAAGTTCATTTGTTGTATTCCAAAGAACATAAGACTAAATGACTAATAAATGCCTCTGCGTCTGATAAGCGTATGGTACATAGGAACAATTGTACAAAACATTATGGTACATAGGAACAATTGTACAAAACATTATGGTACATAAGAACAATTGTACAAAACATTGTGGCACATAGGAACAATTGTACAAAACATTATGGTACATAGGAACAATTGTACAAAACATTATGGCACATAGGAATGATTGTACAAAAGAATTTGTTTTGGAGGAAACTTGTCATCACGTTTCATACTTCCAGATAAAAGTGGCTATGAAATACACTGATAACAATCGGTGATTTTGAAATATGTTCTCCAAAGGTTATGCGAAAATGTCTGGAAAACACATACACACTTTTGGGAAGTATTTATTTTCTTTCTTTAATTATTCCACTTGGGTTACGATCAGAATATATCTATAATACCGCCAATTCGTAAATTTGTATCTACAGTGTGTATAGCTGAATATCATCCCTAGGTTAATTACAGAATCATCATGTAATACAATTTATAGTGCACACACACACACACACACACAGAGAGAGAGAGAGGGCCAGCCATAAGCCTATTGGACCGTTTGGTTAGCAATAGCACTGGTCGGCCTGGTGTAAGTTGGGACATCATGCTATATGTCTGCGGCATGATACCACAGTACTAGACATCACTATAAACGGTTACACTGCATACATTGTAGTGATATGACTGACTTTTTTTAAAAATCTACCTTAAAAGTCCAAATCCCCACCCCCCTTACTTCGTTGGATAGAAAGAATTTTTCAATACTCAACCTTTTTCCTATTAAAAAAATAATCTTACTTTTAAAAATCGGTAAATTTCGGCTATAAAACGATATGTGCGGTAGACGTCTTTACATAACTTAATACTCATGTATGTTAAAGTCAAGTGAACACTAATTATAAGTAACCCAGGCAATATGTTCCCGTTCATAGGTCATATGCTTAGCTTTGTAGACCAAGTTTACAGTTTTTGTTAGAAGAATTACAAGTAGAAGATCTTCGTAAGGTTAAGGGATATGCATTTGGATACATACTAATAACTTAAACGTCTTTCAACTACTTGAAAATAAAATGCTGCACTTCATCATAGCGGTCAAATTTTTCTCAGGCACGTTTGATTTTATCTTCCACAAGCTCGAAAGTCTTTTAACTTGTTATACAGGAGGTTTTCCATTTAAAATTAGACAGGCCTCGGGCGTCGGTCTATAGGCTTTTATAACAATGACCGCCATACTTTATGTGCTTTCGGCACGTAAGGTGACAAAAAATATAATTATCAGACGGACCACACAAGTCAAATGCTATAACCAATTAATTGTTGTTGCTAATCGACGGTGTAATAGAACTTGTATGATACTTATTAGCTGGTGAAACGTTCTGTCCAAGAACGTAATTAACGAAACAAGAAACCTTTAATATATATATATATATATATATATATATATATATATATATATATATATATATATATATATATAGTTTAACTCTAGGTTTCAGGCTTGCCATGGTACAGATGTTTGTGGAGCGGACAAAGGAACTGAATCATATCAAGACGAAAAGACTTATCCGTGACGCGGCAAAAAAGGGAGCCAAAGTAGTAGTCCTACCGGTGTGTTGTTAAATAATTTTACCTTTTTCTTTTCAAACCCTCTGACGCCTTTATATTTGTACTTGGATTGGTATGTAATTGTTACAGAAAATAAATGTATCCAGTTTGTGATTTGCTGAATTACTAATGGCTCAAAATAATTCAATGATTATGCGCATCAATCGGCAAGAAATCATATTAGAAGTGTAGATAACCTTTGCGCCGACTCACGTAGCCAGTTATAACCAGTTTGAAGAAGTAAACTAGTTCGCATCCACTTTTAACTGGTTTTCAGTTAACATAATACCATTTTTTTATTATTTTGAAATGCCCATAGGCCACACCTGGCTCACTTTACTTGTCCTACTCCATTTTAAAGGTTTTGTCTGCAACCAAAACCCTGACTCACTTGAAATCTGACCCATCCCACATGCATTGGTTCACGTACCTCCAAAAAATTTTCAATTCTGTTTCTTTTGTGACATAACCCTTGGTAACTAGTCCCCAAATATTTATGAGCGTAGTTACCGGATCAATGGCATTTTCTTTTATGAGACAAGCCGGATTGTGTAATACTTGTATATTGTACATGAGCACCTAATATGGAGATTACATAGAATATAATATTGGTTATATAATTGTCCCTTGTTGTTGTTGTTGTTGTGGGGTTTAACGCCATTTTTCAGCACGATAGGCTATACATGGCGGCCAGTATTAATGGTGGAGGAAGAACCCGGAAAACCCCGGAAAGAACCACCGACCCACGAGAAGCTACTGGCAAGCTTTCTCACATGCCCACATTGGCTGAATCTTAGACTCGAACCGCCGCAGACAGAGGTGAGATGGCAGTGATCCATAACGAAGAGCGCTTTAGACCACTCGGCCACTCGGGGCCCCTGTCCCTTCTTGCTTCAACTTATGTCTGGGTCTATTTTTCACGCGTAAAACTTGGAACCTGAAGCATCTAACCAAGAAATGAACGAAATGCCGACAATAATTTGTCATTCTTTCTGTCTAGGTTAACCACTCCGGTGGCCTAGTGGTTAGAGCGTCCGCCTCGGATGCGGGAGGTCGTGGGTTCGATCCCCGGCCGAGTCATACCAAGGACTTACAAAAATGGTACTAACAGCTGCTTCGCTTGGCGCTCAGCATTAAGAGGTTAGTGTTAGGACTGGTCGGCCCGGTGTCAGGATAATGTGACTGGGTGAGACATCATGCTACATGTCTGCGGCATGATGCCCCAGTGCTAGACATCACTATAAACTGCCACATTGCAGACATCGTAGCGATATGACTGGAAAAATGTTAAAGCTACGTGAAAAATCCAAATCACATCTGTCTAGGTTGTTTACACTCAAATTAAAAACAACATAATATCAAAATGGTAATGATGTAAAACTGAGTTTATGAAATTTAGGGAATAATTGCCAGTATTTGCAAAGAAATGTCTGTTAATTAGCTGAAAATGATTTAAATTGTTTCATAAAATTCGATGACCAGTGTTTTCGGGTGAAGGTCAGAAGTAAAGTGAATCAAGTTTTGGATGGAGGCGAAATCGGTCAAAACCGAGTTGTGCAGGTTAGGTAATCTAGATGTTTGATTGTTTAGAAAGAAAAACAAAATAGCCGGTTTAAAATAGATACGAGCTGATTAACCTATTTGAACTAGTGAGTGTCTTTCGTTTATCTTATCACAAATGATGATACTACAGCCAACAGAAACGAGAGAGAGAGAGACGGACATACAGACGGACAGACAGAGACAGGAAGAGAGACAGAGTGACAGAGACGATCGGTCAGAAAGATCGACGACAGGCATTTAGAACTATATTGTGTTTTCCAGGAATATTTTACTTGCCAGTGTGATCCTAAGTTCCCCCGTGAAGTTATGGAACCAGTTCCAAATGGGCCAACATTTAAATTGTTATCGGAAGCGGCAATAGAGAATGAAATATTTATATTTGGAGGTAAGGCAGCCCATTGGTCATTGAAAAGTAAGAATATTTTACTTAAAACTATTAGATGAACTTTCGTATCTTACCATATAACAGAAAAGGGTGAAAACCGATAAGTTTTGTAAAATTGAAAATATAATTTATCTCCCTAAAATACGACGTGGAAGAATTAAAAATAATACAATATGTTGAATGAAATCATTAACAGTTCTAAATTTTCCTTTAAGTCGAAAATACAGAGTAGTCCAAATGAGTTCTAGTGGTATTCTGAATGATGTACTTATGTACCAATAGTACTGTTGAATCACGTCGATATAATTCAAATAAGGCTTTCGATGCATTCAGAGTAATTCCATTACAGCTATACATCCAAATGTCTTTAAATGAATCCACAGTAATTCCAATACATATAATTTTCAAGTAATCCGAGCAAGTTAAAATTCCAATGAATGATTGTATTAAACAAATGAATTTCCTTAAGCAAACACAGCTAGATGTCCCTCCAAGACTGATATTACGATTATAAAAGAATGTCAGGCTTTTCGACATTTAAACTGGATATCATACTGAAAAGGGTGTTATGGATGATCTTGCATGGTTTTATAAGATCATAGATGATGTTTTCTCGTTTAATCTAAAATCGCAAACAACAATCATTTTCTCGAGCGAATGATAACGTTGGGAATCTGGCTCACTATCGTAAGTACAATTAATTATCATTCTGTTATCGGAAAAAGCCCTGACGCTCTTATAATACCATGCAAGTTAGTTAACTGCCATTTCCATATGCTGCCATTTAGAATTGTCTATAATTTCGTTTTGAAAAAAAAAATGATTGCAGATTTTGATATGTAATTATTTTAGATAAAAATGTATAACATAAGGTACCAACCCTTGCTGAAGCACAAACTGCCTCCCTTGACTGCATTTATTTATGGTGACACACGACTGTGTGCAAGCACGTACGTATCTTTGATGCCGTTAAGTTGCAAATAATAGAGCCAGAAGAAATAACTCCTGTAGAAAACATGATTGTGAGGAAGATTCTGTCATAGTATTTGACAGAAGAGAAGTTGACAAGGCACAATGACTAAAATTTAAGAATATGTTTCGCTACCTCGAAATAAAGGCTGCAATGCAATATACTGGGCGCAATCTTGCTATGACGTGTCAAAGTATGCCAGACGCAGCACAGGCTGCTTTGTTGTATTTTCTGGCTTGAAGAACAGCTATAGCGATTCGAAAGAATGCGAACATTTTAGTGAATAGATTCTGCTAAATTTTAGAATACCATCACGAGGCTACAGGTGTATGTGTATGTGTGTGTGTGTTAATTGGATTTTTAACACAGCATTACAAATGTTTCAGTCATATCGCTATGATGTATGCAGTGTGGCAGTTTATAGTGATGTCTAGCCTTCGGCATCATGCTGCAGACATGTAACATGATGCCCCACCCAACCACATTATAATGACACCAGGTCGACCAGTCCTAACACTGACCTCTTGATGCCGAGCGCCTATCGAGACTGCTGTTAGTACCATTTTTATAATTCTTCGGTATGACTCGGCCCGGGCGAGGCTACAGGTGGCAATAATTCTGTGGTATTGTGTCGAGAGGCAGATCAAAAATATTAAAGATGTTGGCTAAACAAAAGCAGACAATGTGCATGCAGAAGAATCACACACGCTGACCATTAGGAGTAGATATATTGATAACGTCATTGGTTATATTTGGTCTGTAGATCTAATCGATGTGAAAGAATATTACAGAGACAAGTGCCGTGAAATACTTGTTAAAGTGTGTTGATGTTTGTATTAAGTACAAGTGGACCTTGCTGCTAAACAATAAAACGGACCCTACTATCAGTTCGAATCCTTGTCAAGTAGGCCAGCCAAGCTCTAGGTCGACCATGGAGGTAAAATTCATAGCAAAACATATGAGGCGTGGCTAACGGAAAAGAGAATCCATAAATATTCTTTGTTTATGAAGGCATGTTTTAATAGAGGGCTGAGGAAAGCATTTAACAACAAATAAAGTATAATGTGGTCGATCGAGTTAGATGGACCAGAGCACATTAAAGAATGTCCATTGGACGGGATCGACCAAAGAAGGATTTTTATTTTGGTGGGGGGAAATATTGAAGACAATTCTCTTGACGTATAAGAGATCATACCTGACTGGCGACCCCATTAAGGGATAATTTTATGAGCAATACTTGTCTGCAACGGCTTTATAATATTCTTCTAGCAATGACATATTCACTCTGCAAATAATCAAGATATTCCTCACTCTGCACTCTGTAAAGAAAGTGTATTTATTTGACGTCTGTATGTTGTTGAGAAACAATTATGTTTTATGTTTCTGATGTGAGAAACAATTATGTTTTATGTTTCTAATGTGAGAAACAATTATGTTTTATGTTTCTAATGTGAGAAACAATTATGTTTTATGTTTCTAATGTGAGAAACAATTATGTTTTATGTTTCTAATACTGTTTTACTAGCTACTGGTTTGCATATTTCAATCTTGCCTGGCATACCAAGCATCAGAAATATATTTTGAAAAATGAAATTGAACGTGATGCATTTCTCTCGTTCTGGCAAGTTTTGTTTGAGGAATCTGTCCAAAATTTCGTTATGTCTTGGTTGGTTTTCTTCCGAATAGTTAAATCGCGCTAACTTGATAATATGATAATACAACTATAATATGATATTTTCTTGTTTGTCTCTTTGACATTTTGTTTAAGGCAGATAAGTCTGATATAAAAACATTTTTGTCTGTGAAACTGCATTTGCATCGTTGTATAGTGTTTTCAGTTGGCATTAGCGTTGTGTTAAAAAATTTAGATGATGCTGAAATCGATGCGAATTTTACTTTTGAATTAGTACGAGCATTTGACAACAACATATACCAAAAATTGATTTAGCTCGATAAGAAAGAAGATCGATATTGTCAGCAGCCATTGGAGAAGGCAAATACAGAGAGCACTGCATTTCACGGTTCGATATCGTGGCGCGGCGCATAATGAATAAAATCTTAAATTGAAGACGACAGCATATCTTTCCGTCCTATTTCATATTCTCAGAGGTTACAACTCAAATCTCATCGTGAAACATTTTAGGAAAATCGAAAAGAACATAAACTTCCATACAAAATAAAAGAGAGAAATTGTTGTTGTTTTCACTGTGCGAATTGAGTTTATTGACAGCGTGCAGTTTACGAACACTTCGCGTGAAAAGAACACAAAATATATACGTACACGTCAGAAGACTTTGACACAGGCAAGTTCAGTTTGAAATACGAGCAAGGGAATTTGTTCATATTGACTATTCAATATCATGGAAATGTTTTGATCAGACCGCCTTACCAGTGAATAAATGTATTTTAAAGGAAGCTAAATGGCACTGATAGCACACGCCATCATTAAGTTTACTAAATTTGACATAAAAAATCTTGGCAACTATCGTGATCTGTATTTGAAATTAGACGTGCTGCTGCTTGCTGAAGTATCGGAAACTTTTGTGGCCTATGCATGTCGTATTTCAGCTTTGGCCACTGATATTTATATAATTTTGTTGAAAATGGTTGATGGGTGGAATTATATCATCCCAGTAGCATGCTGTGGCCAACACTATACATCTGCCAGGATAAGACAAGACGCAAGACAAAATGTATTATTTATCGTACTGCAAAATTTTGTATGGTTGGGCAGAAGCTTCCTTTTTTTCTTGGATTCCACCAGAGAAATTTACAGAAAAAAATATTACGTGGCGACGATAATTTAGGCCACGCTCTTTAGGCGGGCATTGAGTATCCTGCTGACCTACGTCATGCTCAAAATGACTATCCTCTGTCACAGGAAGACATGATGGTAGATGATGCAATGCAAAGTCCGCAATCTTCAGCGATTAAGAATAAAGCAGGCAGTTATAGAGTTATAGAGTCCCAAAAGTAATCCCAAATCTGTGTGACAAGACGCGCTACATAATTCACATGCTTCATAATTATTGTAGATTGGTTTTGCTCTCCATGCCCTTGTATATAATACAGTCAAATGCCGAACTGTTCAAATCAAGCAGACAAACCCACAAAAAAACAAACAAAATACAAACAATATAATACAATACAGTAAACAAACAAAAAACTAAGTAGCTTCATCTGAAGTATCAGCAGCCATATATATGAGAATATGACTTATTTATTATTCCGCTACAACATAATTGCTTCATACCGATGTAGATGGCGGGTTCTCCCTCCATGCCGTGGTACCTATATATTAGGCCAGATAAGATATTCTCATTTGCATGAGGTAAAATGAAAATTGTTTTAGGGTCTCGCATGCTTTTGTGTACAATTTACAGTTTATCCATAGGTGATCTTCGGTTGAAAAATGAAATTACATTCAGTATTTTTCCGGTAATCATTCTCAGCCAATCAGCTACTTCATTCGTTTTAATATGATGTTAAGTTTTAAGCCGCACACGAGCTGACCGATAAGGCGGTAAAGCAATTAGTTGTGTGTTATATAAAATGAGTTTTTACTGTCATGATCATATTTTCTGATGCGATATTGAGTACACTTGCATTATAAGTTTATATCGTCAAGATGTCTGAAGAGTTCGCCAATTAGCAAGAATCATTCATGAGGTGATACTTTACATGACTTCCTGAGACTGATATAACTCTGGAAGACATTTTGATCAGACATGGACTGGTCGAGATCTCTCGTGAACATGATAATGAGTGAGATCTACTGATATTAACGAGGTGATCTTGCATCTTGCTGAATCTTTACAAGTCTAGAGAATCTGTTTTTAATCCGACTTTGATAGAAACTTGTTAAAGAAATATATATATTTAATTATTAAGATATTGGATACGTACGCGATATCCACGCATAATAATGCGATGATCTTGTATCTGTTGAGCTGGTCTTATAAACATTTTAACGACTCTATTTTTTATCTTACTCTTTTCAAGGCTTGTTTTTATGTTATTTTTATTATGAGCGAGATCTGCGCATTGTGATGTGATATTACACCTGGCTGAATGAACGTCTTAACATTTGAGAGACTCTTCATTAATCGGACTTGCTAAAATGGCTGATATCATCGAACTGTTGAATGATTGAATATTATTTAGTGTAAATTCTTGTCAGCATAGATCATTGCTAATTTATCTTTTCTACTCTTACAACTACTCTCTTATGATTTGCGACATCAGTATCATGTATACTTTGATACGATCTTGATCATTGATTTTTATAACATGGCCATGAAAGCAATATATTTTGTTACTGATGGTTATGGAACTACTTTTAATGCCGTTTACGACGTTTTGGTCTGGACGTTTTATATTATTACTTTGGCAGTTGTCTTATAACTAGAAAAGTCGTTTTGTGTTTTTCTTCTACTTAGTGATTTCCCTTTTTATCCTATGTATAATCGAATTAGAACTTCACGTGATTACACAGAGATTCTCTAATAGGCTCATTTCGGAAAAAGTGTACGTCCTTATCCATATAATTTTAAAACACACGGATTGACAAAGACTGTTATTCTCTGTCGGAAACTTATACACAAATACTCGTACCTACAATTTGCCAAGAGAGTTAAGCTAAATTTGTCTGGAAACAAATAATATTCACGAGCAGATGGAAGGTAGTGGTGAACTGTCAGTAAGCGTACTCTAGATCCGAGATATATGGAATCTCTCTGTCATTTTCCAGTGTCTGGAAAAATCCATTTATTGATGTGGTTCGTTTTCTTGATGTCTCAGGAGGGCCATCAAACTTTGATTAAATGGTATCGCGACAGCCTAGACTTAAGGCACTTTCTAATCTAGACGGAATCGAATTCGTTCTAAGGATTTAATTTATATATTTAGCTTCCTCTTTCCATATCTGATTTGGTTTTAGGAAAGCAGAAACATCAATATTGTGCAATCTCTATTCAAGGAATAATTATTATATCAAGCAGTTTCATCATGTTCAACTTAAAGTAAAGAAACAACACAACATGCAGATCATATGCTTTTGGCATCAGCAATGAATTAATGATTCAGCACATTAATCACTATAATGATCTCGGGCTGCTTTTGCATGGTTTGTTTGTTTTCGTGTTATGTTTGTTAGTCATGTTATGTTAGTGCCGAGGCAATTCAAATAAATTACCTTACCCAAGAACACTACGATACCTGACCCAGGCTGAACCGATGGTAGGATTCAAACCCGCACCCTTTCGATAGCAACTCAGATACACTAACCACTCTGTCTATGAGGTTCCCGATTAGAAGGCAACGTGAGCTTATGGTATTATCATGCCCCCGGCGCACGTTGTTGATCATATATATGGTTCGTAGTGAGTCCGTCAATATAGACTAAACATTGACAATAGAACCACTGGACCAGTCTGATCAAAGTTTGCTGGAGATGTCTTCCTCAGCAAACTTTTGTTTTCTATACAAAGCAAGGAAGAAACTACATTTTACATTCCCCTTCAAACCATCCAGGATATTTTTACCCAAAACTTGTACAGTCATCCCTCTTGACATTTGAAATATAATCTTAGTCCTTTTTCTACTTATATACTATATGGAAACTCTGGTGGAAAACTAAATTTTAACATTGTTTTAATTACCACATCACTAACTTTAATACAATACTCCACGCTCATGTGTCGAAATGATGCACTGGTTACAGTTGCTATGCTTGGTACATTTTCAGGCGAACGAGAGGGTAATACCATGCAGTGCTGTCACAAAATACTGACCTTAAGTAAACTTCGTTTTCCCTTTCTCTACTCTGTAGTAATGCATCGCTTTCAGTATTGCGTTGTGCAATATATGAATAGCACGGAGTATTAAAATGAATCAAACATCTCTGGACGTGTCCCAGAAGGAAAAACAATAACGAAAACAATGCATTGTTCGCAAGAATTAGATGCCTGTATTACTACGATACGGTAGAGAAACAAAGTTAGCGATTCTCCGTCGTCCTTGACGTTGAGCACAGGGGATCTCTCCTTAACTACATGAATATAACTTTGCTATTTTATTCTTAATTCAAAAGGTACAACACCTCCAGGCTTCAGTTTCAGTAAACCTTGCAAAATTTCTTCTCCAAACTGAGCAAATTGAGTATGTATTCGGGATTAAAATACTGTCATTAAATTTTTCATTTTCCTTAAAGGAGTCTTGCCTTATTTCTGTGAAACGTTTGCAGGATAGATAATGCAAAATTTACATTTGAGGAAATGTTTTTGAAACTTTTAGTGAAACCATTGAGAGCACATATTTATAATTGCTTATCTGATAAACTTGGTTATAAATCCTTAGAAACAATCACGACAGAACATAAGACAAGGCCACTTTTACTGTCTTGCCGTTCATTGTTTTCCACGTACAGACCCAGAAGCCTCTGGAAAACTGGATATGTTTATCAATACATCTAATACTTTTAACCCAAGAGGAGAACTAATAGGTCAACATAGAAAGGTTAGTAGTACAAGAAATGCACGGTTTTCATTCCCGTTTCAACGACAGTTGTGTTAGTAGTGTATAACCCCTTGATCATGGCTCATCTGACACATATTTGATACTAAAGGCCGGAATCTAGGGTCAGACACCTAATAATTTTGTCATATATTGCCGTGTATTCCAATGCTGAATAAAACTATGCTCAAACAATGTTTAAAGGACTTTTTTTTCGACTAAACAACATTATAAAAAAAAAAAGAAATGGGACAGACGTGTTTCTGTTAGGTCAACAGCTGGTTTTGGTTCTAACCCAAACATCGCCAAGCCACTGTCTTGGAGCCACGGGTCCCACCCACCTGCAAACAAATATTAGATCAAAGGCCTACGCCTATTACCGACCCACCCCGCCAGTTTATTGACTTGCATATTTAAATATGACAAGCAGTTGTAAAATGCCCACTCAACTGCATAAAGCCACTCACCATTGGACAGACATATGAAAAATAAACTAACTTACCCACAGGAAAGAGGTCGCATCTCTTGTACAGATTTTTTCATCTATATTCCGATATTGAATTGTTCTGCTTTTTTGGCACAAACTAGAATCTGTGTCATGCTAACAATGATTTAGCAGCATGGTGAGTTTAGTTTTTGTTTTTATAGTTTGTTTTTTTTCTTCTTCAGATTTTATAGAATGCTCACCATAATTTAACATTCAGACCTTTCGTTTTTCACTTTGCGAATTATATTTCGTGTCACGCTAAATATACCTGGGCAGCATGTTTTTTCTTCTTCATTTTTAACTTTTAAGTTTAGAGCTAATTCTATTTCGGGGGGTGGGGGTGTGCGGGTTGTATTTTCATCGTATTTGTATATGCGGCAATACGGTGCTTCTCAACTATAACTGGAAAATATAACATGGTGAAACTGGATTTGAATTCTAAAACTTTGGTCTACAAATTGTGAAGCTTACAGCGATTGGTCCATAGTACTAGAGTCAGAGGCGTAGCTGGGGGGGGGGGCAGGGGGTACATATGTCCCCGGGCGCCAAGGTACAGGGGCGCCAAAATGAGGCTTACAACGTTACATTATAATAAGTAAACAAGGGTAATATTCAAAAATGTGATTAAACGGGGACGGGGCTGGGGCGCCAATTTTATAGTTCGTCCCTGGGCGCAAAATATCATAGCTACGCCTCTGACTAGAGTATAAATGCTGTTGTTGTTGTTGTTGTTGTTGGGTTTAACGCCATTTTTCAGCACAAGATAGGCTATACATGGCGGCCAGTATAAATGGTGGAGGAAGAACCCTGGAAAACTCAGGGAAGAACCACCGACCCACGAGAAGCTACTGGCAGGCTTTCCCACGTACCCACGCTAGCCGAGCCTTGGACTCGAACTATAAATGCTGTAAGTTCTAGCCTATATGAGGTTTGAGTAGACTTCACGTCTGTTAGCTAAGGTAGAAAAATAATCTGTTATTAATAACATCTTCAGAGAAGCAGACACCATCGCTTAAAGTCTCCGTTCCGCTCCAATTATATATTTTTTATACCATGCATTTTCCAGTCCTCTTGAATTCCCGTACTATACATGTATACGCTAGCCTATACACATCGATAAATAAAATACATATGTGGCATATTTCTTGTCAACAGATCAAGGTCAGTTCGACTTCGATCGGTAAAGTCAACTACATTCAAAAATTCGTCCCAATAAATAACTTCAAAGTTCTCACGACTTCAGGCCTCAGTCCTGACGCTTGTCCCGTACTATGGTCGACCTCACGACTTCAGGCCTCAGTCCTGACGCTTGTCCCATACTATGGTCGACCTCACGACTTCAGGCCTCAGTCCTGACGCTTATCCCGTGCTATGGTCGAACGATTTATACGATTTATTTTCAAGACCTTGAGAAATATTTCCAATAAAACAAGGTAGTGTATATGTTATTTGTCCGTCGAATACGAAGATTACCATGACATCACTAACTGGTGTGGTTTATGTGAGAATATGAATGACTGATCAGATCTGTGTGTGCTCTGAACTGTCTGTAACACCTTGGACGGACATGCTGCTTGGGGTTTCTAGTTCAATAGTGGCTGCAATTCTGAGAGTTACATAGCAAGTTCATCGCTAATGTCGCTGCAGTTTCTGTCGGTTCAAAGTCTGTAGAACCAGTATGGATGATACCATGTCAAGTTTAGCGACCCTGTGCGAGATCTTCCAAAGATATCTTCTGAAGATTCAGGGCCAATTTTGAAATGTTTCATGGATGACTTGAGGGAATCTCTGAAGCGATTCTACTGACCACACGGATGTTGCTTTCCCTCCTTCAGCTCACCGTAGAAGATCTTATTTGAAAGTCACTCTCCTGACATTCCGTTGACGTGGAGTGCACGTCTAATCTGCGATTTCATCAGCATACTGTGGATGCTTGGAACGCTTGCCGCGTGAGAACAACGGTGTCTGGAACCCTGTCCTGCCTAATTATCCTCAACATATTCCTCAGGCAGCGTATGTGAAAATGGTTCACCCTCATAGCATGGCGTCAGTTCACCGTCCAGCTTTTCTATGTATACAGCAAGGTCGGTAACATGACTGCATTATATACCATTTTGTTTGCAGACAGATGCATCTGAGCTTCACCACATTTGCGCACTACTAAAAAAGGATTAGAGATTAATATACCTAATATATCTAGTTCATCTAGATTAGAAAAGTAAAATGCACCAGCTCCAGCAAGCATGGACATAATAAATCGGCTTTTATAAGTTTTATAATCCTTGTGTTCTGTAGGCGTGTCCATATCATTCTTATTAGGTGTGATTTAGATTTTTAACGTAGCTTTAACAATTTTCCAGTCATATCGCTACGATGTCTACTGTGTGACAGTTTATAGTGATGTCTAGCACGGGGGCATCATGTTGTTGTTGTTCTAGGGTTTAATGCCATTTTTTAACACAAGATAGGCTACACATGGCGGCCAGTATAACTGGTGGAGGAAGAACCCTGGAAAACCCAAGGAAAAACCACCGACCCACGAGAAGCTACTGGCAGGCTTTCCCACGTACCCACGCTAGCCGAGCCTTGGACTCGAACCCACGCAGACAGAGGTGACATGGCAGTGATCCGGAACGGTGAGCACTTTAGACCACTCGGCCACTCGAGGCCCCTGGGGCATCATGTCGCAGACATGTAACATGATGTCCCACCCAGTCACATTATCCTGACACCAGGCCGACCAGTCCTAACACTAATCTCTTAATGCTAATATTTTAGTTTTGGGTATGAGTTCTTCTGTTAGTCCGCTGATAATTCGTAGACAGAAGTATATCCAAATTAGTTTGTCTTCTTGCATTCCTTGAGAGTTTTAAAAGTCATACTCGTGATGCATAAACCATCCTCCATTCCACCATATATCATAATTTATAAACAACTCTAATTCGCTTTTATTCATTCCAACATGTTTTCAGTAGGCTGTGTGATTTACGCTAGATGTATAGTACAAGTCACTTGGGTCATGTTTGCGCATTTACTCATTTTAAATTAAATATAAATTGTTCTTTTAAAATTTAACACTAATTTTCTTTAACCAAAGTCTATTCAGTCCTGATTATTGAATGCTCTGCACCTTAACTCTCATCAAGAAACTTCCGGACGAAAATTATCTATCGCTATGGACTTTTACAATGTACTAAACACGAGTCAAAATAAGAGCGCGCCGAGTAGAATCGTCACAATCGAGGGTAGTACAAATTTGTTTATCAAGATGCGTAGCCTACAGTTTGACATCACAGCGCGCCACTTAAAGGTATATAGAATCAAACTCTAAAACATGACACCCATTACTGAAATAGCCGATGTTGACTGCCTATATGACCCGTGTGACTTGTACTATAGTAGAAACAGCGGTGAAATTCCAGTCTTAGATTTCTTCAGTCATAACAAATATTACATACTGAATCTGGTTAAGATCGATTCAAGTTTTCTAGATTGATATCGTTGTTTGTTGGATTAAATGTTTTATTATAAGGTAATGGTACTGAGTATTCAGACAAAAGGTTTCTTATCCGAGAGTAAATGTAAAACCTATATATTGATTATATTAACCACTTTAAAAGATATTAATTCCAATAACTTATTCCATATCTTGTGGTTGCCCAGAATACTAACCAAATGAATTATTTTGCCTAAAATTTCGTATCAAGCATTCCTTTATAGCTTTTGATTGCATCACCATTACCAAATGTTAAAGCAGTCTTTTTAATATATAAATGCCTGTTTGTGAAAATGCCTTTTGTGTATAATATATTTTATACCATTAAAAAAGTCCGCTATTGTGTTATCAGCTGGTGTATTAAAACCCGTTGAAGAACATGAGTGAGGTGTGCTGCTTCATATTCTTTTTTAGAGACTGAATTCCTTATATTATTTTCATAAAGACTTTCATAGTTAATTATTTAATTAATACATTTTTGGAAATAAGCTCTGGTTTTCTATACATTATATTTACTTGTTTTGATGGGGCCTGCAGCTCTAGCCTAGTGATTCAATTCGCCTGAAGCTAGGACGAAAATTAAGTGCTTGGCCAATATACAGTAGTGCGATACTATTTTAAATTTTAATACTTAATTCGAAATCATTAAACGTAGGCTCCTAAATTGTTTTAAAAAAAGACCAAAACAGAAAATTAAATCGATGGCCATGAGTTATCTTGATGAATAACAATTATTCTGTTGAGCTAGGAGCTACTGGTTATTAGCTGCTTGTTCTAAATATTATTTTGTAATATTCCTTTCTAAATAAGGAATTAAAGGAAGAAAACTATTAAGTATATTCTAGACTCTTGTCTTATCCATGGATTTGCAGTCTTCAATCCTCGTGTCGTTCAGAAGTTGCTAATATCACGAGTATTCATTATGTGCATTAACAAACGTCAAACGTCTCTTGCAAGTAATAAAATAATGTTAATCACAGTCAGATCACGTGATTTGTTTGCATAAAAATGATTTTATAATACAAATTTCCATCGAACAGGTCCACATGTATGACGTCGACTTGGGTCCAAACTTACACATAACAGAATCACGTCACGTTATTCCTGGGAACAATTTGACTGTTGTTAAAACAGGTAACGGTCCTAAGTTGTTTTATCCACTACATGAATGACAAACTTCGATTAGCCTTGAATTAGTCTGAAACAGTGGTTTAGCAGTGGAGACGATACAAATTATAGCTCAAATTGCACATTTTCGGTTCGATGTCATCAGTTATCTTGATTAAAATCCTAATTGTTTTAAGTTACTCAATTCTCATAGAATAAGTAACAGAAAGTAGCAGAACTAACAAGCTTTGTAAAACTGAACAAATAATTTAATTATGAAAGTTATAAATGAACAAGAGGAATTTACAGCATTATCAAGTGAATCGAAAATGATCCTAAAACCTTGTATTCAAGTCCAAAATTACATATCCTTGAATGTACGTATCACAATGCCACTTTTCAGAACTCCTTTAAATAAGTTTCAATAGTCCCAGCATTTATTCTAGTCCAATGAGCACTTTGTAATTCTAATGAATAACACTAAGAACCATCTCATTTCAAATTATCCAAACACGACATCAAATACATCTGCAGACTGATTTCAACACACGGAATACGAATCCGAAATAGGAATTAATCCAAAATAGAAATGAATCTGATTGTTCATGTTCTCTCTTTATATACATCTTCAAGAGGCTATTACGACTGTAGGTCGCAATATACCGCACTTGACATATCTTATTACTCAATCAAATATTTCAAAATAACTTTCCATGTGACCTAACTCATCAAATTAGAAATAACTTGATTCTCCTAAGAACCTATCTGACCTAAATCCCCTGCCAATTACTCCAATGATGTCAATAGGTTTTATTAGTAGAAACAAGACATCTGTATAATGATCATATGCAATCTACATTCGTAATATCTTAAAACAGAATTGTATTATACCTCCAATAAGTAATCTCGGCAAAAAGAAAAGTCCGAGAGTTCATATTAATGTGGAACCACATTACGGGTCTATGCATTATGTATTTTCCAGATATTTGCATTCACAATTTTGAAGTTCAACATCATAATGTCTATTTACTCCACATGTATGCTCATATTGGGCTTTCAATATTGTCCAACAGAGAACTAATGCTCAATGATTCGATTTAATATTATTGGACCAACGCTGACACGGCATGTATCTATCGCACTAAACATTTTCATGCAACCCTTTGGTATGGTATATATTGGATAGATCATGCTGCTTATTAAGAAAAAAAGTATTACTTTTACTGCACTAGAAGATCGTATTTAAAATAACTTCCTCCAGGTCTCCATCCATGAGCTAAAAGCAAAGAAACAGAAGAATGTCAAGTGGTTCCTTGCGGTTATGTAATATCACCCTATTGATGTCATATAATGTAAATTAACATCGCTTTCTCTCTCACTGTCTTTAAACTTTTTCCGTATGACAACAGATTACTGCAAGATTGGAGTTGGAATATGTTTCGACATACAATTCCCAGAAATGGCGAGACTTTACGGACAGAGAGGTATGTTCAATTTGAGACAAAAATTCAAACGCTGTGGGATAATTTATTTGATATAATTTTATCAATGGAACTGGACAAAGCGTTGGTTCCACGAAAACCTCGCGTCTCTCTCCACTGAGTGCTTGATTCTTCTAGGACATGTAATTACTTCACTGCGTTGGTAACAATTACTCGTTCATTTCAACCAAACTTCAACATGACGTCAGGAACTTTAAACTATGTTTGTTTAAAGCTTTGCTAGAGTGTTGGTTGAATGTGACTAGATATTTGTAGACTGAATAGAATTGGTAGCTACCAGACATTTGAGTGAGGGTTCAATCCTCTTAAATGCCAATTCGTCTTAGTGGAACATTTTTGAAAGAAACAACGTCATTAAGCTATGCACTAACAGTCATTTCATGTCAGTATAAAGACTATATCACGATTTTATAGCATGTGACTTTGATAATCATTAAAATAAGAATATGATGACAAGGCATCATCCGGTCTCACATCTTTGTAGCGTGAGCCTTGAAGAAAATGATGATTATGATCATGATTTTCGTTATTATTATTATTATTATTATCATCATCATCATCATCATCATCGTGGTTATTATATCTTATTAAGGCTGTAATTTGCTGATATATATGGGGGCCATGTGCAAGAAGACTGGACCGGTTCATTGGAAGGTTCTGAGCCAGGCGCGTGCAGCGGATAATCAAGTTTATGTGGCCTCGGTGGGACCCGCCACGGATGAAACGTCTCCATACGTAGCGTGGGGCCATAGCTCTATCGTCAGTCCATGGTAAAGACAAAATTTTCATGTTATAAAATTTCTTATTTTTCTATATAATAAGAAAAGAAATCCGGTATATTTCGTCTATACTAAACTTAGCGGCTGTGTTTTAGCAGCAGAGGGGCTGTACAGACCGAAACTTTTTGCACAATAAACCCCTCCAGGAAACTATTCCTCGATAGAGGGCTTATTTCGACGAAATAAACCCTTCTATTCAGAATACAGGACAAAAAAAAATGTCCCCCGAAAACTCGAAGAGTTTCCAGGGACAAACTCGTTGAGTTTGCACTGACAACTTGGGTTACTTCAATAAATCTGAAACAGTTTCCGTGGCGGGGTCGTTATTGAAAAATCCATGGGTCGGGTCCATCCCCTCTGCTGCTCTGGGAAATGAGTTTCCAAGGAAAAACATTTTTATGTTGCAAATAGTGTATCAAGTCCAATACGGTATCTTGTTCTGGGATCGTGTAAATTTATTGTCACAAATCCGTGAGGTTTTCTTTGAGCATGACTGAAGAAATTTTTAAATTTATTTAAATCCATATCGCCACCACACCAGGTTTGATGAATATTTCTCAGTGTATGTGTATCAACTCCATTGAATATCGCAAGAAGATTACAATTATCCCTGATTACTTTAGGAATTTGTGTATAACGCTGAGTAACATAAATCACATCAGTGTTTTTGTGACGTCCCCGGGAAAATATTCTTGCGGGATTTTTTTGCTTGTCCAACATAACATCATCATACACTACTAGGTTGTTAATTGATTCATCAAGATCCTCGACGCTGGGGGCTTCTTCGATATCAGTGATAAATTCAACAACATCCTCACCGTCTTTACTCAGCGCGCTTGCACTCTCATTAAAATCTTTTATAACGTTATAGCATCGTTGATCATCTACAGATGGAGCTATCAAATACAGTTTATCCCATTTCATCCACTTCATTATCAAGTTCAGCAACAGCTGTGTTTTACCTGAACCGGATGGCCCAATTATAATCGCGCGGATAGAGTTTGGTAGCACTGAATTATGCTTAACTGGCTCTTTCTTTTTTGTCGCAGAAAAATCTGTAATTTCCATTTGTATATAAAGAATAATAATTATGGATCTATATTGTGTGAAGTGTAAGGCACGAACCCCTACGAATGATCTAACAACCATTACAACAAAAAATAACAGACAAGCACTTTCTGGTAAGTGTACGCGATGTGGCACAAAAAAATTTAGATTTCAAAAAAAAAGCGAGAATTTAGCGGAGGTGACATTGCAGCCAAACTTGGAAAGCTCCCCGGAACTCCCTGGACAAAGTATCCCGGAGAAAAACATCTCCCAGGATACAATTACTGCGGTCCAGGGACCCGACTAGATATCAGACTTGATGAACAATCTAAACCAAAACCGGGAGAGTATCCGATAAACGCTATCGACGCAGCGTGTCACATACATGATGTTGCTTATCGAAGTAAAGATCTACAAGACAGGCATATCGCGGATGTGAAATTAATTCATGCACTAAGCGCCATAAAAAATAAATCATTTAAGGAGTCACTCGCTAATTGGTTAGTAAGATCAGCGATGAAATCTAAATTAGTATTAGGCGCTGGATAATTAAATAAAAATGCAAGCGATTTATTATTCCCCAATCGGATACTGGAGAGGTAACTCAGCAATTAATAAACTCGCCAACGCGGCATCAGTAACACGCGAGGTTGCCAAAAATTGGCTATCAAAACAAGCAATATGGCAAATCTACTTACCACCACCTCGACAAATCAACTTTGCACATTTTGATGTTAGTGTGCCCAATGAAGTTCATCAGGCTGACATACTATTCCTGCCTCATGATACTGTCCGTAGAAAAATATACAAATACGCGCTAACAGTAGTTGATGTTGCCAGTAGATACAAAGAAGCAGAACCGTTAGCGACTAAAACAGCGTCCGAAGTCGCCTCTGCGTTTAAACGAATTTATCAACGAGGACCTCTAAACTGGCCACGATTATTACAAGTTGATCCTGGCAAGGAATTTCAGGGCGCGGTGTCATCACTGACAAAGCAGCATAACGTTACCATACGACGAGGACATACTGAAATTCATCGGGATCAGGCAATTGTTGAGCGATTTAATAGAACACTCGCTGAGAGATTATTCGGATACCAGTACGCGAGGGAATTCATTTACGATACGAGATCTCGTGAATGGGTTGCAAGACTGCCAAACGTGATAGCCGCACTGAATAATGAAATTACCAGAACAACAAACATGAGACCTGTAAATGCAATCACAAAAAAATATATACCCCGCGTCAGTGAACGCGGACAACAGCAACAAAATGTTTCAACGCAGCCAGGGACGCTAGCGTCCCCACTGCTGGGTAATGTCACCGTTAGGTATTTATACGAACCAGGCGAACTAGAAGGAGGAAAAAAAAGAGCAACCGATCCCACATGGAGTGTTACTACACATAAGATATCCAGCATAACCAGATCAACTGGGAGAAACGCAATCTACAGATTAGATTCGACTGCTCCTCAACGCGGATTTAAACGCGAGCAACTTCAGGTGATTCCCGAGGATACACAATTACCACCCCGATCACTAAAGTGATCCGCACTGAAGTGATTCAATCATTTAAATAACTGCAGCAACACCTCTGCGTCGGTTACACTCAAGACAGGTCAACATCACATTTTCACGTGTATGACCGCGACTGCTATCTATTCTATCTACGGTGAATTGCCTTGGGTCGTTTTTCGAATACTGCCACAGCAATAAACAATTACAACTCGCACAGTGATTATTCTGCTGTTGTTGTAATTGTATTACAAATTCAACATCCAAACTTTGTTTGGGATCAAACTCTCTACCATTTTTTTTGTCGCTCTGTTTGTAACCGGCTAATTTCTTTCTTATTGTGTCATCAGCGATTGAGCTGTCGTTGACAACATCATCTAATACAATTCTTCGTAACTGACCTATCCTTCTTACTCTTGACACGGCTAAATAAACTAAATTTGACCACTCGATGCGATCATCAACAATCCAAACTGTTGTATCTGAAATAGTTAGTCCCTGCGAACTGTGGATGGTCATAGCGTATCCTAGCGTCCACGGGGATTTGCTCATTTTCAGTGCCTGTTCAACAGCATCAACATCAACTGTGACAATATCATTTAATACTAAATTCTGTTTCTCCGGACCCGACGCAGTCAGGCGCCCTGGAATATCAACATCAATATTCTGCAATCGCGTATCAGCTGGTCTATAACACAACGGCACTGGCAACATGGGAAATTTCTTCTGATGTAACTGAAATAACCGCTGCTGAAGTGTGTCCCTGACTATCTTTCTACTTGCCACAATTAAATCACCTGGTTTCCACGTTTCCCAAAAGTCGCTCAGCGAAGTCTCTGGAATTATTTCACGCATTATCTCACACTGGACTTTATTGGTTTGTAGCCTGATCAGTGCCTTAAACTCTTTCAGCGTTTCATCGAGTGCTCTAACATCGTTAGTTATTTCCTCATAATAATCTACAAAAGTTTTCAGCCACTCGTGTGGAGATTCACCTGTAAATGGGGGTGGTTGACCATGATCGCCGCACATCACCACTGCGGTATTTTTCTTTAGCAGCCAATCCAGAAACTGTTTTAATGTATCCAACGGCACAGTGTCTATCTCATCCCAGATGATTTTCTCGGGAATATATTTCGTTCCCATTCGTTCAGGTGTCCACGTGCCGCCGCTGTATTTGAAAAAACTGTGATACGTGCACGCGTTAACATCCCGTTGTCTCATCTCCCTGGCAAGTCTGTGTGTGGGTGTTAGCACAATCATGTCAGAGTTTCTAAATAATTCAATCGCTCGAGTTGTTTTACCAGAACCACCAGGACCGTTCAGATAAACTGTTTTGTGTCTTGTAACAGGATCGTGCACCGGCGGCAACAACGAAGTTGCCCCCGACGAAACCATCGAAGATATTTCTGCGCTGCGATACTCATCCTCGATTTCAACATCAGCCGATTTACAATATCCGTGTAACATTTCATTCTTTATTCTCCACGAGCCCCACGATGGATCATCCGATATAACATTATCCAACAGCGCTGAGTGTTTTTTATCAATATAAAATGAATCCGTTGCAACTCTCACTGCGGCAACAGGGAATCTATTGATCATCGACAACAAATTTATGGATACATAAGCCAGCATCGAAGATCTCAAATGTATGTACTGAGATGATTCTCCGTCAATATAACTAAAAACAGTCCCTAGTTTTTCCCCGTTTGACAGAAACACATCTTTGCGGTTACAGAACATGTTGTTCGTGGCTGCATCAGCGACAATAAGATCCAATTCAGTCTTGTCCATGATTAATCGACTGTGATGTTGTTTATGATCATACGCTCCACCTTGAGTGAATTTCCCTATTATTCTTCGTCCTAGATCTTTTGCTGTGCTTTCATCATTTCTGAGTTTGCTTTTAAGTACTTCAGGAGCTTTCTTGATGATAGCGTCGATAGAAGTTTCTGGATATTCTCGTGACCAATCTTCGATGACTTCTTCTAACGTAACCGGCGTTGGAGTTGGCAACCAAACTTCGGTTTGACGACAATAACATATAATCGCTTCGCTGACCGTCAGCGACAACAGTATTCGACTGTCAAGCATGTATCGCAATAACACTATCGGTGCCCATCGCTTCTCAACGAAATGTCTGCCAAACCAAACATAACACACACGATGTAAATCCTTAGCGAATTTAAACGACGACACACAAGCAAATCCGGTCAAGTCAAAATCGGGTAAAACACCGTTGACAGCTACTCTTGTCATGGTATTGCCAGCGTGGCCAAACCGTTTAAAATATTCGCTGCATTCTCCACGCCCAAGGAAACTTCCTGGATAACACGCCGTCATGTCCACGGATATCATACCGCGGTGATCATACTGAGTATTCCACAAACCGCCGTGTCCGTATTCGACACAGCTCTGCTGGATATCAGCAAGAAAACTTTTCGGAGTTGGTCTCCATGAATTTCGTTCCCGGGCTACATGCGCGACAACACCCGGGACAGTAAAACAGTGTGTCAGTAACGTATCAGTGTTGCCAGCATGATATTTTTCTGCGAGTTTTTTCATTTCCTGCTGTAACGCCATTGTTCTGTATATTTCCCCGTTGGGTCTCACAAACTGATCATATTCTCCACCTTCGCTACTTCTGAATAACCACACAGACACTGGATCGGTTTTACTTATCTGATAAATAAAATCAAACATGCTCCCAGAATTGCTTTGCAATTCCGGATAATACTTCACAACACGGTCTTGCGGAAATATCCTAACCGAGTCAGTCCAGGCGTGACTGTTATGATCGATAATAGTTATTGGTGTTCCACGGGAATTGTATTTACACTCATACAATACCTCACCGGTTAACGATGAAACCGTTATAGGAAATTTTAGTAATCGCTCTAGCTCAGCAACATCATTTATTGACGCTCCTTTATCCGCTACTCGTGTCGCCCACGCTGTTATTTTAGTTTGTCTTAGCGGTGTTAGGCCGTTTCCTCGCATTGCATTTTTAAAATGTTCCATTACTCGCTCAGCTACACAATTCAACACCGACACCTTCATCGGTTTGAGTTTATCAACGCGTGGTTTCTTCATCGGATAAATTCCATAAACAACTGCGGTCACAGGATACGCTCTGGCATAATATGGTATATCAATCCCAACAAGTACTCCCGGTTTTGAGTCTTTACTTAACAGAACGGTTTTTCCACGAACGCCTCTGGCATCAAGAACAGGGTCTAGTTTGTCTCTGATAATCCACGTTCCCTCGCCGACTCCAACAATAAATTTTATCTGTACGAAATATCTTCTATCGTCGAGATACCCAATTATGTTACGCGCGATTGTATCGTTCATGGTAGCATCAATGATACGGTCACGAGAAATGCTCGCGTTTCCGAGGATAATTTTATACGAAGACCACGTGTGTGCGGCACCATCACGACGAAACTCTTCTTTGGCATTCTTGATAACACCAATTACCTCTGCTAACTCTCTTCGTCGTGGATCAGCGGTTAACCGGTCAAGATCGAATCTAGAACCTGATATGGGTTTTATTCTGGATAGTCTTTCAAAACCCATTATTATAATTAAGACAAATATTTAAATAGACAAATATATTATATGATGAACCAATGCAAGTGGATCAAACTAAATTCATCAGCGCCGTGTAGCAAACCCTGCAGAGGCGAATACTGTGGACAACATGCTCAACAGGTCCGCGGTGGGAGTCTAGGACCGATACCGTGTATCAGATGCGGCATTGGAGTACGAGGAAAAACGCAATTATGTTCAGCGTGTGGTGGAAAACGCTATCGAGAACTAAAACGGTATTATGATAAAAAAAATCCAGACTGTGATAACGCTCTCAAATGCGAGCGTGATTACATAAATAAGTTTTCAGACAAATTATGAATTAGACAATGATTTGCTTATAGTATAATGAATCAAGAATTCGTCCGACATCCAACTATTCCAAATTATGAGGCAAACCGAGATGGCATAGTGAGAAACTACAGGCTGAGGAAACAAGTTGGTACAGTTGATAATGCTGGTTATTTAAGATTTACTGTTAGGAAAGGGAGGTATTTATGTCATCGTTTCGTCTATGAGGTTTTTAACGGAGAGATCCCTAAAGGCCTTGTCATTGATCATATTAACGGGAACAGACTTGATAACAGTATTGAAAACCTTCAAGCGATCACTCAGAGCAAGAATACCATACGAGGAAGAGTTAAATGTAAAACAGCTATAAGAAGAGCAGTGAAATCTGTGAATGTTGAGACTCGTGAAGAAATAATATTTCAATCAATGAGCGCAGCCGGTAGGTATTTCGGTATTTGTCCACCTTCTGTACAGCATGTCGCAGATGGGATCTACAAAACAGCATTTTCAAAGAAGCTCAAACAGAAGATTTCATTCTGTTATATAACTCTTATCGTTGACACAAACGACGATAACTCCTCCGAGAGTGTGTAACGCTTTGCAGAGTTGTCGTTGCTGGTCAGAGGATTTGCTCCCCCTAAGAAAGCCACCTTGATAAAATATTTTATCGAGTTCATAACATGTAATCATTTATTTACCGTAGAATATATATTTTTTTACAAACAATATCCTCGTTTTACTGAATATATCCGACTGTTTTGCTCTTCTGTGCTTGTTATATGACCGCGCTTAAGAAAACATACAATTAAAATATTTTAAACAAGTCCCGCCCACTGCTAGAGCGAATTTCCAACTCGCAAGTAACAGTTGGGTTATATACGAAATCGCTCCCTAAGACCTTTGGGTCGATCGAAAGTCAGCACGCGCAAGCAAAACCATAAATTTAATCCGCCAATGGCGGGTGTCTTTTGTGCACCATCCAATGGTCGATTCAATGGATGGTTTTGCTCTGCTGCTGACCGTAGAAAATGACCCACCTGTGTATGTTTGTGTCGTCATAGGATAAGGTCTTAGGATAAGTTAGGATAAGATTACATGTTCATTGTGCCTTTACTTGCTGTCATACTCGAATCAGAGGTTAAAGGTTGTCTGTTCTGTACCGTCTCTTAGGATAAGATTACATGTTCATTGTACCTTTGCTTGCTGTGATACTCGAATCAGAGGTAAAGGTTGTCTGTTCTGTACCGTCTCTTAGGATAAGATTACATGTTCATTGTACCTTTGCTTGCTGTGATACTCGAATCAGAGGTAAAGGTTGTTTGTGTTGTCAAATAAATGTTTGCCGGGCCTGCTAGAGAACTCGATCCTAGAAGCCAGGGCTGTCTCGTCTTGTAAATAAATGTGCCTCTGAGTCACTTGGCAGTCAGAGGGGTCCGTCCTTAGGATAAGTTACGTGTTATATGTTTGTCCTTGTCAATTCACTAAACACGTCCTCTTGAGCCTATAGAACGTTATTTGACGATCTAGAGGCTCTTGCAGGGGATAAAGTGTTTCGTGTTACATGTTGTATTGTCATGTCGGAAGCAGTCCTCGTGGGGTTCTAGAACGTTATTTGACGATCTAGGCCCTTGCAGGGGATAAATGTTTCCGACTGTCTCGTTTTGTTTTGGAAAGCTAGCGTTTCTCATGCAAAGTGTTTCTATTAAAAATATAAAAATATATAATAATATGAATCACGAAAATATAAATACCATACTTGTTGAAATTAAAGAATTACAACAGCGAGGTTTTAATATTTTACTAGACACTGAAACAATTATGTCAGATTTTGAATCCTTGAATGAGCTATCACGCTTGGGGAAGAACAATCTCCCTGCTCGTTATAGGTTCATTAAGGGTTTGCAAGATCGTGTTTACAGATCACTTGCCGGGATAACTGAAAATCAGGTATCTGAATTTATTCCACTGTGCCGTGCAGTTGAGAAGATTCGTCTTGGATTGTCACAAGAGTATGAGACTCGAAAATTAATTAGCACCAGGGTGAGACGGTTAAAAGGTTATATAAAGAATCTAGACACGGAAATGCCTTGCATTTCTGACAAAAATACTAATGTTTCTGACTACGAGGCCGACAAGGAAGTATAAACCGCATAGCGTGTGACTCACAGCACAAAGTGAAAGTAGAACCTGAGAACGCTAGCGCCCCCCCCCCCCCCGCTTGGAGTGTAAAGCACATTTCCACGGGTAAAAAAAAAAGTGTATTATTTTTTTTTGCCCTTGGAAACTCAAAGAGTTTCTCAAGTGAAGGGCGCTTTCAGATTTTCAGGATTTGCTTAAGCGTTTCAACATCAATACAGGAATGAGAATAGTTCATAATCTGTTCTCGTTGACACCAAACTATGATCATATGATTTTGCTGTAGCTCTGTTAATTGTGACGGAGTTAACAAGAAGTCTTCGTCACCATACACGTCAATAACTATTTTAACGGGGAAATACTGTTCTGGGAATGTCTGTATTTGAAATGCGGTTTTTATTGCCTCGTAAAGAATTTGCTTATCATGAATATGAACTCGTGCATGAATGTACTCGGGTTGATACATTATACACAACCGTTTTTTTTTAAATGCGTGCTAGCACTTTCAACGATAACTTATGCTGGTTTTGATAGGGTATTTGCACGATAAAATGACGAAAATGGATCAGTGCAGAAAAAAAAACTATTATAAATATTATGGATCCCTTGACTTAGGACTTCACCAGTAAGTTTATACTAACAGTCTCGTCACGCAGGTCCAACAAATTCCCCCTCTGGTCGGTGAGTTTGAAATTTATCGTTGACAACCACGGGTTATGACACCGTAGATAGACCGGATTGATTGGTTCTTGCACAATCAGAAAACCAGGGGGGTCTCTTGGTGTGAACGTATACAGGATAAACCCCTGTTGTGCCGTCGTAGTATCTGATGCGCTGTAACTGCCATCGATGACGTCACATACAAGATTGACCGCAATAACATCTGTGATATTTACGATCCCGGGTGAGATGTGTCTGCCATCGGATGCTGTACTGTTGTCGTGCTTGAGAATAACAGGTTGTGGTTTTATTCGTTCGTACGCGGCAAGAATATCTTCGAAAGATTGATCGATGAGATCAGAGACTGATTTTCTCAGCTCGGGCACGTTATATCCAGGAAATTTAAAATCTGAAATATCATTCACTTGAATACCATATTTAATTGCAAAATCTGCTCTGGCTATCTGTCTATCATCGATATAGTCTTTAAGATCCAGTAAAGCCTGAATTATTCTTAGATTTATAGTTTCCATGGCCGATGCGAGTTTGTTTAGTTTTTCTATGGTTGTGATAATATTATCACGCGGACTTGTTAAATCAGAAATATAATCTTGGAAATATACTCGCAGGAGTTGTAGCTGTTGTTTATGTACTAGATTGATCGGAATAAATAATTCAGATTCTATATCATCTAGACGGTAAACACGGAGCTCCTGCCCCCCCTTAACACGTGGAGCTTCTATACTCCAAGTATCGGGCATTAAAGTACTTTTTCTTGCTAGTAATTGATCTGCAAGGAGTAAATAATAATTGTACTCGAGGTCGTGTAGTGCTTCTTTATAGGTCATAAAATCCGATTTTTCAGGTTTTGGTGGACGAGGTTTAACCTCGGGGGCCTTTGGCCATCCTAATAATGTTCGGATTGAGCTGTTATAAATATCCACGGCGTATCCTGGCGTTGAGATTTCAATGACCGCAGACAGCGTTGGTTCATGAGCTGTTATAGATATTTTGGCTTCCTTGCCGGTGATTCGTTTTATTTGGCGTTGTATCTCATTATTGATTTCTTCGATCTGATAACTCCCAGTGGGAAGTGTAATTGTATTCCAGTCAAGTTCACCCTGTTCGCCGGAGTCGGCTTTGCTTTTCCCGAACACGAATGAATTATTTGGCTGCAGACCACCAAATGATGCCGACCTAACATTGGGCCAGCTGTGATACACACTGAGCTTTGCTAACGCGATTTCACTCACTGGAATTGGAGTTCGAAAATTAATACCGAATTCTGGTGTCGTCGAGGACACTGAGATCATTGTGGTCCTTACCGGTGTTGTGTTTGTGACTATTTGTTGAAGCAGTTCTATTGACATTATTTATTTGTTTAGTTTTCAAATAGTCATTGTACGCATCTGACATTAGTTTGAATTCAGAATCTGATATCGTAGCGTCGCTACTTTGCACGTCTAACGATGATGATATCAGCGATGATAATTTCTGATATGCGGTCGTGGCTGTATTTAATTTTGTCGTGTAATCGTGTAATTTTGTGTTAGCACATGATGATATTTTTTTTGCTATGATGCCGAAAACTCCAGCTGTTGTTGTGGCCGCGGAAACACAGATCGTGGCGGCGACTGCTGCAGTTACCGGAGTGACCGCTGATAGTATTGCTCCGGCAGATGCAACAACGGCAGATACTGAATAAACCATAATATCCAGCACTGTTATGCGGCGCTTGTATTTTTTTACTTTTTGACTAGTTACTTCGATGACAGTTTTTAACTCAGATTGCCACTCACGGACTTGATTGTATCGATATTGTTGAGCATCTGGCGTCGTTGACATTATTCAATTACGCGGTAACCAATTGAGGCGTTGCAGCGACGAATTCCAAACAAAACCAGTAAGATGTTGCTGTTAAACTATCGTCCTCGGCTTCAAGCATAAATGTTTCCTCGGTTCCGCTGTTTAGTATTACAGTGCAAACCCCGGAATACTTATCGGTGGAATGTCTCCAAGGATATGTTGTGAAGATTTCAAATTTAGCGGCTGAAAACACAGACAACCTGTAAACACCGGTGGCTGTTGCTGTATATTTGATAGTGTTATTTTGTCGTGACCATGTTGCGAATCCCGATGATACCGTGAATACGATGTTGGTGATATGCCCCGGAGTAACTCCAGTGGGAACTTTAATCAAACTGGTTTTGTTAACGATATCAGGAATACCCGATACGATATCCTGCTGTGTTTGTTTGATCGTGTTAATGTCGGTCTTTACATCAGCGAGTTTTACATCGACGACTGGAGGAGTCCCAAAGAACTTATCCACGACCTCATCAGTTTTTACGAAGTTTCTTCGAAATCTTGTAAACGCGCCCACGTGAACATCATGCTCTGCACGCAGCGTATTTAGTTTACCGTTGACGATGTCCACGTATTGTTTGTTTGACGCATCCTGGTCGGATTCGGGATTCGCTAACGCGGTTATTTTGTTGCCGCTCATGCTGAGTTCGCCTGTCATCGTGTCACCGGCTTTTTTCACACATTTATCAACACCTTTATCAATACTGTCTTTGATGCTTGCGATTGATATATTCGAGTCCTTGATCCGGCCGCCATCACTAAATGCAACGAAGTTATCCTTGGTAGCTCCAAGAACTCTGCGAATTATATCATTCCACTTAATGTTGCTCGTTCTTAGTTTTCCTTGCCTGTCTTGGAAAATAGCAACTTCATCTGGGTCAACTCCAGCTATATTCAAAAGATTATCGACTTCATCTTTGGTCGCATATTTTGAGAGATCAGCATCTGTGCTTGGTTTACCTCCTCGTGTGAAAGGTCTTCCGTAAATATCCACCATTATTCTTATTGCTGTTTTTCAAATGCTAGCATTTCTCGATGCGGTATATTCATACACTACTTTATGAGGAGGAGTTGCTGGATTTCTTGAGATTGCATCAAGAACATTTAAAACCTCCCTCCCACAAATGGGCGGATCAATTAATGTTTGTGTTGGTAACGTCGACTGCCACACTGGAACATTAGAAAATCTGCTGACATACTTGAGAAACTCAACTGGCGGTGCTAAACCGTACGAATCAAAATAGATAATTCCACGTGGATCGATCGCGTAAGCAACCCAGTGAGTTCCCGGACCATCTTTGTTGTCGAGATTGATAATGCCAGTTTCTGGATTATTCGGTCGTTGCGGCTATTGATCTCGCATAAATACGCCTCTGAAATGTTTTACACGCAATTTTTTAACAGCATCGAGTAAATCAAAATTGCTCAACGGCGTTAGAATTTTTTTGGATACCATGATGGTGGAGTTCCTGGTAGTCTTAGACCGCGTCCCTTTTTTTTCTTGTATCCTTTTCCCGTTGCCTTTTTTAGTGCCATTCCAGCTGCAGTTCCAACTGCACCGAGTGCTGCGGCTTTTGCTACGGCTGGTGCTGCCGCGGCAATCAACGCCGGTATTGCTGCGAGAAGAGGAAATATTCCACCGGTTTTAGTCATGTCCTTGATAGCTGCAGCAGAGAAATCAAGTCGGACACCGGTTTTTGCTGTTAGTGCCTTATTAAAATGTTTAAGCTGAGTATTAGTCAACGACAATTTGTTTGGACCACCAGTAATCTGATCTCGTTTTAGTGTTATTGATGTCCCGCACGTGCTTGCGTTCTTTGATTGCAATTTCTTCGTTTGACCGGAAGTCAAGGTGACATTAACATGACTGTATGACATTATATCCTAAGTTTGATTTTAATTGCGTTACATATTCTCGATTGGAGCGTCGATGACCCTCATTCGTCCGCCAACACCTTCAAGCAGCATTGCTTTATCGGAGAGTATGACAGCAATCGCTCTGTAACCACCAGCAGGAACACCTACACGAGCTCGGAAATGTAGGTCGACAACAGATTGTTTAACCAGATCAAGATGTTCCAGCGAAAAGTAATAAATCGGATATAAACTCATAAAGTCTCGCTGTGATATTTGCAGGCCAGTGTCTACATTAAGGTCGCGCCCCATAAATGACATCAGACGATGATACGCGCGTGCGACACGATGATGTTCGAAATCTATTAATATATCCTCAGATGGCTCCTGATGCCCATTTATTCTCAACGAAACTTCAGAAACTCCAAGTGTATCAAATACCATTGGATTTCTTTCCTGGCTATCTGTTCTAGCACGGTATTGAAATGCAATGAAAATATGTCGTGGTGCTGATACTCCTTGTTGCGATGATATATGCCATGTAAACAACCCACCATTATCACCCTGAATAACGTCTGTGGTTGTTGTTTTCCAGGATAGCAGTGATTTACCGCCCGTGTCCATGAAAGACAACAGTCGTTGTTCTTCGGTGATTGACGGAGACAACACTGGCATCCACAACCACAGTTTAGTTAGTATTACCTGACCAGGGGCAACAGCAGCATCTCGCCAGATAGCGTCATTATCATCAGGTTTTCGCACAAGTACAACTGTGTGTTTGGCACCGAATATGACCTTGTGGACATCTCTGCAGAATCCAAAGATGTGAGACAATGGAATCACACCTGAGAACTCTTCATCTCCACTTAACATCGATCTACGTGTTGCAAAACCCAAATTAAAATTTTCGTTCATCGATGCAACTGCGTCACCGGCATTATTCATTGTTACATTCCTGTTCTCGGGGCTGTCGGTTATATCCTTTGCAAACATCATTGATGGTCCGGCTGATCTGGTGTAATCATCCGAGTATCTCGCCAACCCGAGAATTGTTGTGGCAACGTCGACGTTATCATGAATTGTTTCAATTTCTTTTCCATCTATCATGTAAATAGCGGATTTAAATAACGCCATGATGCCGTTGTTAACAAATCCAACTCGGTCGCCGATTCCGTAGTTAGTGTTATCATTCTTTAAAAGCCTACCTTCAACTTCGATGAAGGCCTCAGCGGGCAAGAAGTATCTACTTGTATCCTGGACCTGTAGTTCAATTCTTCCGCGTTGGTTAGGATCACGTGCTTCATAAGAATAATATTGAAAATCACGTACAGAATCATCTTTAAGTACTGGTTTGGACATATCAAACGCGTCATTGGATTTTCGTGCAAACATTATTATTATTTGTGATGATCTAATTAAAATGTTATCGTCACCGGAAACCACTACCAGCTATCAAATTAGCAGTTACACTATCTTGCAACGCTTTGGAGGTAATTCCTGCTGTTGCGATCTCAGCTAATTTCTGATTTACGGCCTTATTTACTACGCTACTAACATTTGCCGGCATAGCTTCAGTGGATGGTAGTTTTACTGGCACCAACCTCTCGACTGGGTTTTTTTTTCGTATCAGCTGTGCTAGTCGATCCTTGATTGATTGAAATGCTTTCCCGGCAAGACTACCAACAGTGCCAATGGCTTTATCCTTGACAACATCAGCGGCTTTCATCGCGAATTGTTTTGCTAACGGTCCAGCTTTCGGAGCGATTCTTGTGACTAAATCCCTAACAACATCACCGACTCCATCTCCGTAAACAACCTCGTATACTGGTAATCGTGAGTTTACTACTCTGACACTTCTTGGTCTGCGAAAAGAATCGTGTAGTATCATTTTATTTAATTATTGTTTATCTAACTGAATTTGCTAGCAAATTTAATTATTAGTCGCTGTGGTAACCGTCTGCGAGTTCATCAATGAGCCCCCGGTAGATGCTGATATCCATGATGCCACGCTGAAATAGTCTCTGACAGATATCTGCGGCTTCATTTATAATTTCCGGAGAATTGTTTCCGGCACGTCTTCCTCCGATGAGAACTTCCAACCGTGATACATCATCGATGATATTATTAGGGCAGGCAATACAACCGGATCCTAAACCCTCCCCTGTTGATGGTACAATTCTTGGGGATAAAATGTCTTGAGGCAAACTTTCAGAAGATGTTGTTAAGCTAATTATCGGCGACCTAGTTTGTTTGAATTTTTGGCCCCGCGGACTTCCTTCAGATGCAGCCTCGTATTCACTTAACGGAGTTAGGTCAGGATCTATTGCTCTTCGCCGTGAAGGATATTGTTGTCGTTCTGTGTGTTGCAACGGTGATTTTTCTTCTTGAGGTTGCGATGGTGGAATTTCAAGTTTACGTATAGCATCTACAAGTCTATCGTATTTTGTATCGTCCCTGCTGATTTGTTTTTTATTTTCACGTATACGATACGAATATTTGATAAAATTATCATCTGTCATAGAACCGTGTTCTGGGTTTAAAGACACATCTCTTCTAATCAATCCTAACAGTATTGTCTCAGGTAATTTCTCTTCTGGTACATTTTTAAGAAGTTCAATATAATCCGGCGTAAATCTTTTGGCGGGGTCAGTAATTCTCCCTGTTACTCGCTTACCAGCAGGTACTGACACAACAACTTCATCGGGTGGAGGCGGGGGTTTAAGTCCAGCTGAAATATCCTGTAAAATTTTCCTTTGCTCTATTAAAGCCTCTTTGGTAACAGCTGCGGATTTTTCAGTAGCTTTGGTCACGGGTTTAAATAATTCCTCCGTAGTCTCTGCAAAGCCTTCCCGTGCTTGCTGTCTTAGTTGTAATTTTTGTCTGACACTATCACGGACAGGAAGAAATTTCTGAATTGCTTCGAGACGTTCTCGAGCTAATCTAGTCGTATGTGCTTCTCCAATATTTGCCATTATTTATTTGTCAATGATTTAATTCCGCTAACATAAAAATGTTTTTCCTTGGAAACTCATTTCCCAGAGCAGCAGAGGGGATGGACCCGACCCATGGATTTTTCAATAACGACCCCGCCACGGAAACTGTTTCAGATTTATTGAAGTAACCCAAGTTGTCAGTGCAAACTCAACGAGTTTGTCCCTGGAAACTCTTCGAGTTTTCGGGGGACATTTTTTTTTGTCCTGTATTCTGAATAGAAGGGTTTATTTCGTCGAAATAAGCCCTCTATCGAGGAATAGTTTCCTGGAGGGGTTTATTGTGCAAAAAGTTTCGGTCTGTACAGCCCCTCTGCTGCTGTTTTGTAAAATATCACATATTTTTAGGATCGACTAACACTAGTGCTCATTATTCGGTTAACGATACTAACTAAGCTTACCCCCCCCCCCACACACACACACATGTATGCACACAGTAGACAGGAAAGCATAAGTTAAGGATATGTTATTTTATGGTGCTTGCCGTGTTCAACGGTTAGCATTAGTCTCGTCTATTTGCTATATCCGAAATAACTCACAAAAGTCCTTAATAATTTGTTCCGTTGCCACATAACCAGTATTTATACGTTATTTTTGTTGCATTTTCCTTCACTTTCTTGATGTCTGAGAAATACCTTGAAAAGTTGAGACTATTTATATCAACATTCAGCATGGTTTATTGGCATCAGGGTGTTTCACAAAGCTAGATTTATATTGCATTAACTGAATTATTAAAAAGGCAAATTTCTTACAGAAAGAGAATATTGTTTTCGCTCTCTTTCTTTTTCACAGGGGTGAAATCATAGCATCGTGTGAAGAAGAAGAAGCTATCGTATATGCCGATATAGGTATGTAGATAAGCCGATATAGGTATGTAGATATGCCGATATAGGTATGTTGACTAAAAACTATAATGAGTACCTACTGGGGTGGGTGGGGGAAATATACATCACTTCTGGTAATTTTTAAAAGCCTTTTACAACACCCACATAAAAAATCGATACATACATAAGCACATATGCGAAAAAATATATGATGTTCTTTACGAATAGGACTTGATAGTCACAGGCAACATTATCATATTTTGTTTTGGTTCATTGAATATATGGGAAAAAATGAGCACAACAGAAAGTATGGGGTTAAAAGAAGGTCGAAAGAGAAAATATATGTATTATCAAGTTCAACATGTCGTATCTTGTAAATTGTTATAAGCCCTTACAAACAAAGATGGTTAAAGAAGGTTAGACTTGTCTTCGATACTTCATGTCGACTATTTACTACAAACAAATATACAAATGTGTTAGACAATTTGTATGATACATTTAAAATAGAAAAATCGAAATTAATCCCTAGTTGACAAACATGTTATTTTCGTTAGCTACATAATATATGTTTCTTCATGTTTTTACTTCAGATTTTGATTATTTGAAGGAAGTGAGACGCATGCTACCGATTGAAAGTCAAAGAAGGAAAGACCTATATAAAACTGTTGATCTAACAAACGGCACTCCTGTCTAAGTGTCAGCATAACAATCCACACACACACACACACACACTCATCTATATAATATTCGATGTTTACTTGTCCAATAGAGCTTTGATGTAGTTGTTGTTGTTATAGGGTTTGACGCCATTTTCAGCACAAGAGAGGCGATACATGGCGGCCAGTATCAGTGGTGGAGGCAGAACCCGGGAAAACCCCTGAAAGAACCACCGACCCAAGAGAAGCTACCTGCAAGCTTTCTCACATATCCACATTGGCCAAGCCCGAGATTCGAACCCACGCAGACAGAGGTGAGATGGCAGTGATATGTGACGGAAAGCGCTTGAGACCACTCGGTCACTCGGCCCCCCCCCCCCCCGCCCCCAGAGCTTTGAACTCTTTGTTGACAAATTATTTCTCTTTCTCAAATAATACTTTTCCGGAAAAAAGATCATCCCATAAGTTCTTCTGGGCTATGGCCATTAGAGCTCGAGATCGAAATACCTTTCAATATCAGAAAGAATCGTTCAAACAGAGATTTCATGGCCAACTGCCAAGGAATTTGGCTTCGATGCAGATTACAGTAGATGAGCAATCTCAGGCTGCTTGGGCCTCTTCTTTATATGGTGTGATTCACACATGCCTATCTACTTAACTACATACATATAAACACGCACACGTTACATATATATATATATATATATATATATATATATATATATATATATATATATATATATATATATATATATATATATATATATATATAAGGTAGACAGAACTTAGTTTACCTTTATTTATCACTTTCATTAAGTTATTTTTGACATTTATCTTCCTTCCACCTTCGTACTCCTACGTGGAGAGATAAAAATAATCACAAGATTAATTTTTTTTCAGTATGAAAACTATGTCTTCGTGTTGTAAATGTGTTGTTTTGTTTTAGACACATATTTATTATTCCATAATACTATATCCATGTACACGATTATCTTACTAAAGATGACGTCACTGGCATCACTGTTTTGTGTTTGCTACATCTAGCCTTAATCGACTTAAAATTCACACACTGTAGCTGTAGATGGGAAATAAAAGCAAGCTACATTACATAATAATAATAATAATAATATTGACAATACTAACTTGTATTGAATGATAATGGCACATTTGGTCACGAAAGACCCTTCCGTCATGTGTTTCTCAAATTTTGTACAAAGGTTATGCTATAAAAAAAAACTTAGAAAGTCATTTACACGCATAAGTCTGCTCGAACACATTCTCACACAGATTTAAAATAAATTAATATGTGTAACTATAGCAGTCAACAGAGACATATGTGAACAATATACTAAACAAAGCACACACATTAAAGCACATCAAAAGTCATATATACATACATTGAATACAATATGTTCATATTATTTTTGGACACAGTGATGCAATTCTTTATTGGGAGAGTTTAGTATATCATTCTAGATAGTTAGGAAAGAATTTCATTAAAGAGTTTTAAACGAAGCAGAGAGTTTGCATTACGTATCCTAGGCGGGTGGAATTCCAATATGTCAAATGCTGATACAATAAAAGAGCTTTTAACATGGTTGGATTTCGACTACGAAATCTGCAGTTCGTTATTGTTGCTGGTCGGCGATAATCTCAGTATTAGATGATCTTAGCTCCATTGGGTTTAATGTATAATTTGGAAAAAGATTGCTTAAAGACCTTTTAGAGAATACTATTTTGTGTAGGTAGCCATTGGAAACAAACACAAAACATTCGAGGGAGTCGTAACAGGAGGGTTCAGAATAATAAGGGTGGCCATTTTCTGGATTTTGTTAGTTCTGGATAGATTATAATACTAGACCCATAGCGGACTCGAGGGTATAGAATTGGCACGATACGGTCCCCAACATGTCGTAAGAGGCGACTCATGGAGATAAAGCTGCCTTTAGTAAACGGTTATACTGGTGGGCTCGTTACCAAAAGGATGCGCGTTTGCACGAGCAGTTACTTGATTGCCTCGGCACTAAATAACCTACCTATGTTGCTATGTCTTAAAACACAAAACTGTTAATACTGGTGTCACTTATCTTCTTTTCTGGACCATACAGTGGTATCATCTATACTTTCGGTAACGTCCTCTGGATCTCATATATTGACCACTGGGGACTCGGACCAGATTCATAACTTATAAAACGTTCTCAGCCCAACCCTTACTTGGTATTGTACATGAATTTAATTTACGTTGTCAGCATGGATTATTGGGTCTGTACACACGTGCGTAGAGAGCGATCACAGGCCCTGGGGTAAGAAATACTCGGTCCTCTCCTAGTTTTTGTTCCAAAAAAGTTTCTTTAATAAAATAAAAAGTGTTGTTCGGTCCGGACACCCTTACGGGTCTGGGCCCCGGCCCCGGGGATATATCCACGGTTGCCACCCCCTCAGTCGGCCTAGTCTGTGCCCACACCCCTGAAGTCGAAAATTGGAAGTTACTGAAATCCCCAAACAAGGTATCTGAATTGACTCAGTTGCTCCTACTATCTTATCAGCATCGACTGACTACTAAACTTCAAGATTTGTTTTGTTTGGTTGGATTGTTTTACCTTGAGGTCACGAGTTTCTTTGCTTTTCATAATTCAATTTTGGAATCATTTCATAAAGAAACCTTTGGTTTTTAAAGACAAAAAATGAAAAATTTACGTTTAAAATAATTTGTACGTGATGTCATTAAGTACATGAAATACTATAAAATAATGCACAGTAAGTGCGATGACAAATTCAAAACGCATGTATCATGTACTTTAATATGGAAAAAATATAAGCTATCAAATTCTATTTAACTTAACATTTAATACTTGTTTTAAAATGGTCAAGAACTCAAAATGTTCAGCTTTGATAATAATCATCTGCCAATTAATTTATAAACTTGGATATGGCTTTTACAATAGATACGCTCTTATCAATGCAAACTGTTTTTGTTATACATAATTGAATACGTAAGAAATTTTGTTGCCTAGATACATTTATTGATGTACATCTGAGCCACAGTTGTTTTGACAAGATTCTACACTGCATTATTAGTACATTCACACTTAATTGTTTGCTCCTTAATATTCATAAACTGTAATAATTCGCTTGTGTTTTAAAGTCGTCTTATATAATAAGCAACTCAGTGTTAATTGCTATATTATGTTTTATATTGTTTCAATTTAAATTAAGGCTCATTGCTATAATCTTATGTTGTGTTATTTTCTTTTTCAATAAATTGTCTTGAAATGTGAGCATCTTTTGTTCTAATTTTCTTTTGTTTATTTTGTCAGGTGTAAGGTGAATTTTCTTGCATTTGCAAGACGCAAAGAGGAGAGAATGCTGGCATACATCTATGCTGCTTTCATGCACAGTGGTTGAAATGTCTTTATGTGCTGTGGTTGTTGAAATTGCGCATGATCAATGCAGACACAGACTGTAACACATATAGGAACATTTGCGCAATCATATTCTCCTTCTCAAATCATCATGCGTTGCTTCAACAAAGTGGTAGTTAACATAAATGATATGCATGCTATTTTGTTAATAATGCGTCTCGCTCTTGCTTACAAATTATGTTTTGTCGCAATATGGTGTGTGCAGTGACCTTAATTATAAGGAAATTAGAAGTCTTAGAACACAAACATAAAGTAGTCTTAAATGTGAAACTACTTCATTAAGTGAATGCATAAATATAGGAAAAACATTAATTTTCATTCAGTTGTAATTATAATTAAGGAAAACATGAAAACAAGTCAGGCTCGCTTTCGTCCATATACTATCGCTAGAAGAATAAGAAAACATTGTACCGTTCTACCAATGTGAACATGGTCGCATACATCCCTGCTCAAACTCTAATATATTAAGAGACTTCCCGGGAATACCTGTGCCAGGTTACATGTTCCTAGCTTTGAGCATAACACCGAAGTAGTGAATGGGGCCACCCTACGGACATTGGGAAAATGTATTACAGAACCCCCTGGGTTACTATACAGAGAAGGGGAATTTAACATGGGAAATTGAACATAGGAATGTATATGGACAATGAATTGGGCCTGTCTACGGACAAGGGGAATTTAACACAGAGAATTTTGGGCCTGTTGCCGGACAAGGGAAAGTGGAATCTGTATAGCGTCTAACGTCACGGTATGGGAGATTGGTAACAATGCTGCAACCATGGGAGGTGAAATAACAGTACTAAGCAAAGGAGTGGGACTTAAATTTATATAACACATACAATAGAAAAAATACAACATATAACAGACCAAACAAACTGAGGCAAGAAAGCAATTCTTTTCGAGGCATAAAATCAGAACCCTCTTCAAACAGCATTGTCTCTCCACATAAATTCTACTTTTCCAAACGCTTGTATCCGTGATCCTGATAATTGTCCATGATGATTTCACATACATGGGTAAGTCCGTACGTAACAGCATTGACGATACGAGAGTAGAGGATTCTACGTTAGTCCACGTCTTGTGACGAGAACAGGTGAAGGGAATGCGGTGAACTGTGGTTATTTATAGGGGAAGTGAGGATCGAAACGGATTGAGTTAATTCACCAATCCAAACACGCGTTACAAAATTCAGTCACAACACGGAGTCAGTCTTCCAATCCGAAGAGAGCAGTCTGTGACGTCACATTCCCTATATAGATGCGATAGCGTCTGTGCGCAGTCAATCCATGCGACACAGTTTTCAATCATGACGCAACCTAAGAAGACGAAGAATTGGGGTGCACCAGCTATGGAGACGACAAGTGATGGTATAGCAGCGGCTACTCAAATCAACACAAGCCTACTTCCAGAAGAGGTTGATTTTAATTGGGATTTAGTGGATTTCTTCTTCTTCGCAAGAATTTGTTGCGGTACCAGTACCTTCGCCACCTTCTCCTTCTTTACCACACGTGGATAATTTTAAACAGACACAGAAATAAGAATTGGAGAAATTTTTACAGCAGCAAAAGGAAGCAGAACAAGCCTTTCTTCTTCAACAACAGCGAGAAGAAGAGGCAAGAAGGAAACGACAGGAAGAAGAAGCAGAAAATAAACAAGGTCTAAGAGAGAAGGAGGATAATGAAAGTCAAACGGTCACGGTACTCTTAGACATTTTAGCAGAGTTAAGGAGTCTGAAACAAATGTATCAAACTTTTACATTACTACCGAAGAAAAAAAGACCTTCCCGAGCTAAACAACCCAACCCTGTTACTACGCCTGCCATACCAAACCTAGTCATTTCTACCAAATCATCATCGACAGGAGTCAGTTCAGAAGTAGGCCTTGGTCGTGGCAAAGGTTTAAGGCAGTTAAAGATGATTATGGACCATTCCTGAGTTTTGTTTATAAAAAAAACAAACATAAACCAAAAGGTCCTTTTCAGGGCCACTCACTTTTCTCGAAAAGAGATAGTATTTAAATTGCCAACATCAGTTAAAACTCAAAATGCACTTTTTACCAATATTGTACGATTGTGAATGTTTGAGTGAGTGTGTGAGTGTAGGTTCTTATTCTTAAAATCAAAACCAAGAGACACTTCCGTTTTATGCCTAGTATATTCTGGTACAAACTTTACAATCCAATTCACAGCACAACATAACACTTTAAAAAGTTCATAGGCTTATTCTGTCTTGGTCTTCACTCTCTCTGTTTTTTTAAAAAATTTCTTCACTTTCACGGGTTTTTCCTCCACTTCTTCCTCACTTTCTCCTCGTCTTCTTTTATTCTCATGTTTCTCTTTCTGAATGTGCCTGGGTTCTTCCTTTGGGGAGGGTACCTCTTCTTCTTCCTGGTCGGAACCCCGATCTTCTTCTTGCTCCTGTTGTTTCGTAGGGAAATCTGAAGACCAATCAGTTTTCTTGACAATGATAACAGGTATCTTGACTTTTGTCTCTTCTAGCACCTATTTTGCTTTTTTGACGGTCTGGACACTCTGAAGACCAATTTTGTTTCTCCTTACAGATAAATAGTATCTTGACTTTTATCTCGAAAGGAAGGTGAGTAGTCCGTCGGCTTGTCTGAAGAAAATTTTCTTATGACACCTCGCAAAGCTCTAATCAAAAGTTCGATTTGTGTAGGCTCTTATATCGTTTGAATATTGGAAGGGAAGTCACACACCCTTTATATATATATAGAGGTCTGCCATGGATATAAAGTGACCCATGGTGTTTTAAATGTAGTCATTTGACATTTCGCAGTCAAGATGAAACGATCGCATAAATTAGTGAAGAAAGGAGACGGAAAAGCGTTCCTCTAGAAAATTTAGAACCACAGCTTACACTCGGTGAAGTTTAAAGATTTCAAGTCTAACGTACCATTGGAGAAAGCAGAGGGCTTCATCACCGAGGTGTGGGATTCTTTGTTAACCACTATGAAACGTCAATGTTAAGACAAAGAAGACTTTATATTCATCACGACGGTTTTAAGTCTCCCGTTTTGATCGAGATTTGCAGCCCAACAGAATTGATACCTTCCAAAGTCATCGACAAGATTCAAATCTTGCAACAATCCAATGACCAATTTCACATCACCGATTGAAAAGCGACACTGTTTTCGATCCACGTGTCTCTTCCCCAAGGGACAGGACGCAAAAAGGTGTTATTAGTGGACGAACTTAGCAGCACCAAAACGAGCCTCGTTCGAATTAACAACCCTCAAGACTAGACGTGTTTAACCCGTGCCAAATGAAGCAGAACTCCTGTTACAGCAGGCGGGATTATCCAAAGACACACCTTGTCGCATTCCTGAAAGGCAAAAAATTGAAAAATGTCTTGGCTCCACGTTACACCTTGAAAGTGCACCCTTAAGAAGTACGCGGACCATTGTTGTTTCGAGGCAAAGATTTTAAAGACGGAAAATACATTCACGTCTATTATCACAATGAAGATTTCGATACCATTAAGAGTATCACTGGATTCCTGAGGTACAGATATTACTGTGAAAATATGACTATGGCTATAACAATCGAGAGGAACACAAACATTGTGGATCGAAATGCTTTGGCCCCTCAACCCTGTCTAGACGAAGGACAACCACGGGTGGATTGCCGTGCTTGTCAGCGCACTTTTGTCAGCCCTACCTGTTACCAACATCATCTAAAAACGCAAGGTTCACAGCATAAAAATGCTTTTCAACTCCTGAGATTGTGTCCTACTTGTGGACAAGCCATACGTACCAACAGTGCCAAGGTACACATGTGTTCAGGAAAGAAACGATGTCACATTTATCACCAAATCTTGGACTTGGAACACCAATGTTACAATCAATAATACCATTCCAAACATCAAGAGGAAGATGACCAGAGGAAAGGCAATTTCATCTTTTCCGATTTCCAATGCATGCAATAGACTTGCATTCACATTCCTAATTTCTGCGTGGCTCAACGAGCGTGCGAGAAGTGCATCCAAGAGCCTATCTTTAATCATTGCCCTTATTGCAGCAAGATTCCTGGAGGACGTGAGGAAAAAAAATATTTCGGGGACCGAACACGTTAGCCGATTTCGCCCAATGGATCTTAGACCCCATCGACGAGACGTGGAGCCATAAGGACATCGAACGTTGTGGAGATTGTCATCGCCATGCCACACTGATGGCTCACAATATCTCGGGATACGATGGACAGTTTCTTTTGAGATACTGTACGGAAAAAGGCACCACACGTCTTAAAGTGACATTGAAGGGAGCCAATATCTTTTCCAAACAAGTGGGACAAGTACAGTTTAACGATTCAATGAGTTACTTGGCCATGCCTTTGAGCCGAATTTCTAATACGTTTCGAATGACAGAAAGGGCCCAAGGTTATTTTCCGCACTTTTTCAATACGAAGCCAATCAACACGCCGTTCTACCCCATTTGCCAAAGGCTCACGATTACGACCCAGACAACATGCGCACCGAACAACGATAATCTTTCTACGCTTGGTACCAGGCTCCCGCCTCAGACCCCTTCGACTTTCAGGAAGAAATGTTAAAGCATTGTCGTTCTGAAGTGGACATTTTACGATGTTGCTGTGGAAAATTTCGAGAACTGTTCATGGAACACAGATGGGTCGGTCCTTTTGAAAGAAGCCTGCACCAATGCCAAGGCGTGTTTCTTAGTGTATCGCCAACGATTCATGCCCGAAAACACCCTGGCTGTCATTAGTTCTCAAACGACCAACTCTGTCAAACGTCAATAATCGGTCAAAGCCCTATGCTGGCTACATTACTTGTGCGACAAGGAAGACAAATGGATTAGCACGTCTGCAACGGAGGAGGCGAAAAGACCATCTGAACGTATTCGCTGGATGGCTGAGACTTAGAAAACCCCAAGATCGTGTACGAGTTTAACGGTTGCTTATTTCACGGTTGTCTCCTCTGCTATCCTCAACGTGGCACTAAAAATCAGTTTTTACAACGAACCATGGAAGACTTGTACCAGGCCACTTGTCAGCGACGCTTGAAGTTAGAACAGCAAGGATACCAAGTGGTGGAAATGTGGGAACACGAATACAATCACCGTTTGAAAACCGATCCGAATTTAAACGCATCGTAGAAAGTTACAAGCTGGTCGACCCACTGAACCCGAGAGACAGTTGTACGGAGGACGAACAAATGCCACCTGTTTGCTCTACCACGCTGACGAAGAGAAAAAAAGAATAAATCAAATACTTGGACGTGTGTTCATTGTATCCCTACGTGTGCAAATATTGTCGCTTTCCTACTGGGCACCTGCAATTGCTGATGAACACATTGACCTGGACAACATTCGACAATACAAACGATCAAATGCAAAGTTTTGCCTCACACCGACTTGTACCATCCCGTGCTACCTCACCATTACCAAGGAAAACTGATGTTTCCCTTATACCGTACTTGTACCGAAACGTGTAACCCAGATCAGCCTTGTCAGCACACCCAGGAAGAACGCGCCTTGACGCGAGCGTGGGTCAGCGTGGAATTGTTCAAAGCTCTGGACATAGGATACCAACTGTTAGAAGTGTACGAAATTTACCACTTTCCCAAGACACAAAAATACCAAAAGGGTGACGAGACTTAGAAAGGCATTTTCGCAAGCTACGTGGATGTCTTTTTGAAACTAAATCAAGAAGTCAGCGGCTATCCTTCCTGGTGTCACACTCCCGAAGATCAAAATACATTCAAAGATAAATACTGGGAACAGGAAGGCATCACTTTAGACCACATCGAGAAGAACGAGGACAGGCGATCGTTTGCCAACGTGATGTTAAATTGCTTGTGGGGCAAAGTGGCACAACGACTGTGTTTACCCACGACAAAACCAAATACTTGAAACACTTGTACGTCGTTCGTGAGAATCTGATCTTCGTCAATTACGAAGAAGATCTGGACTTTGTACAAGCTGGCGAATTTGGAAATGTCATCATTGCGGCTTAGGTTACAGCCCATGCTCGCTTGAAATTGTACGAAGCTTTAGAACTGTTAGGTGATCGTGTCCTGTACTTTGACACGGACAGTTGTATCTACATCGATCGCCCGAGTCAACGTCACGCTGACATCGAAGGAGTCCGTTTAGGAGCCTGGATAGACGAACACCCCGACGAGAAGATTTTAAGTTTCGCTAGTGGCGGTTCTAAAACTTACGACTACGAATACCGGGACCCACACGGAGAAGTGCACACCAAGTGTAAAGTAAAAGGATTGACTCTCAATTATCGCACCAGTCGAGTGGTGAACTTTGGGGTATTGAAAGAAGCCTTGCAGTCCGGAGAGGATGGAAACTTTAAAGTGAGCACCTACCAACCGAACAAGATTGTACGTTTACCCACTCACCATATCGTTAGTCGACCCTTGGAAAAACGTTATCAAATCGTGTACAAGAAGCGAGTGCGTCTTCTCAAACACCTCACTTTATCGTATGGACATGTCGGTATTAGTCAGCACATAAAAAGGGACAACGTCCAAGATCGATACTTCATTGTCACTACCAAGACCAAGCGAACAAGATGAATCCTTTAAAACAGACATCATTAAAGTTCTAGGATTGTAAAAGCATTTTTACCTCAACATAGTGTGACTAGTAGTGGATGCATAAGACCCATGCATTGCGAAGGAAATTGTCCGGAAGGAAACTGTAAGTATGCATGCGGTTACCATTGTAATTGCGTAGCGGAGTTTGCAGTAGAGTACCGTGCTGTGCCTTGCAAGGAGAGCGATGCAGTAAAGCATCATGGAAACTTTGTTATCATTACTACTGCTACTAATACTACACTTACCACAGAAAGTGATGCCACCCGTTATCGTGGACTTTTTACTGGTTTTCATTGTGGGTGTCAACCTTCACGTCTACCACCCTACAGATGTCATCCAACACTGAGCAAACGTCTGTCGATGTCACCCTGCCCTCATCAAAACGAACCTGTGAAAAACGAAAATTCGTTCCCTGTGCGTTTACCTGAATACTGTGACTTTGAAAATCGTCTTCAATCGTTCAAAAGAAAATGGCCTAAATATCTAGCAGGACCGACCCTCGAAGAACCACTAGGACTCGGTCCCATACTTCAAGTTTGGACTTTCGACCTTCTTATCATACTGGACCTTGTTCGTAGCATGGCACTTTCTCGACTCCCTCGCCCCGGCTGTGTAAGCGAATTGGAGACGGTCTTTTCATTTTCTCCGCGTACGTGTGATACTCATCAGCAGCCTGGCCAAAATCTGGTGAGGTACCCAGATAAGCGTCAACCGAAAGCCGGGTATGCCACCCAAACATAAGAAAATGGGTCGAGAATCTGGTGGAATCATTCTTAGTAGCATTATATGCATGGACAATTGGAGCAATATAAGGTTTCCAATCTTGCTTTTGATCTTCCTCCAAAGTCCATAGCATTCTTAAGAGCGTTCATTGAAGCGTTCGCAACCCTGTAGGTGAAATGGGGAGGAGCGAGACTTCTGTATGTTGACTAATTTGCGTATCTCCTTTATAACCCTATCCTCAAAAATTACGTCCCTGATCACCGTGAAGCCTCTCCGGAAAACAAATATCGAAAAAAGAGCTCATGAAGGGCTTTAGGAATAGTCCAAGCCGTTTGGTTTGGGAAAGGAACGGCCTGATCATACCTGGTGAAATTTGCAGTTATCACCAAGATACTCCCAAATCCTCCCTTAGTCACTAGAGCAGTGACAATAAGTCTATGCAGACGAACTTCATATGGCGAGTGGTGTGAATTGGGGTTAAGTCAGCCATTTCCCTAACCGGAGTCTTTCTGCGTTCGCAAGACTCCACCTTGCGATTCACGTCATTCTCCAAACCTGAAAAATAAAACCTTTCCCTAGGTAACCAAAGTGATTTCTCCTTGCCATGATAACCCATATCGTTATGGATAACTTTCAGGGCCAGGCTCCGGTATGACTCTGGAATCACAAGCTCTCTGACTGTCCATCAAGAGAAGTAGTTCTGTAGATAACGCCGTTTTCAACTACAAGTCGATTCCATTCACGAATACATTTCTGCACAGACAAATTTTCTCTCCGGAGATCCTCCTCCTAGTCCGAAAACCCTTACTCTTGAGGTCGCTAACTGTTGCTATTGTTTTATCGGTCAACTGTTCTCTTTCCCACTTAAGGCTGTTACAACGTTCAGATGAGGACACCACATCGATCCAATAAGGTGCCGAATCATCCGAAACACTATGAATCAAGAGAACAGAGTCGGTGGCTGCATGGCAAATGGATTCCACCAGGTTCGGAAACATTTGTGGTAAACTCGAGAGGGTGTCAGCGTCAACGTTATTTTTGCCAGCTCTATATCAGATGGAGAAATCGTAGTTTTCTTTATCTGCATTCCATCTCTACCATGTAGCGTCAAGCTTTGCCGTCGAAAGGACGTATGTCAATGGGTTGCTGTCCGTGACCATCTCAAAGGATGTACCTACGATATAGTCATGGAATGTATCCGTCACGCCCCATTTTAACGCCAAAAACTCGAGCTTGTGAGCTGGATAATGCCGTTCACTGGGTCTCAATCCGCGATTCGCGTAATCGATGACCCTTTTCCCACAATCTTGCTCTTGATATAGGACTGCGCCTAAACCACAGCTGATAGCATCAGTATACATGATAAATGGCTTAGCATAGCGGCAAATGCTAAGATTGTGGCAGAGGTCAACTTGTCTATAAGGGTAGCGAAGGTGATTGCTTGGTCGTACCATGACCCTCTAATAAAGCGTTTAACGGTTGTGCTATCTGCGAAAAGTTCTCTACAAAGCGGAGATAATAACCCGTGAACCCCCAAAAACTAGCGCAGCTCCGTAAAGCTGTTAGGCTTTCACCAAGTCATAACAGCATATGTCTTTTCTGGGTCATACTTGATACCCTCCTCAGATATAACGTGACCCAGATAACGATTGAAGACATTAGCAACTCGCATTTAGAGTCTTTCAGCTTAAAACCATGCTGGTGTAAGTGTAAGAACGTTGTCTCCAAACGATTCATGTGCTCATCGAACGTCTTTGAGAAATAAAGGATATCGTCTATGAAAATGAGGTACATATTGAGGTACATTTCACCCATGCATTTTTCCAAAAGACGTTGAAATGTAGCTCCAGTGTTGCACAAACCAAAACTCATGCTGTTCGCCTCATAAAAGCCGAGTGGTCTTACCTAGAAGGCTGTGTGTTGCTTGTGTTCTTCCTCCATGTCGACTTGCCAATATCCTGATCTTAGGTCCAGCTTGGAAAAGAACTTGGCCCCTAGCAATATATCGACGGTATCATCAAACCTCCGAAGCATGTAGGCATTCTTTTGGGTCCTTGCATTGAGGGTTATGTAGTCAATGCCGAAACGCAGGCTGGTATTTCGTTTCCGGACCAACACAATATTAGAGGAGTAAGGACTATTAAATTCCCTGATTGCACCGGCATCTAGCATTTCCTTAATATGCTGACTCGCCTCCTCATACATCCCCGGGGTATTCTTCTGTATGGTTGTTTGAAAGGTTTATCATCACTGAGTACTATATTATGCTTGATGAGGTAAATCTTTCCACAAGTCTGTGGGGCCCTTAAAAAATACGCGGTCCAATTTGCCCAATATTTGTCTGAGTCTGTCCAGTTGCTCTTGGGTCAGATTTTCTATGTCGATTTTAACCTTTAGATCTTCCGGAATAGGATATAAACTGTTTTCTGACCTCCTGGTGGAAATATCAAGCTATGTGGCCAACCACTTAACTTCACTTATGAGATATACATCAGACTTGGGTCTTATTGTTACACATTTGGCAGACATATGGCAAAGTTTGACTTGAACTTTGGAATGTGAGCCCTGTTGATGAACACTTATCACCCTTAGACAAACTAAAATGTTCACAGTTTCCTACGTTCTCTGTAATCACTTATGTTATATGAGCATCAACATTGCAGGCAATGCCGTTAATATTAATAGTTTCACACCGCGCAATGTTGACAGGACGCACATTGGAAGATTTGACTGTACACGACTTGCACTCAATGCTATACGTAAAGATTTTCTATGCATCTGGAATTCTATCCATAGGATGATTATGAAGCATGTAATCCCTACACAAACGAATGACCTTTGTCCATATAACCATAGGACAGGTACGATTGGACTCTATCCTGTTCCGCTAAAATAGGGACACTAAATTCAAAATCACACAAAAATGGCATTAAAATTGGATACTCAATGTATACAAGGTAAGCGAGAAGAGAACCATCTGCAATAGTGACTTTGAGACCCAGTCACTCGTGGGAGAAAATAACCGGCTTATCACTAAGTGACGAATAAAAACTATCTGATACAGTCGTCACCGTGGACCCACTGTCAATAAGGGCCGTCACCGGGACATTAAGTAAACAATATCAGTGTTGGAAGAACCAATCATATCAGAAGCCAACAAGGGTTTCTTCCATTGAAAAACAGTTCTTAGAGACTGAACACCATGATTAAGACAACCAGACTGAGGCAACCAAGCAAACGTAAGGAAAGTTAGGTTTGAAAAATCATCAGCTAGATAGCTCCTGTCACAAGGGCGAGAACTTGTCTTCTTTCTCGAGTCGACAATGAAGCGCAAGACTTGTGAATGCACACTGTTATTTGCTAGAAACGTGGTCATGAAGAAAAATGTTCGTCAGAGGTGACACGCGCACGTGAAAGAAAATATTCCCTTTTTTAAACTTATAAAGATGGAAGAGAGAATGTTTGAACGAATTTTTAATTTTTAAAATGGGTCAACAGCTTCATTATTTCAATGTTAACTTTTTAAAATAGGAAATAATCACAATCATGAAAGAAAACAAATGAAGAGGGAAAATTATGACCATCCCTCTTCTTTATCTACAGCATATCTTCAAAACACAAAAAGGTTAACCAATAACATCTTTACAAGGTTGACAGTGCTGAAAAGTAAGAGAGACTTTCTGGTGATCTATAACAGCGTACTTTTGCTATGTATATCACATTGCTGGGTTTATAAAAATCCAGATATCTATGACGATGACTAAATAACATTTCTAAAGTTTGCATTGCTTCTATGAAGTCACGTCCAAAAACAAGCCAGTAAATTTTATAACGGGATATAATAATGTCCATGAAGAAAATGTATACAATGTGGTCTACACGCCATGGAATGCGATCCTTGTAATCATATTATTCAACTGCGTCGATAAAGCATTTCTTCTCACAAAATCTGACATCCTTTTCGAAAAGGCGTAATCCATACGAATTTATATATATTTACGGTGTGGTCGTTGGGAAAGTTGACGGTTACCCAGTGGGTTCTAGGCAATAGCTATCTTCCCTACTAATGACGTAAGTTGCAGTGTATGAGGTATTTTGACGAGGAAGCTGATCTTTAGTACATAATATTGGATTCCAGGGAGCTGTGTACAGATTGTGGGTCCGAAGATTGTGAATTCCCAGGTATTCTTTTTATCACGGGTCATGATAGGAACCAATTTCACACTTTACATGTTCTTATTGCTTTATGTGTTTTCACTTTTCCTTTTGTTTGTTCATTTATTTATTAGTTTATTGTTTTTAAATAGTCTAGGAAAACTTAGACTTCTGTCAGACTTTTGGTTGCAATGGTACTATCAAATTCTGCATACAATTTCACGTTGACAATGCTCGAGAGCAACAGAAAACTAAAGTTCTACACAGAGACGGCCTGATTTTATGCCTTCTTTATGTCTTGTTCTGGGATTAAATCAAATTCACACAAAAATATCCTCCTGTATAGAAGTCGTACGAAATGTCATATGTCCTTTAGCTTCCGAGTCAAGTAAGATTTCAATTAATTGCTTTCAGGGCAAAGTTAGATTCAAAACGTTCAATACACAACATCTGACCGTCTTTGGTGACTTCTATCTAGGACACCTTGCAGTATTTTAACTGGAAAGGGTTCTCATCAATAGTTCCATTTAGTATTCCTAGAAACAGAGGACAATTTTTATATTGGATCTGAATCCAGAGGCACTGGTGAAGGTTTGATTTCATTCCTCGTAAGGGATACTTGGGTTTCTTTAGAAGTGAATAATCATACAATCGACTTTGAGTCAGTTCTGATGGTGAGTGGAGAGCTTTCAGTTTGGTAATTTCAATTTTTTCCCTATTATTTCCTTTCTTACACACACGTTGTATTATATATCAGTAGGTAATGTCCTGTAAAATGTGTTTTTGTTATATAAAAAAACATCTGAATTTTTGTTTCCTAGAGAACAAGTGCATAATTTTATTACCAGCCTCATACGTATTAGTGTTTCTGCACAATCGCAGTTTCGAATGAATATATTATAGGATTATATGATCATGGCTGGGTATTTATCGAGACATTAATTTTACCTAATCACTAATAGAGTAAATAACGTACGAAGGACTTTATGTTAACTTTATCGTTAGTTAGATCAAATGTACATATCGATAAGTACCCAACCATGATCATTTAATCCTATAATATATTCGTTCTAAACTGCGTTTGTGTAGTAACCATGATAATCCTTATGATTCTAATTTTCTTCCTTTCTGCCATCATATCAAAAGATTTCATCAACGAAGCATTCACTTTTAGGTAGCTCGAAATTTGATTTCATCCGCCTCTTCAGTGCGATAAAATACATAGTCTTATTTTCGCTAGCCAAGAGTCGTTGATGTTTTTAAATAGTAATACAGGGTAAATTGTTCACACAGCGACAAGGTCATGTACGATATATATATATATATATATATATATATATATATATATATATATATATATATATATATATATATATATATATATATATATATATATATATATATATATATATATATGTGTGTGTGTGTGTGTGTGTGTGTGTGTGTGTGTGTGTGTGTTCACTATATCATACCCTCCTCTAATATGATCCAAAAATATCGAAAAACGTCCTGTTCTTTTCTCGCTTGAATTTTGTTAGGGGGAGCCCCACCTCCACCCCAATAGTTTCGTATATGTAGCGGCTGTGGACAGAATCACCGGAAGGTCTTGTATTTTAAGTCCTTACGGGGAATTATTGAACCATATACCTAAACAGAAAAATTTACTGTAGAACCGTTTGTCTCACGCTCAATTTTTCTGTGAATGTAGCGGCTGTTCAAGGGACGAAGCCAACTATTTTGAAGCATATAAAATGGCAGATGCAAATTCCTAGCATCAAGTATGTGACAAACCATTGATTAAATAAATGTATTTCTAAAATATAGTATATATTCATTTTATTTATAGTGTATCATCACAGTATGCGTATACTGTTCTTAAAATCAAGATTTCCTTGTCTGTTGCTGTCCCACTTGGGTTCACTTTGGCCACTATAGTTTTGCCTATATCGCAATAATAATTATGAATGTAATCTTTAGTTAAAATTAAAATTAGAGATGATTTTTCCCCTTCCTCGTTGTTTATAGGGTGTTCTAGTTTATATCTGAATCTATTTATGTGCTTGACTCGGGTTGATATCTAATGAGGAAGTGTTTCGGCTTTGAAGTTGTTTGATAAATATTGTAAACTGATACGTTTGATTGATCAATGACTGAGAGTTTCCCTATTCCATAAATAACACAACAAATCTTAGCTTCCTGATCAGCCTTTTATTGAGCTTCACAAATAATATCATACAACGTTTGTAGGTCACGAAAAGTCGCAACTTGTGCTTCCGCGTTTGTGGACTGAAGTATTTTTCAATAAGACGCGGCAAGCGAATTTTATTCCTGAGAAAACTGTATCGAGTCAGGCTTTAGCCGCACCAAGGTACGAAAACTATACTGGGCAGTCGATTAACGAATTGCTACTGAGCTACGAACGAAGATATGGAAAGAAGACGTAAGTCTATTTTACTTTATATAACCGAGCCTTATTTCATAAAACCACTGAAAGAATAACTAAATAAACAATGACGTTGATGTTTTAGACATATGTTGTCCAATAAAATGACATGATTGATCAGACCCAGATAATAGTAGTGTGATCATCTAACCATCAATATGCAAACTCTGTTTGATAGATTATCTTTCGTTGGGGGGAAGGGGACCAGAAAAATGCCCCCCCCCCCCATTTTCCAAAAGAAGAAAAGCTTTTTCTGTTTTGTTTGTGTACCCCCTAAGGTCTGCGGTGTTGAGTGTTTTAAATAAATATAATTTTGAACAAAAATTTATTTAAATATGTTTTCGAGGCGGGGTATTTTTCCTAATATTTGAAGAACCCAGAATGGTTTTTCTATCTAATAGGTTGTTCATCCGACCAGGGATTTTGTTGTCAGAGGCGAAATCCCTTCCCCTGATTGTTTTGTGATCTTTGCAAAAAATCCCTTAAGTCATGTGTTTGCTATATGTATATTTGCTATATTGTTTTTGTGTTATAGCTGTTATTGTAAGGACGGCAATGTATCAAGTTGTACCCAGGTTGACTATTCATAATTTATTATAATCATTTATTAAAATAATAATAATGAAAAAAAAGGGAAAAAAGTTAACACATATTTTAATTTCAATTTTCCTAAGTTATTTACCAGAATGAGAACCATTTGTCTAATCAACAAAAATAAAATAAATCCAATTGTTTTGTTCCTACTTCTATCGTTTAAATGGTGTCTCATTATTTGGTTCTCTAATTCGAAGGTGCTTCGGCTTCGCCCTATATAAGAAGCCGTGTTACCTTTATTTATTAGTTATCATGCTACTCCTTATCTGGACCGCTCCGGTGGCCTAGTGGTTAGAGCGTCCTCCTCGGATGAGGGAGGTCGCGGGTTCGAACCCCGGCCGAGTCATACCAAAGATTTATAAAAATGGTACTAACAGCTGCCTCGCTAGGCGCTCAGCATTAAGAAGTTGGTGCTAGGACTGGCCGGCCTGGTGTCAGGATAATATGACTGGGTGGGACATAATGCTACAGTGCTAAACATCACTATAAAATGCCACACTGCAGACATCGTAGCGATGTGACTGGAAAATTGTTAAAGCTACGTTAAAACTCCAAATCACACACACACACACACACACACACACATACAGACAGACACTCCTTATATGTGGTCATAGCCTCGTGTGTCTCCTAAGTTGATAAATTAAACCACTTTAGTTGTTATTTTCCAGTATATAAAATGTGACACCATTCAAGAACACGAATCTTATATTATATATGTGTTAAATTAATAAAATCGCTATTAAGAAATCAAGCTTTAATACACTTAACACGAGTTTTAAATCAAATATGTAAGTTATTAATATTTGCAACATTTTAAATAGTTAAGATCAAAATAAAATGAAAGTTGCTTTACTAGTTCGAGATAAAAACTCTCAAACTGAACATTCATTGGTCACACTACGATCTTTTTAATATTGTCTAGCTCGCTAACTCTTTGCAAAATATTTAGTTGGAAGATATAAAGTGAGGAAAACCAAAATTTGCATGTGAAATAAAACAAAAAAGCTATTAGTCAATTTATATGCATTGCTGTTTGATTGTATTGAAAGTAGGTCATACTGACCTGATTTTTGAATAGTGTGAAGATGTTAATTTAAACAACAATGTTGATTTCTTTATTGTAAGCCTTGCAAAGGTCTTTTAGTAGAAAATAAACATAGATTCAATATCTCATAGTTATATCGTTGTCATTTTGGCCAGAAGTTTAAGAACAACTGTTTGTGAGTGTGTGATTTGGATTTTTAACGTAGCTTTAACAATTTAAGTCATATCGCTACAATGTCTGCAGTGTGGCAGTTTATAGTGATGTTTAGCACTGGGGCATCATGCTGCAGACATGTAGCATCATGTCCCACTCAGCAACATTATCTTGACATAAGGCCGACCAGTCCTGACACTAATTTCTGAATGCTGAGCATTATAAGTCTTTGGTATGACTAGGCCGGGGTTGGAACCCGCAACCTCCATCATCCGAGGCGGACGCTCCATCCACTATGCCACCGGTGAACTAGTATATCGCTACATCAATTCAGAATGCATAAGTTCCAGGGGTTCATGGATGCCTTCTGTACACATGTGTTTTAACAAAAATCATCCAGGATGCCAAGAAGAACAAAGGCGATCTGACAAGGTTGTGGTTAGACCTTGCCAACGCATTTGGTAGCATTCCACACAAGCTGGTGAACCTGACTCTAGAGAAATGTCATGTACCATAGAAGTTCAGAGACATGCTTCAACATTACCTCGATAACTTTAAAATGCGCTTCACCGTGTCGGACTACACAACAGCATGGCAGAAATTTGAAGATGGTATCATAATAACTGGATGTACCATTTCGGTAGTACTATTTTCACCTTGAATGAATCTTCTTGTGAAGCCGGCAGAAAGATGAGCCGAGGACCAATTATGTCATCTCGAGATCGGCAGCTAGTACAAGGGACGTCATGGATGACGTGATAATTACATGCAAGTCAGTACCTGAAGGTAGACGGATGTTAGACGATCTTGGAGACCTGATAAACTGGGCCAAGATTAAACTCAAGTTATGTAGGTCAAGAAGTCTGGCCCTGAAGAAAGGGAAGATTTAACATATGTACAGGTTCAGAATAGGTGAGTAAGTCATACTAACATTGAGCGACCACCCAGTTAAGAGCCTTGGCAAGTGGTTTAAGGACTCCATGAATGGCAGTGAGAGTGTGGCAGACATGAAGCGACAAGCTAAACACTAGATGGAAGCCATAAAAAAGGTCGGGTGCCTGGGAAGTATAAGGCCTTGTGTTACCAGCATGGTATTCTATCAAGAACCCTTTGGTCAGTTCTAGTATACTAATTCTCACTGACGTCTTGTACACGCAGTCGAAAGAATTTTCACTGCATATCTGCGACGATGGATGGGAGCGCCAAAGAACTTCAGCAGTATCGACTTGTACAGAACCAAGAGCAAGATTCAGTTACCACTATCATCAGTGATAATGAAGTTTAAGGTAAACGAGGCCAGGCAGATTGTGATGCTGAAAGACAGTGCAGCTGATAATGCGAAATAAGCAGCAGTGCAGGTACGGACAGGTAGGAAGTGGGTGGCAGCAAAGGCATTTGAAGAGGCAGAGTCCAGAACGAGACACAGCAGCATGGTAGGCACAGTAGCAACAGGAAGGTTGGGGCTGGGAAGTCAGTCTGAAAAGACCTTCATGGCAAGCACAATCATCAAAGAGAAGCTTGACATGGTCCAAGAATACGCCTTGCAGAATAGGAAGCCGTCAATGCAAAGCTGTCGGCATGAGGAAGAAGGGGGATTGTCTACGCTGGGAAGATGAGAGGTCCAGAGAACTGTCTTGGAGTGACATCTGGAGAGCTGATACCCAGAAAATCGACTTCCTTGTACGCTCAGTGTATGATGTTCTCCCTACACCAACAACCCTAAAGATGTGGGAACCAAATGATGATCCAAACTGGAAACTTTGTGGGAGACATGCATCTATAGAGCAAATGCGGTCATTCGGCAATGTAGCTCTAACTGTCAGTGAGTAAACGATCCAGACTTCATCAGCTTTGTAAGAAGGTGTGATACACAAAAGCAAAAGACTGAAACAAGAGGCATCCTAAAAACAGGAGAGCTGAAGGTCCCAAAACAAAATATGTTACACCAACTTCAGACCTGATATTGTATTCTGGTCAGGAGGTACCAAACAAGTGATTTTGTTGGAAATGACAGTGCCATGGCAAGCTAAAATGCAAGAGGCAAATGAGAAGAATTTGGCCAAGTATCAGCCAATCATCCATAAGTGCCAACAGAATTGATGGAAGGCCTGGAATCTACCGCTGTAAATTAGATGCCGTGGCTTTGCAGCAAAAACCTTCTCGCATGCATCGGAGTAATAGAAATTGCTGGACCGAGGCGGAAGTTGTTAGTCACCAAGGTTGGAGAAAGAGAAAGGAGCAATGGGAATGCTAATCCCTTCTGGGCTGAGTGTTGGAGCACTACTGGAGAGCATTGTGGGGTTGCGCCGAAACTATCTAAGAAATGGTACCTGACCTGATGTAGGAACAGGTTACAGTGTAAAACTGTATTCATATATGCGTGCCGTTTATTTGATGTACACGTCATTGTTTTCTCAGTCGGAAAAAGAAATTAGATTAAAGGGATGAAATTGAAGGATGCGCAGTCAAATAAAATATGAATTAAGCGGTTTAAAAGATTTAAAAACCGACTTTTGCGTCCATTCCGGTAGCTATCTCAATTCCCATGATTATACCCGCTAATTATATGCTGCTTGGTCACACTTGTTTTATTCATGTTTTGTACATACTTTGGATCAGCATTGTTGTTGAATGTGATCAAGATATCATTTTCGTACTGTCATGAAAGGAAATAGTTACAATTATTCCAAAATCATTCCCTTAGGAGTATTGATTGATTTTAAGGTCAATTAGTTAAGAGAGTCAAATTCTACATACTAAAATCAATAATGATACAAGTAAATGTTTTTCGTACCACATTTCTGCAACACAGATGACAAGTAAACACCAACATAAAATTAAATCCAAGAGTAGTAGGACACATTGTCCATTGTCCACCTTGCTGGCGGATTTCCAGGCCAATATGTACCAAGGGGAAAAATTATTGTGCGTTCACCTTCGCACAATTTGAAAAGTATTCTTTTTTTTTTCGCTTCCATATAAACACGAAGACATAAACATAAACACAGCTTGAAAAGTGTATGCGATGTTAGTTGTCATTTCCTCTGTGGATGTCAAAGTCACACCTAGGTCAGTCTAAACAAAGTCTTTAAACCTGTAAAGAAATACATGCGTTGAATCTATTGCGTGTTATAATGTGGGAAATTAACACCAGTTATATAATTCATCTAAAGCAGAATGATTCTGAACACTATTCGTTAGCAGTATCATATTTAGAGGGATTTTAAGTGAATTGGAAAGGTTGGGGTAGTAGTCACACACCATGCCAATACCGTAAACGTAGTACTCTATTCATTTCGGAACAACGACAAAATGTCACTTTTATGCAAAACGAAATGCTCTTTCTTCAAATCGATTTTCTCGGGAGAGCAATTTTGGCTAGATGCAAAACTTGCAAAAGATAACAAACATCAGTACAATTCTTTTTTTTTTCTTTTCTTACGAGGATATAAAATTTGGCTATTTTGCGTTTAAATTCCCGACATGATTTTATCTTATCTAGTTATAATTTTGCGAATAGAGCTATCGAGAAGGCATAAAAGAAATCATAGGGCTCAACATGACACTGGCATTTAATAGTACGTGTTGAACGGAATAGTACCCTGTTGTAAAACTTGTAGGAAGTTATCATTATCATTTAGGTCAATACAGAACCATATGGGAATTGAATATTTAGCGTTTGGTAGATTATTATGGAGGTATTACATTATTATCTGGTACGGTTTGGGGTTTATTGGAATTTAATATTACGTTTGGTACGGTATAGCGCCCATGAAAATTTAGCAGTAGCGTTTGGGGTCAACATGACGCCTTATGGGAATTTAACATCAGAGTTTTGAAAGGTATGAGACCGATGAGAATTTAACATTACTAAAGAGTCACTATAGAGTTCATACAAAAAGTGACACCGGTGGTCAGTACAGTACACTATAAACTGTAATATTGTGTGACAAGACAGCCCATGGGAATCTAACATTACCTTGGGACGGTATAGCGCCCTGTGAAAATTTCACATTACGTTTGAGACGGTATAGCACCTTATGGGAATTTAGCATTAGCAAGTTGGTTAATATGGCACCTTAGGTGAATTTAAAATTTAGCGTTTTGGAGGCTATAGTCTCCCATTTGAATTTAACATTAGGATTTTGGAAGGTATGGTGTTTATTCGTATTTAACAATATGGATGACATTATAACGCGCATACGAAAAGGAAAACGACTCCGGGACGGTATAGTACCCTATAAAACTTTACTATTGCAGGACAGCACAACACCCCATGCAAACGTAACAAAATCTCTGGGAAACTATAACACCCTAACATTAGCATCTGGAATGATAGGATGCTGATAGGAATTGAACATCAAAGATGTCGCTATAGAGCACATCAGGAACATTGACGTTGAGGAGGATTATAGCACCCTCTGGGAACTTTAAAAATGTGGGTCTGTGTAGAACACTTTGGAAATGTAAAATTATTGTTTCCCTTTAGTTCTCTGAGAATAATGACATGACAGACGTTACAGTAGTTTTTTTTTCTTCTAGGAATTGACAAGATAATAGTATTATGTTCCTTGTTTAAAACAAAAGACACAAGCAGTTATTTTATCACTAAGTATGACTCCATTAAAAATAGTAAGAGAAATTTTAAAACATGACCGGATCTTGTAAAAGTTATGGGGAAGATAGTTATGAAACAGGTACAGAAACATATTCTAATCTGATATCAAAATTACATTTTTTGAACTCACTTGCATATAAAGAGTATATATCGTTCACATGAAGTAGACATATGCATAGGATAGTCCTATTATTATGTATACTATAGGTCAGTAGGCAACTAATATTTACAGCCATGTACTGTATCTGCAATTGGTTGTATTTCCTATTCAATTTGCAGAAATTTACTGCATCTAGTTATTTTTTATTTCCTATTCAATTTACAAACAGGTACTGCGGCAGTTATTTGCATTGTAGATTCAATATACAAACATGCGAAGCAGCTACAGTTAGTTGCATTCACTATTTAGTTTACATAAATTTATTGCATCTACAGTTATTTGTATTTCCTGTTCAATTTCCAGACATGTACTGCATCTACAACTAGTTGTATTTACTATTTAATTTACATACATGAACTGCATCTACACTTATTGGTATTTACTATTTAATTTACATACATGAACTGCATCTACACTTATTGGTATTTATTATTTAATTTACAGACATGTACTGCATCTACAGTCATTTGTATTTACTATTTAATTTACATACATGAACTGCATCTACACTTATTGGTATTTATTATTTAATTTACAGACATGTACTGCATCTACAGTCATTTGTATTTACTATTTAATTTACATACATGAACTGCATCTACACTTATTGGTATTTATTATTTAATTTACAGACATGTACTGCATCTACAGTCATTTGTATTTCCGATTCAGTTTGCAAAGAAGGCTCTGGAGAAAATTTTAAGTCCCAACATTGATTTGGTAATGAATTTCAATGCTTAACTGTGTAATTCCTAAACTAATTTAGCCATTACTTTGTTTTTCTCCAGTGTAGAAGTGTTACAATATTGACTTGCCCACATTCGTTTGAAATGAATATGGTCTTACAGATATTTAGTTTAAAATTTGCTGTCTTTCCAAGGCCGAACTTCTAAATTTCCTTTCAAGAATAGGTCTTCGATTTGGTTTTATCAAGAGTTCTACATCGGTACAGTTGTAATCTTTGTATACAAGTCGAAAGAGCTGTTGATTGATTGATTGATTGATTGATTGATTGATTGATTGATTGATTTTTATCAATTTGGTTTGGGTTCCCCGATAGGATCAGATTATCCTGTGCCTAATCGGCGCGAAACGTTTGACTAATGTAGTGCTTACGTAGAACTCGATTTAGTGACATTTATTTCAAACAAATGCCGTAAAGCATTCCATTTTGATAGTTCAGAAAGTTTGTGCTAACCGAGAAGTAACTAAATCTATTTTGTACGAGGCAAGCCGGTGCGTTTTTGATTACATTTTCTCAAATGTTAACATTGATGTCAAGGGAAATAACTAGGTAGTTCAAGCCCTAACAAGAAAATAAATATGATTTGTATCCCCTTGCATGAAATTAATGCTTTCTTCCGGATATAAAGTAATGATGATAAACTTCATAATGATATACTAAAATACATCAGTGGGAAAAATTTTATATCGCCACAGTAGCGACACCACTTATATCTCCACAGTGGTGATGTCATTTTTGGAACTTCTTTCTAGGTTTCTATTATGGAAATATAGCTGTACTGGTTAACATTTCTCAGACCTGTATTTCCATATTTATGACTATAATTTTTTTCTTTCTTTCTTTCTCCTACCCTTCCTCCTCTTTTCTCTCTCTCTCTCTCTCCATCATTTTGAACGAGATCTTAAAATGTGCCAACACTGTTGACCCTCTAATACAAATTTACTATGTAATCAATGAAAACGCTCCTTCAAGAATGCATAAAATCAAACCCCAAGCAACAGAAAGCAAACTTCAAGTATGAATTTTCTATTTAGATGCACAAAACAATTTCGGGAATTTCTTTTTAATTTTATTTTTCAATTTTTTTAATTCATTTTTTGTACCCGGGGGAAAGGTGCTAGGGTCGGCAACGATAAACAGGGGCGGTCTGCCGACCGGAAACAGATATTGTTTTGCCTAATGATGGTCACGGAGCCCAGACCGAAGGGGGCAGGGTCCAGTTTTTATGTACAAATTTAATGCCGCAATCAGTGACCTAGTATAAAAAATCATAAAAAATCAAATACACAAGTGAGGTCAAAAAGGTCCATATTTTTAGATACCTATATTAAAACAGAGCATAAGAATAGTATTCACTTGACCAGAGAAGTCAATGGCAGTTCATAGCAGAAGAGGTTTATGCACCCCAACCCCTATTTTATACCTGCATTTTTCACATCCAAATGCCATTTTTGACAGCATGTAGTACTCACAGTGCAAACGCAAGCCCTTTCCCTGGATGAAACTTTTGAAAAACATTGTCTGCTAAATAGTTTGATGCAATTCAGAATAGTTGTCATCCAAGCCGTTTTTGAGATACTCGGCTTGCCTTGAACCCACGTGTCTACTGCTATGGGAAGCTAGCTCTTCTTCCTAGCCAACTATTGGTATTTCACTATCAACATACTGCAGAGCAACTATGGAAGGTGTACATGACTGACATCAATTTCAAGAACAACACAAGCCCAAAACACCTAGTTCACAAATATATCCATATTTATAAATAGTAAACAATAATAGCTGAAAAAGTCACACCATAGCCTTAAGTTAAGAAATTTGCCAGGGGCCAAATTACGAAACTGGACCCTGCCACCGAAGATAATTATATAGCTAATGGGTCATGATAAGAGATGAGACGGCAATGTCATAAAGACTTGAAGCGGTAGAGTTTGAAGAGAGTGGGGGTTGTGATTAGTTTTGATGTAGAAGATAGAAGTGTATTTGTTCATTGTTAGATGCATAGACGTGTGATAGCAAATAACGGAATGAGAAGAATATGCTGGTTGAGCTACTGATACCATGGTGAATAACATACGTGGAAAAATAAGGTCTCCTTGAAACTTAAAATATTCATTTCCACTGTACGTTGCAAAAGTTTTCTTGTGAAATATTAATTACATGCAAATAAAAATATATGCTGGAATTCTCCCTTTGGCATGACAATGTATCAATAAAGACTCAGTCTTGAAAATGCCGGTGACATGGGAAACCTGTAACATTGTCTGACCAGATGAAAACTCCGAATAAAATTTGTAATTCATTGTCTCTTAGCTTTTTACAGGTCTGACTGATACAGATGTGTATAGCTCATTGAAATGGACTCTTTCTCCACATCCCAGTGATGACTAAATTACTGAAAATTGTAATTGTAAATGCAAACACAATTAAGAAATCAAGGGCTAAGTGTGAAACTGCAACATAATATTTACCCATTTTAGTATCAAGCCTACACCAGGTCCCTGTGTAAAGAAGAAGAAAAAAAAAGAAAGTGATGTCTTTCCCCTGCAGTATGTTCAATACTGACAACAAATAGACAAATTATGCATATGGTATGTAAAACTGACGCGTGCCAGATGGTAAGCGATGTTCAACTTATGTGCTTGTTAAGGGTATAAAATGAACTCAAATGTATTATCAAGGTGCGAATCTATATATACTTTGCCCAGGGACGAGTACTTGTTTTGCTCGGCCCAATTAGAACGAGTCGACGACTGGCTTTGCTAAGACATGTGTTAAATTGGTGACCTCAGAGCTAAACTAAAGGAAGTTTTTAAACAAGCTTTAAATAATAACCACAGCGTAAGCTTAGAAACCATCCAGTGCGTCTCATGGAATAACAGCAAGAAGTAATGATAAATTCAGTCACAGTCTAGATAGCTGGTTTTCCTATTCGGTGGTAATTTTATACCACACGTACATACTGCCTGGTTGGTACTTCGTTGTAGATTATCTCAACCGTAAAGTTTTAAGCAGGACTGGGTCACTCGGTAAGTTTGAACTGACAATAAGAGAATACACTTCTAATGCAGATTTATACAGCATATTTTATGACAATGTTTTAAATCGTACACATCCGAATGTTTGATTTTTCATATCTACATACCAGTCTACTTTCACTTTGCATATTGATATTTAGGTACTTGAATGTGCAACTCGTACATCATTGGTTTTGTTTTGTGTTTTTACATTCACTGTCAATTATGTACGTGCACAACGAAATTAGATACAAGAATCTCTCAGTATAAATACTTGTTGTGTGCATTACTGTTATTAGTTTCGATTAGCATGCATGTATTTCATAGTATTTTATAGTATAGCATGTTGAGATCGAACTGACAGACGTTTGTATGATCATGGTAATGTAAATATATATCATGAATTATGCCTTCTACATAAATATATGATTTTTGTTTTTGTGTTTACTTAAAATAGAATAATCTATCGTGCTTGTGATAATTAAAAGCTGTAGTTAAAACAGATCATTACATCATTCAGGGAAATCCCGTGCAGCTCTGGAGAAAATGAAAGTGGAGTCGTTTTCACATAGTAGATAGTAACTTTACATATGTAACATATTTGCTAATTTGGTTGTGGAGACAATCTTATACATATTGAATATTTTGTACATTTATCGAAGTTTGCTCAATACACAAGAACATAGTTATGATGTAATGTATATGAAGCTGAAAATGACACTAACTAGATTCCGTTTTATTATTAGTATTCCGGTTTCAGCAAGTATCGTGGTGTGCCAATTTTCGTGGATTTCGTCATGCACCAAACCACGAATTTAACGACCTGAACAAATATTAGCCAAGTGTGGTGCAAAGGTCTCCCACCCCCTTTTTTCTTATTGATACGTTACGAGCGATCTACAAAGCTATTCGATAAATCATTGCTATAATACGATAATAAATCATTAGCTTTTCCATATGATTGTTTTATTTATCCATTAAGAAAGAAAATAATTTGAATGTATTTTATACTGTTTACATGTTGATGCATGTATAAGGTAACCATTAGCTGTCATTTTCACTCACTGTCATACATTGATATAGTGTGAAATCTGTACGGACTGAAAGAACATAGAAGGAAAAAAAAGTAATCCAGTTGAATTTTACCATACTTGACCCACTGTGATAAAGTCATGATCGGCAGCAAGTACTGCTAGTGCAACTTTATGGACCGTAGTCCAAGACATCAAGCACATGTGCTTTATTAACCGACTGGCTTTTATTGTTGACAATGCCACCTACCTTTTATGATGAGTACTTTGGACGGAACCGAGGTGTGACTTATTCGTCTGGAATTTCTTTTGTCCTGCGCTCACGCTAGGGTTAACATAACGGAACCTTGGCTAGCGAAGATGTCAAAATCCTATTATATTGTTTTCTAAATGTATTAGGCATCTGGGCCACTCATATTTTTGTATAGTTACCTCCCGTGTAGGATACGAGAATATGACAACCCAAACATTCATAGCCCATTCACACATATGTGTAGATGTTTGGGTTTAAACTCAAAATTTAAAGTGAGTAGCCACTCATATTGTTCCATGCATACGAGAACATTACAAATATTAACACTTTTCTTTTAACTCCTCTTGTTAAAAGCATTTGACTCCAACCCCATGATATTGTCTTCAAATCATACGCGCAGGCATGCGAACCCGCTATACAAAGCTACGATGAAGAGACATGCCGGACGATAGTCACGTGGGGTAGAAGACATCAATTTAAATCAGTAATCGAACAAACCGTTATCATCATAATATTTGATCATAGTTTCAAAGCCCGAAACCATACGAGTGAAGCCTAATGAGTGAAGTGCTCAGTACACTAGCAAACAGTTGCCGAGTCATTAATGCTCAGGTTCCTTATCTGTGATCGGTGTCGCCAGTGGTTGTCCATTTTCGCCAAACGGCGTTCATCGTCGAGATCAATCGAGTAAAGCGTGGTAACTCTATCGAGATTGATTTTGCGACTGCAAGTTCTGGATCAACACTTATTCCGGAATGCAATAGACAGCAGACAACTTTTATTTAGTCATAATTTCATCTTATGTACAAACACGCACATTTGTCTTTCTATCAGTGTCACCTGCCAAACAAGAGGTAGTGGGTTCTAAACTCATGGCGGCATTCCAAATTTTTCTAAACGTTTTATCTTTTTATGTTCAGGCTTTCTTTTGAACTCATCGCAATTTTTTAATTTGTTTAATTTTTGTATTATTTCTATTTTGAAACTTAGTTCCGGGGGCGTAGCTAATTATAGCAAGAGTATGTAAAGCATAAGGACCTACGAATACAGGGGGCCCGCGAGCCCGTCCAACAAATTATTTTATTTACATTACAGAAAGAATCTCGGAACAGGCAATGTACCGCTCATCAAATACCGTAATTTTGGACCCACAAAATTGCTATTAACATTGAAGAGGCCCATCGGTTATTGACCGCTGCGGTGGCCTAAGTGATTAGAGCGTCCGCTTCGGATGTGGGAGGTCAAGGGTTCGAACCCCAGCTGAGTCATAATAAAGACTTATGAAATTGGTACTTACAGCTGCCTCCCTTTGTGATCAACATTAAGAGATTCGTTTTAAGACGGCTTGGCCTTGTGTCAGGATAATGTGACTGGGTGGGACACCATGCCACCTGCCTGCGACATGATATCCCAGTGCTAGTCATCACTATAAACTGCCACACTGCAGACACCGTAGCGATATGACGCAGATTGTTAAAGCTACGCTAAAAATAAAAATAAAAACACAAACACAAACACCAGTCGGTAAGTTTCCTATAGGACCCAAATATTCTGGCTATTAACATTGCAGGGGCCCATTGGTAAGCTTTGCGTAGGGGCCCAAATATCCTAGTTATGCTGCTGACTATCTCCTAGAAGCTATTTGACCGATTACAATAATAATGTTTACAATAATATAGGAATTTGAAATTGCTGAAGTAAAATTTTGAATTCTGGATTCAAGCATACTTAATAAATATACACATTTGTTTCAAATTTAAACTTGTTTCGTTGCTAACACTGCAGACCCTTCCCCCGTTTATTAATTATATTTTAATAATCCATGCAGGAAAGTCATTTTAACAGCTTATTGAATCTCTCTCTCTCTCTCTCTCTCTCTCTCTCTCTCTCTCTCTCTCAGTTACACGCAGTGATTAATTACACATGCGTAATGGCTGTTCAATGCACATTTAAGATACGTCCATCCCCATAATATTTTAAAATAATTTCTGTTTAAAAAGTCAATGCAGTGAAGCCACATTTTATGAATAAGAATATAATCTAAATTTACGTGTTGTGTTAATTGCGCTGGTAATGGCTGGTCAATACATTTTTAAGGTACCATTTATATGCATACCAATTGTAAATATAAATGTACAAGGACAAGGACTATGCAAAACATAAAAATAATACATTTATGAAAAGTTTGAATACATCGGAAGGGTTTTACAATTAACCATATCATGCAAACGGGAGAAATGTCAATCATAAAACACATGTGAGCGACACAAGCCAACATTTAGAGCAATCAAATGCTACAAGCATATATGCAAGACTAGAAACGAAAAGCGGAAACATGCACCCGATTAAGGTAGCAGCTGCAACTCATTTACTTGTTTTGACATGCAGAATGTTTACACAGTAAGCTCCCAGACCAGATCTTGAAGAGGAATTTAAATTTGTTAGAATCTGATCATGTTCGTATATCATCGGGAGAGAATTCCATTGTTTTGCTGCTGCTTACCTAAAAGTTTGTAGCCCATACCTTGATGTTCTTGCTTAGGGAATCTCCACAGTGTTTACATACCTTAAAGTGTGTTGCCCATACCTTGATGTTCTTGCTTAGGGAATCTCCACAGTGTTTACATAACTTAAAGTTTGTAGCCCATACCTGGATGTTGTTCCGTTTGGGATCTCCAAATAGTTTACCTACCTACAAGAGTAAGAAGATTGTTTTAAACGACCAGATCAATTAAGTATGGAAAATTTCTTGGTTAATATTTTGAATACTTCAAGTGTCATGGTCTTTATCATATCATGATGTGGAGAGCGTACCAAAATCAAGAGTTCAGAACAAGGTTTTTGAAATCATTCAAGACAAATCTCAAAGCTCTGTCATTGAGCTTTTCAACTTTGTTATGTTCAGTGTGACTGTTTAAATGCCAGGTTAGGGGACAGTAGTTAAAGTTTGTCTTAATGTAATAACAGTACACCACCAGTATTCCGTTAGTTGTAATGTATTTTCCAGTTCGATCGAGCACATTTAATCGTAACAATATTATTTACCAGCATTGCAAGCCTCGCCGGTTACTATTGATTTTGCTCCAATAATAATTCCGATTGGTATGCGTATAATATTTGTAGTGGTTGCGATTCTAGGAACACCAAGACCAACGGTGGTTTCCTCGGCGATTCCGCAAATTGCATTTACAACTACGCACGTGTGTTTTGTTGTTGCTGGATTAACGCCATTGTTCAACACATGACAGGCTTTACATGGTGGCCAGTATATTCGTTGGCGGAAGAACCCAAGGTAACCGTTGGAAGAACCACTGACCCACGAGAAGCTACTGACAATCTTTGTCACATACCCATCTTGGACGATCCTGAGACTCGAACCCACGTGGACAGAGGTGAGATGTCAGTGATCTGTAAAGATGAACGCCTTAGACCACTCGGATATCCTGATCCCCCACATGCGTTTGTTTTTCACGAATATCGTAGTTCTCTTGTTGACTTTATCTCGCAACTGTTGTTCTGCACAGATTACGTTTCTCACGTCGGTAAGTTTTAGGATATATAATAACAAGTACTTCTAACCAATTATTATATTTTTCGAGTACAAATGTCATATAAAATATCTTTCGTGGGAATATTTACATTGCCGTCAATTGTGCGTTCTTTGGTTTTAGCATTACGTTCTATGAAGCAATACTGACTATGCAGTTGAACAGTTTTTGAAACGATCATTCATTTCTTCGTCCAAAAGCTGATACACGGACAAGTGCGTCCTTGTTTAATAACTGGCAAAAATGTTCTTTTCTTGACTGAGTCCATGTTGGTGCAGCATAATTAACGGGCGACGCAACCGGAGTGGATTTGTCGGTGAAGTCCATCTCATCGTGGTATAACAATCACTGGGTGTTTTCATGTCTGGCTGTGCTTCTGTGACTGATAATTTTTCACGTGCCAATTCAATAATTCTGAGATGGTCTCGAATTGACATTGGTACATCAGGATGGTCACAATTATCGATGTCTATTTGAATCTTAAACAGATTATATTTTAGTGTATATGAGGGTTAGTAAACATCCATTTCAAGCAGATATTTAACACCAACTGGAATAAATCACTATCGATATTAGCATCAGCCGTCAGCAGGTCAAATACCCCATATTCCGCAACTTTATCTCGTCGGTCACAGCCCATCCCATATTAGTAATGATAAACCTAATGTAAAAAACAAAGGCCAAAAAGTACCCGTCTAGACAGATGCTGAATCCTTCAGACTAAGTTTTACTAGTACTGAGTAATTGTCCTGATATTGCATAGGTAAACGGTGGTAAAATGTTATCATCACGTTTAATGGTACGTATTACAGACACTTTAAAAAGCGGAATATCCTTTATCAGTGTGTGTATGACACCCCACCAGGGATGAAGTACTTTTAAGATGAATAAATATGATCCAGGTTGGCGCACCTTTATGATGTGAGATTTATATCTATCAAGAGCAGGCATATAAAGATTGATTATAAGTTTTCCATACGGTGTAGTTTTGTCCGCTAAGTTGGAGTGTAATATTTCCACGGTGGCTAATATTTCATTTATCAGTCCCCATACTGTTCCTGCGCGTGTATGTGTATATGTTGGTGGGGGATGGCAACTCCGTAATCGTTGCATCAGAGTATTGTTTTACCGCAGCCTCGGCTATATCTATGTGATTCTTGACAAACGCAGTCTCTGATTTTCCTGATTTCGATTAGGTTCTTCGCGATGACGCCGTGCAGCTTAAAAAGAACATAGTGAATGTCAGCGTCAGGCGTTTTAAGTTTTCCAGTCAGATTTTGGACCTCATAAGCTCGCCCTGGTCGACGTCAAGAAGAAACAGGCTGGTAAGCTCCTTCAAATCCACTTTGGTGGCAAGCCTAGTCAAATCCATATCAGTACCAAGCCGGGTGGATGAGACCTCTCCTCTATAAATATCAATAGGCATTTCGTATACTATTACAAGTAATTTCTAAGTTATAATGTTAAATCTACCAGAGCGCATGGTGCTTGTGAACTCTCAAGTGCCCACAACGCTTTAACAGACTTTGTCGTCTATGTAAGTAATATACTTCAAGTGGTGGTGCAAGCCCGTACGGGTCGAAATGCAAAATATGTGTGGATGTCACCGTGCATGCGATCCAATCAGTTTCAGATCATGTTGTCAAATGCAGGTTAATTATCCCGGTTTCCCACTTGCTACGGATCATCGATATAAGTTCATCGCGCATAAAATAACCTCGTTTATACTTAACTGACTTTTCCATAGCGAGCAAGTGAAGATAAGTCAACAGCGAAAATATCTGCCAGTCGTGCAACAAACGGTATCCTGTGGTCAGCGATATGTTTACCAACGGCGGCAGCTCCATCACGCCAACTGCGATTTGGCGTTGTCCTTACAGAATAACGTGACTGTGCGTTTAGCTCCAAAAATAACCTCGCGAACATTTCTGCAAGACCCAAATATTTGACAATGAGGAATCACACACGAAAACCTCAAAGAGTCTTCGTGAAGTTGCCTTCGACGCTGAGCGAATCCTCTGTTAAAATTATCATTGACGCCAGTGATTAAATAGTTGCTACTTGATTTTGATGTCGCTCAATTATATACTTTCTAGAATCAGCATTATTGGATATTACTTTGATATACATCATAACTGTGCAAGCGGAACTTGCGTAATCATCACTGTCTTTGATGAATCCGAGAATCGTCGTAGCAAAGTCAATGTTGACGAGCAGCGTTCGATTTTCCCTCCGTCGATGGAATAACATACGCTGCTAAACATCGTCATGATACCATTGGGGACAAATCCAACTCGGACATCCTCGGGATAATCGGTATTGTCGTCCTGAATAAGCTTCGCTCAATTTCTGAGAAAGGATCACACAGAAGGAACAAAAATAAGCGGGTATTGCACGTCCAGGTACGGCTGTCATTATATCGAAATGTAAGGTCGATCTCCAATGTACAATAGCACTGTCAAGGTCTCCACGCGCAGGTCCAACATGTGCCCGTTCTCGTCTACAAGGCACACACGAATATATGTCAGAAAGGATTGTGGCATGGAAGGTACATGGGCACTGCGGAATAATCGCGAGCAATGTACCCAGGGGAAAATTCGGGTAGAACCTGAATATTGTGAAATTCTGATAAGCTAAGGTTGTAAAAGCTCTGCTTTCTTAATTACCACTGGTGGCATCGCAGATTAAGTTAACCTGCATCATGGTGGTGATTCTAAAATTTATGGCTTAATATGTTATCCAGACTCTTCAAGTCATATGTGGAAGATGTGTTGGTCCTCTGGAATATCACTAATGTATTCAGGTCATCCGAGAACTATTTTCAACCACTACTGTGCGATGTCAACCGCGTTCTGTTTGGATTTGATTGAGACGGCATAGCTGAGTATTTGCTCGTGTTCGAGTATGAAAGTTATAGAGTCTTTTTTGGTCACCAACGAAACCCTCTGTCAAATATCTGCATTGACTGAGTTAATGTTCCATGAGCACGTCAGAAGTTCAATAATATTAATAAAGGTACCTTCTCGACCATCCTCTGGCGAAAACACAAACGACGTATTCGCTGGAAAGCCCCCAATCAATCGCGATCGAATATTAGACAAACTGCAATAAACTTTCAACAACGCTAGTGCAATATCGAGTGCGCTACCTTTTGTCCTGCGGTGACCGGTGTAGAAAAAGTCACATACAAATCGGGTTTCGCTGATTAGATCATAAGTATTGAGGTAAAGTTCAGGGTTGTGTTTGCGGCGACACGTTCCATCACATGCATTGATTCTACGTAAAACACGAAGTGTTTCAATCGCATCCGAATCCATCATCGGTGTTGTAATATACATAATCCATGCCTTCATAAAGTCCCTGCATCCACACTTTAAACATTTCCAGGTTGATGGTGTCACTGGATAGCAACCGCTGACAAATCGGTGCGGCCTCATTAATTATCTCTGGTACATTTGTGCCCTTAGGAACCGTTCCCACGAGTGTTTCCGCATGGTCGTGAGTGTCACATAGTCCACCAAGGCCTTCTCCATTCTTTGGTTGTTCCATAAATTGTGAGGCATGTGGCACTTACGTCCACTTGCTTGGAACCCTTCTCTTTGTTCTCTTATGTATGGATGATATTCGTGTTGGGGTGCAGATGGTTCTTTCGGTGTGGGTATATACGGTCTTTGTCTTTGTGCTACACGACTTTGTTATTGTATTGTTGCTCGTCTTTATTATTGTTGTTCCAGTGCGGGTGTAGATATTTTGGTTACTGCACGTTTTTGTTGTTCCAGTACTGTACATATTCTTCCGTCTCTAGGGCTGTGAATCCTTCATGTCTGTGCTGTTCCGGTGCAGAAGGTCTTGTTGCTGCTGCTAATGTTGTTCCTAAGGCCAAATAAACATTTGTTCTGGTTACATTGAAAACATGTAGGGTAGGAGTGTCGGTAAGGACTTGTTGATTTTTTTGTGTGGTCTGGATGGATTTAAATGAATCATAAGCTAAATAATATCCGCTATTTATATCTGAATTTAGCTTCGATCACATTTACATCCCTTTGTTAATTTGTTCTTTCTCCCGGAATTTTATTTATATTTTTCTTCCAACCTTTATACAACAAAAATGTAGGGTTGGCAATTACAGATACGGTCGGATGAGTAACCAGAACAACACATTCTTATATATTTGGCCTAATTAAGGTACAAAAACAATCTTTTTGCATTATCATATTTTGTAAGAGCTTTACAAATAACACTGTGCAGCCTCTTGATTACTTGAATGAAAAATTAGGTGAATAAGTGTTTAGAGACTCAGTATTTAAACAACTCGGACGATGCTTTTACTCTATGTGTTTTAACTCGCAGTGAAAAGTATGTGTAACTCGATAAACCAAGGTAAACAAAACTTAATAATACTTAATAACCTTTTAATGTCCAAAGAAAACATGGAGTCATTGTCGTACTTGTCGATGTCACTGGGTATGCTGCCTTTAAGTTTCTTTCCGTGACGGCAACTAGTGCTAGGGCCGTCATGGACGATATAACAATTACATCCAAGTCAGTACCTGAAGGTTGATGGATGTTAGAAGATCTCGTAGACCTGATTAACTGGGTCAAGATATAATTCAAGTCATATAAGTCAAGAAGTCTGGTCCTGAAGAAAGGGAAGATGCAAGAGAGATTCAGGTTCAGAATAGGAGAGCACGTGGTACCAACACTGATGCTACAACCAATTAGGAGCCATGGCAAGTGATTTAAGGACTCCATGATTGAAAGTGAGAGTGTGGCAGACATGAAACGACAAGCCAAACGACTAGAAGGAAGCCATAGAAAAGATTTGGATACCTGGGAAGTACAAGGTCTGGTATGATATTTTACCAAGAATCCTTTAGCTACTTCTCTTATACCAAGTCTCTTTGACGGCCGTAGAAGCAGTCAAGAGAATGTTCAATACATATCTGTGATAATGGATGGGGTTTGCCAAAGAGTTTCAGCAGTAGTGGCCTGTACAGTACCGGCAGCATGCTTCAGTTGCAACTATCAACACTGACAGAGGAGTTCAAGATGAATAAGGCCAGACAGGTGATGAAGTTGAAAGAGAGTACAGATGAGAAGGTAAAAGACGCAGCAGTGGAGGTATGGACAGGCAGGAACTGGTTGATAGCAAACACAGTTGAAGAGGCAAGTTCTAGACTGAGACAACAACATAATAGACATAGTCGCAACAGGAAGATTGGGACTGGGAATTCTTAAAAGATGTTTATAGCAAGAAACAGGCATCCAAGAGACGCATGCCTTGATTCACAAAGACGTTTGTCTTGCAGAAGAGGAAGACAAGCAAGTTAAAGCTGTCAGCATGAGGAAGCAGGGGGATAGACTATGCTGGGAATCTATCTTGGAGTGATATCATCTGTAGAGCTAATGCCCAGAAAATCAGTTTTCTCTCACGCTCAGTGTATAATGTTCTTCCTACACCAATAAACTTGAAAACTAATGGATGAACCAAACTGTAAACTTTGTGTGAGACTTGCAAATTTAGAGCATGTACTATCATCATGCAAGGTAGCACTGACAGACAGTCCTTATCGATTGCGCCATGACCAGGTACTTTCTGAGATTACTGCCAGTATGCATATAGCCAGGAGAAAGCAACATCAAGTGATAAATGGTCCAGACGTCATCAGCCTTTTGGAAAGCGGTTGAAAACAAGAGCACATTACTGAAGGAAGAGGCGAAAGAGTAAGATTGGGTAATAAAGGCCTATGTAAAAGGACAGCTAAGGTATAGCCAGGAGAAAGCAACATCAAGTGATAAATGGTCCAGACGTCATCAGCTTTTTGGAAAGCTGTTGAAAACAAGAGCACATTACTGAAGGAAGACGCGAAAGAGTAAGATTGGGTAATAAAGGCCTATGTAAAAGGACAGCTAAGGTTCTCAAGAAACATCTGTAACATCAACTTCAGAACTGATATTATACTGTGGTCATAAGGCACCAAACAGGTGATTTTGTTAGACACGACACTGTCATGGGAAGCTAGAATGGATAATGTCCAGGAAAAAAAAAATTGGCCACGTACCTCCCACTCATCCATGAGTGCCAGCAGAATTGATGGAAGGCCTGGAATGTACCAGTGAAATAGGATGCCGTGGCTTTGCAGCACATACCTTTGTTCGTGCCATTGAAGTCATCGGGATTACTGGACTTACAGGAAGTTAATTATCAAGGTTTTGCAAACAGGCCGTAGAAGCCTCACTTTGGATTTGACGGTAGATTTGGGAGCAATGGAAAAAATAATCAGTTCGGGGCTGAGGATGAGCAACTCAAACGGATCACTCCTGGAGAGTGTTGTGGATCTGCGCTGTAACGCTGTATTATTATTATTATTACTATTATTATTATTATCATCAATTTGCAAGGCATTGTGGATGTTTACGTAGGTACTTAGAGTATTTTTGTTTTTTAAAAAGTATAAGTTGGTCTGCATTTAAATTTCAAAGACAGGAGTAAGACATCACCAGTGTACGAATTTCACTCTGGTCCAAACACGTAAAAACAGAATGGTGGTCCAGAAATAATCGATTTAAAATAATTGCTACAACTACAATCGTTTTAGTCTGGTTTATTTTTATACTTATCGACTGAACCAGGATAGACTATTTTGTATATACTGTTCTGAGCTATCGACAAATAAATTCAAGAAAAGGAAAATGCTCCATCCACTTATTGTTTTAAGTTTAAAATCTATTCTTACTTCGACACACCGACTGCTGAGTTTGACAGTTCGTTGAAAAGTGTTTGTTAAAATTGAACAAGTGTTATAATTTCAACGTTTGATAATGTATATGTTATACGTTAAAAGTCTCCAAATTGGCCCCTGACTGTATACTTAACAAGCCCAAACACCGTGGAGTCCAAATGCGATTTGTAAACATTCGAGCTGAGCAGATTGATCCGAATACTCGACACGCAATTAGAACGTCTGTTTTATATGCGCTAGTTGGTAGACTGATCTCAGTTGTTATTAAATGCACAGGTTTATCCAATCCGGCCACAAAGTCATGAAACTTGTACGCGCTTAAAATCTTGAATTTGTTTGGGTTTTTTGGGGGGGGAATAAGATTAACAAGTCTAGAGTAACCTGAATTATTTCATGTTGTATCCTTCCAATAAAAAGAAAGAAAGCTTAACCAAGCAAGTAATATTTGTTAATGTGGTTGACTTAAAATGATTGGAAAACAGTTGCTTTTTCATGATTGAGGCTGTCGACACAGCTACACTGTAACATATTATTGACACATTTTGTTGCACAATGTACTGTTATTATTCTGTGGCATTGAATGGTCACTATAGTCGAGATATATAATCATCATTCGCTTATCCATACGTTCGTCCCCACTTTCGATATGCGTTTCAATTGCGCAGGTATGTATGAAGATACTTATATATGTATTTGGTATATAAGCTGTCTAATAGGTACATAGTTATATATAAGATCTTAAGTTTGTGCTACGTTTCTTATATCCACCTTCTTTTACCAACATATAGTTATCTCTCTCTACTTTCTCTCCCTACTTTTGAATTTTGTTCTCATTTCAACTTATTCCATATTCATTTATGTTCAGTAGCACACAATGAAATCATTGACTATGATGCAAACTTTGAAGATATAGTACCATATGCAAACATATATTACAAGTATCGCCTTTTCTATGATAACTATATATAAAGACAGACACTATTCATCTTTCTTATTTATTTACCAGATGACCATGGACACATATATTGACCTTGTGATTGCATTAGACATAGGCAGCACATTCTCGGGATATGCCTGTCAATTTCGTGATACATTTATGAATAACAAACAAGATATCTGGATAAATAACCGATGGGGCACTCAGATGTCGACATGCAAGACGACAACCTGTGTTCTTGTAAAAGAAGATGGTACTGTCCTAGGCATCGGGCATAAAGCAGAAGAAACATTCACCAGAGAATGCGACAAGGACAGACATGAGGCCGAAAAAAACTATCACTTTTTTAAGAATTTCAAAATGGTTCTTTACCAAGAGGTGAGAATGATTGTTTCCCAAATATATCTTCTTAAATCTAAATTCTGATGTTGACAGTAAAGCTAAGACCGAAAATATAATTCTTCTCCGACTATATTACTAATGGTCGTACTACTACAGCTACAGTGACTGTGCTATCATCTTGTATTTTTTAATTATGCTGTACGTTTCTCATTGTTAAACGTAATCTAGTATATTTGTACATGTGTATTTGAAGACTATACCTACCTGTATTTTCGTTCTCGCAGATAAGAAGGTTCCCACGGCCCAACTTCCATATTACTCATTTACATAGAATTCCTTACAAATTTATTTCCGCAAGATATGCCTTCTGTGGAAACGCTTCTCATAAAAGAGAAAGAGCGTTTGTATTTTAAAAGCTGAATGCTTTAAATATTTTTATTTTATTGCTATGATGGGGGATATTTTATTCATTGTCTTAAGCATTGCGAACAACAGTTTCATTTATTTCCAATGAAAATGAAACTCAAATCTACACTTGCTGCTCTGTTTAGTCTGGTGCCAGGATTTCCTGCACGTTTTTTGATTAATGTATAAACAGCTCTGATGCTAACCAATAAACACGTTTTGTCCAAGCATGCTGCAAAGCGACGAATGTAAAGATGCATATGGTCCAACAAAATCTGGATTCAACGAGTTTGATCGAACCCAATATATCCAGCATTATTCCTGATGACATTCACGGGCAAGGCATTGGCTCCAGTTACTGTTTAATCTTTGTAAGGTCTTGAACAAGTTACTCACATTGTTCTGTAAATGTACCTTTGTATGAGCAAAACGTTTGTGCCATCATGCTGTTTTTATTTAGAATTCGTCGACGCTTCTACCCAACACCTGTCAAAAAGTGGTGCAACCTAAGTCGTACAGCTGATTGATGTCCTCTGTTTTCAACAGTTAACCTCTTCTGGCGGTCAGTACTATTTTCAGTTGGCTTTGAAAATAGACGGATGGATATATAGCTAGATCGACGAGTACAGCTTATCAATTCGAAACTTCATTTGATGGTGGTGCTAATTCCTTGTGAATCAGGGGACTTATTTCCGACTCGTGTATGCCACAAAGATCAAATGATCTATCTTGTGAAGTTCTCTATTTACTTGCTACCTTGCCATGGTTCCATGTGCTATCAGCACCCTTATTAAGGATACTTTGCGATCACAAACATCAGACATTATTCAACTTTTAATAAATATTCGAATGTTTCATAATTATAACAGCCATTTCAAGAAATTCCAGGACCCATGAGTAGAAGATTTTATCACTGGCCATTTTATTTTCAATCCATACAAAACAGAAGTCCCTTTCCACCTTCTAAATTTCTAGTACTAGCTACTCCATCTGCAGCACGTTCATTTTTGTTCTTGACTTTCCTCGAAAGTTTTTTTAATATCCTGGCTACAATTAGGCCTGTCCTTTCTGTGCGGCAACATGTCTGGCCAGTTATCATTCCAGTAAGAAACATGTATATCATCGGCAGGCAAATTGCAGGGATACGCATGTAATTGTTAAATCTTGGCTTTTCTCTATACATTTTGTATCAGAACATTGAAACCTGTTATCGTCTATATACGCGCATTGTGAACATTCATGTAATCATGTGATTCATCTACGTATATTTCATGGATGCATATTAATATCGCTAGCTGGATGTATCGAGCATGAATTGCAATTTTATTTTCTTGTTGACCTCTTGATATATCTGCAGTTGATTTGTTATACGCTTATTGTTTGCTCATCTTTGCCTGGGAAATCCTAGCTGTGAATTTTTAGCAGATGCGTCGTCGTATATTGTCATCACATTCTCGTCTTAAACAGAATATTTAGCTCTTCAAAGATTTTGTCCATTCTTTCTATGTTATTGGTTGTCGTGGCTAACGTGATGTTCTTCAAAAGAATCAAAGCGCCAGTAATCGAGTCGAACAATTACAAATCACAAAAATGTGCTAATTAAACTAAGTATTGTTAATATTGGTAATGATGTTTACTCTAGATGTTTATGGCTTTCTACTTACTGGGCGTGCATCACAATCAGTAGTTTTTCGTTGAGCTCCCGGTGTCTTTATTACTGACAAGAGTTGAGGTATCTTACTTGTACTCTTTCACGTTGGCGTTGCGTCTGTTGTTTCTTGCTGATTATACACAAAAGAGGATTGTTGCATATAAGCGCAAATAAATTTTCATTTATTTTACTTTCTGTGAAAAGAGTGTTAATTTGCCTTCAACCTTCTTGCAATATGTAATGTCTTCTTGTCTCTTGAACAAGTCCCTTGAACAAGTACTATTATTACCTTAGTTTCTGGTTATAATTTCTTTTCATTCGTCTGTAATAGGTCTAACATATATAAGGAGGGAATTCAGTAAGAAGTTATTAAATACAGTCATAAAGATGTATTTGGATTTATTCCATCTATTGAAAGGTGTCAAACGATGGTGTTCATGGATGTGGCAGAACATGGACACTGTACAACTAATTGCAAAAGTGTCTTATAATACGGAGGAGCTTTAACTTGCATAAAGCCAAAAAAAGGAAACCGGATAAAATAGAACTTTGCAGTCAGTCATGAACTCTGAAATACACATGACGAAAGCACAGTTCCATTTTCTAATTGTAATATGGAAGACAAGGACCAGATTATGTTTTCAGTCCATTATTCTGTTGAACAAGCAAAATGTTTACAATCTTCTGAATCATTTGTTATTTCTTAATATTTTTCGTTTTCCAATGTTTTCCATTTTTATTGATTTCATTTGTCGATCTTTGCTTTTCTCAACTGAAATATAAAGACTTTGTTCACTGCCATTCATACACCCCACATAAGTAATACTTCCTATTCAAACTTATTTCGAATGATGCTTCTATTAGAGTTGTTGTGGAATCCTGCATTGTTACTGTTGCTGAATATAAACCGAGTGTGTTTTGGATTAAATGAGTAACACAAACACAATGTGTGAAAGATGGAAATTTATGACATGAATTAATAAAGAAAAATATATGGTGTATAAATGCAATGATTCTCTCACGCTCTCAACATACGATTGATCCAATCACTCTACACAAACATTCACACATTGAAAATAAACCAAAAATATGAATTCAATATGAAATATAGATTCAAGAAACCTCATGGACTGCAGATACGTTTCAAATAATATTATGTACTGTAAGAGAGATTCACATAATCTCAAGTATGGACTACGATTAAGGTTCAAATAATCTTAAGGTACACAAATGTGTTTCAAATAATGTTATGCACTGTAAGTGAGATTCGCATAATCTCCTGAAATACAACTAAGATTCAAAATAATCTTATGAACATGAAAATGTACCCAATTGAAACAACAATTGGAAGAAACATATGCTTCTTGACACTAGTACAGTCGTACGATTCATAAACTGATGAGCCGTTCCACACTTTTATCGGCCGATCGCACCCTTCACGGATCCACCACATGTACAGACATACGTACATACATACATACGTATCGACAGCACGCAGCCCTAAATAATCTGGAAACTCCAGACAGCTCTAAACAGCTTTAGACAACTCTAGTCAGCTCTAGTCAGCTACAATAAAACCAAACTGGTCATAATAATGGGTTCTGAAAAATCTCTAGATATATGCTAATACATTACACTCTAAAAGCAACTTGTAATGCAAAGTCACAACGTTTCAAATCTGCGTTGTAATAAATGCATCACTGCACGATATGACACTACAAACTGAATAAGCTTCGCATATCAAATGAAATATAAATTTTACACTTACCCCTATGGCTGGAGAACACAATGGAGAGCGTACACTCCTTGACGAGATCCAAAAAGACCAGTGTGTCGGTTAGAAATTGATCTTCCTTAAATCCATTGGAGAGTGAGTAATAGTCAGGGTAAGATACCCATGCATATCATACTTTTAATGTGCCTCGTCGCAAGTAATTTCCGGCGAGATACATTTTAGTACAGTTGCTTACCTGGAAAAACACTTATTCACCCTAAATAACGTTGTACGCATGTACAACGAAAAATAGTCAAATAGTTTTAGGCAAAACCAAGTTTGTTTTTTTTTAATTTTGCCTAATTCTGTGACAGTTACATTGCTGGAACATTGCTTTTAGTTGGCACCATTTGGCCACTAATATACTGATTGCAATTAAACGCTAATACTTACATGCATTTTTTTTTGGGGGGGGTGGGGGGGCCTACAACTACGATTTGTGTCTTGTAACGTAGCATCTGTAATTTGTTTCATTCTTGATATGATTGCTTTTATTAATTACTTAGCAGCAATTTCTTGACCTTTAACGCCGTCTACAGACTTTTCTGCTCAAACGTGTTTTTTTTTTATTTATTCCGGATATTGATTCATATCCCACGTTATTATGGTGTAGCTAATATTCATACCTTAACGTTATCTTCGATGGTTAGATATCTTAATTTGATGGTAGCGTTTCATCTTGAACTATTTTACACAATAATTCCAGAATTGTCAAGCTCGAAATGAGCGAGGAACTTTATCCCTTGTGTTATGTATATCTATATTGTGTATTTAACGTTTGTCCATGATTGTAGGTTGTAAGGTTCATTTGTATGTAACATATTACATGCCTAACGTTTATCAATGATTGTACACTAGATCGTAAGTTAAGAAAATGTAAACATATTGACATAGCCTTTTGATTTTAGAAGGTTATAGAAAGTGTAACTGGTCTTGTTTGTAAGTTATATATAAGGTGTTTACTGATGTTATGTCAAAGGTCTAATTTGTAGAAATTTAGAATGTTCTGGAAGCGACCCAGTTTACGAATTTTATGGGAAAATGCCCCGTATCCTGGTTATCCTATTGTTTTTAGCTTTTTGTATAAACGCTGTGATCATCAAAATTATTCATTCCTTTCTTAGCATCATTCTTTTTGGAATTAATGCTGGTTGTGTTCAGTTATAATTTGAGAGAATTTATTTATTTGAATTATTCATTGGAATTAAAAAGTACTCATTGTTATTTGGACGAATCAAGTCATTCAAGACTTTCTGGATTATGTCATTGTGATACAACAAGACTGTTAGCACATTGGCACATTCTAGACTATTGATACTTCAGAACATTCAGTACTGCAGTTCATTTGGAACTCTCTGGTTCCTTTAAATTTTCACTTTGTATTCTAGGGAAATAAATTATTTGTTGAATTTTACTAGACCTTATGGTTTTGCTTTTTTCTGTTACGTAGTTTAAGACCATGGAGTCGTTACACTGTTCTTTTGCTTCAAGCTTCTGCGAAATGTTAGAACTGGTATATGTTTCAAGAATATTTTGCGATTGATTGTATTCAGGTTTTTCCTTCATAAGTAAGGACAGTGTATACGCAAGAGGTAATACGGAAATATTTGCAATATGAAATGAGGAAAATTTTAAGATGCTAAATAAGCACACACTTTTGTATTTATAGATGTGGGTTGAATTCCATTCTTAATGACACATAAATTTACATTGCATGTTATTTATATAACTTGATTATGGTGGGTGCTTTTTATTTAAGACGTTTTGCGTAATTAATTTGTACAATTAACTATTCAAGATTCATCAATTTTTCGGAAATTGAAGGATGCATTTACTAGGTAGTGTGCAACTAAACTATATTTTTGTTTTATACAAAAGTTATATTTTTATTAGTTGCTACAAGAAACACGAATACACGAATTATCATTACGTAGTAGAAATGCAGTTCGGAGATACATATGTAAATATACTTAACATCATATTTTTGTATACTTTAGTGGGCTTGGATGAGAGCAATTCATTAAAGTAGTACAGCATCGGTTTACTGTGTACAAGAATGTACAATCTCAAAAAGAACTTCAAAATGTTGTATACACATGTCACAAGGAGGAATATATGCCATTTTGCTTTTATCAAAATCTGATAACACGACATCAAAACATAGTATTACAGTATGTGTGAGACGTTTCATATAATTATATTGTCAGTGGACAATTTTCTAAGCTTTCGTGACAATTAAGAAAGAAAATAATGATGGATTAACTGTGATGTTCGTGATGTTTTTCATTACTCTATGCATATGTGGGGGGGGGGTGCTGTTTTTTTTTTAATACCATTTGGTGTTAGGAAACATATTGAGTAGTTATGACACTTTTGTCCTAAAACCATTTTGGTTATGAATTTCGCTACGTTGCTATGGCTAACTTTTTTAGAAGACTGTTTCTGTCCATATTAAGACAGTGTTTATTATAAAGACAATGGTTCCTTTCTCTTTAGAGCTTCTCGGTGGAAAATGACCTACCACAAGTAGAGGATGCTTTTGGCAGGAAAAAAACCATCCTAGAAGTCATGTCCAAATTCATATATGGACTGAAGAATGACTGTTTGGAGAGATTCTGCAGGCAAAGGAATCTGACGGTTGAGAAGAGGAAGATTCGCTGGGTGATTACTGTTCCCGCAATATGGAACGAAAGGGCGAAAAACATTATGAGAAAAGCTGCAGAAATGGTAATTATTGCTCATACACAAAATGTAAAATCAAAGAACAACCCAAACCAGGGTAGAAACGATTGCATACTCATTCACATCTGTACTTTCCTTTCAAGCATGTGGAAGCTTTTATTACTGTTTGGGTTGTTGCTGATAATGTTATTGTTGTTATTATATTACTGTGTGCTCTGCTACCATAGTTTGTGTAGATGATGGAATAATAATAATAATAATAATAATAATAATGTAATTAGCCAAAGGGGTCTCTTTACCGAACGAATTAAAACCTAGCGTGAATCCCGCTATAAGTTACTTGTTTTCCCCCGATTTCAAAGGACTTCTCCACAGCTAGTGTTGTAAACTGGAAATCCCAGAATAAAAAATAATTTTTCTCGAATCATTACATGACCTTAAATAACACAACATTTATATCACAACTTCACAATTGTCTGCCAGCTTTACAACGGTATGGTTTCTCCTTATTATATTACCGCAACATAGCGCCACGTAATTCAACACCAAATACATGGAACTATTTCCCTACACTACCCTAGTTCAGTCAAATTATGATTTTAAGCCTCATTTCGCGTGTCACTTTACACCATTTTTACCATCATAACAACAATAAAAGGCGTCTCAAGATAACGGAACAGTCCTTTCTCAGTTATTCCGTTCTACAATTTACCAGTCCCCATCACAAATATTGTACCTGGAGTCACACAACCAATCCACACTTATGCGGCTCTGGCCTGAACTCGCTACGAAATTAAACCACGCCACCATGAATCTCATCAACTCTGCACTCTGAGACGTCTGCCCATAACAAATGGCTAATCATTCGGGCTGGGGACTATCTCTCCAACACCGGCTTCCCTAAATCAAACAATTATTATTATTATTATTATTATTATTATTAGATGCTGATGATGATGATGATACTATGTAGTTATTTCGATGAGGAAGAAGTGATGTTCATATGAGGACATTAACAAAGAACAGACCTGAGTTGGTTACTTACTGCTTGCGCATTCACATAATCTTTGATGCTTTCAGGTTTTCTTACAGGAACATCAAGATGCTTTTTTAGATTTAATTTTGTCGCTTTATTTTTATCTTGCATTTTCTTCATATAAAGACAACCTTCAGTCCAAAAACTGTCAATGTAGTAATTGATTAATCTTGACTGGTGCTTTTTACCACAAGAATGTCCTTGCAGTTGCTTGTAACAAAAATTCAATGTCTCAATTCAATGTCTCAATTAAATTGTATGTCCAAGTAGAAATACATATATAAATTATCATCTTTATGAAATTGCCGACGTCCAGGGGGAGATCATATTCGACTAGATCATGAGTAGCTATCCCCAGTAACTTCCCGTGCACTTCAACATTGAGAAATGCTATACTCTATACTATTTCCTGCATTTATTACCGTCATCAGCGTTAGTGTGTCATCGTCATTTGTTGCTCTAGTTATCTTCTTGATCATCACTGACATACACATCATCCTGCATACAGTGTTTAAGTCTTCTTCCTGCTTGTTTATGATAAACCATAAAGGGCATATGAAACGCATCACCATTAAATAGGTAGATACTTGTAACACAATCGCCTACCACTCAGCCATCGACTGCCCTCCACCCCGAAATATTTCAAAAGTCTCAATTGCATACACACATTTAAGATATGATATCACGTGACGTTACACATTATCAAACGCATTCATCAAAGCTATCCATCGATTTTAGTTGATTTCCTATTATCAAAACATTCCTCACTGTCGCGTTTCAGATTTCATCTTATATAAAACTAAACTGTACTTGATTTTTACAAATAATTCGATAAAAATATCATTATTGTTTTAGCATTGTATAGTCTTACTTTGTGCTCTGTAACACTGTCCGAGTTCCCCGCCATTTTCTGGCGATCCCCATTTTGCACTGTATCACACCAAATACGAATTTGATTTGGAGAGAGGATTTCTGATTGAAAACCATCGAGTTGTCCTCATTAATAGACTGTGCTTGATTACATTTTTGTTTTGGAACAATTTTTTGACATATTTCGTTAAATAGTAGCTTCTCGTGGGTCGGTGGTTCTTTCCGTGGGTTTTCCCCTAGTTCTTCATCCACATTAATACTGGCCGCCATGTATAGCCTATCGTGTGCTGTAAAATGGCGTTAAACCCCACAACAACAACAAGAACAACAATCAATCAATCAATCAGTCCACTCGGCGCCGTCTGGCGCTTGAGGCGACAGCAAGGGAGCACCATTTTGGTCTGTCGGCTGCTGTTATGGGGGCGGTCTGCAGGGTGAGGCCTCTGGTCTTGAGTTCTCGCTTCACGGTTTGGCGCCAGGTCTTTTTGGGTCTGCCACGGTTCCTTTTCCCCTGTGGAGTCCATCTCAGTGCCACCCTTGGTAGTGAGTCAGTGGGCATTCTGCAGACGTGACCGAGCCATCTCCATCGACGAGTTGCAATGGTCTCATCTGATGGTGCTTGCGCCCACTCTGTGCCGGAGTTCCTCGTTCGAGATCTTGTTTGGCCAGAAGGTCCTCATGATCCGTCGCAGGCACTTGGTCTGGATGACTTCGAGCTTGCGTTCTATGTCAGCAGTGGTCTTCCAACACTCTTACCCGTACAAAAGGACGCTCAGCACGTTGCTCTTGAAGATACGGTTCTTCATGTGGGCGCTGAGGTTTGTTGTCCTCCAGATGGGCTTCAGCATTGCGAAGGCCTGGTTGGCCTTGCTGATTCTTGTGGTGACTTCCCTTGTGCAATCTCCATCCGTGACGACCTTGCTGCCCAGGTACGAGAATTCGTATACTTCTTGCAGAGGCTGGTCGTTGATGGTGATTGGGTCGCCCACTCTAGTGTTCTTCCTCAAGACTTGTGTCTTCCCTATGTTGACTCGAAGACCTATGGTGCTTGCTGTCTGTACCAACTGTTGTGTCTTCTGTTGGATATCCTGGTGTCTGCTTGCCAGCAACCCGATGTCGTCGGCATAATCCAGATCATCAAGCATTGAGGTCAGCGTCCAGTGTATTCCTTGCCTCCTGCCCTCTGTGGTGCGGCGCATGATCCAGTCAATGGCCAGTGAGAAGAGGAATCCAAAATGTCTATAACAGTTCACGAACCAGCTTTATCAGCTGCGATAGAAATAAACTCTCTAGATTATGTTGTAGAAATTGATCAATCATCGATCCGCGTGCGTTAGGATGGCCTGATATAGTAAGAGAGTATAAAGGACCGCCAGAACCAAAACTTTCTGATTTTACAACAGATGAGAAAAAATTTATAAACGTTCCAAAATATTGAAATATTTTTAATTGCAATGGCACGGATAGTTACATTCTTCATGATGGTAAAAATTTTCTTTCAAACATCAATATCAATAATCAATTATGATCGTAAAACGTCCTATAGTATTGTTTATGAAAGAAATTTCAGATCACTGGCTTATAAAATTTAAACTGAACATATAACTTTGTCCACGACATTAGAGCAATTATTTAAAAATTGTATCCTAATAACGATCGAAATAAAGACAATCATTAAAACGATACAAAATTTAAATCAAATTGTATCAGACCTTAATACGCTGATCGAGCTATTGTTGAGGTAATACATGCTAGTATTTTTAAAGAAAAAGGAAGTAAAACAAGCATCCTCAGCTGTAGCTGCTTTATTAAAATTTGTATTACCAGAATTCAACGTCGACGAACTAATAATATCACCTAATGATATTATCAATGAATACTTATCGCAAATCGTCGAGTCATAGAGAAAAACATCTCCGCTAGCATCTCTTCTCAAACATAACAATGATCCATACGGTGGTGGCAGGCATATTTCACCAGGAATTGTAAATATAACTTCAATGATCGCAGTTAATCTTGTATATGATGCAATTGATGACAGTTATGAAATAGATCTTAAAAAATCTAGTCTAGGTCAGCAGGGGTATATTTTATATACATTTACACCTCAAGTACCTCCTGGATATTTGATTATACAAGAGCCTATTAATCCTGTTTACCTGCGTTGTCATCATCCGCTGTTATAAAGGACACATGTCAAACTTACTGACCATTTAAGAAATGAAACTTTGAATATAAATATCTACGTAAAATCTTAACGATTTCATGGGTATATTCAAATTTTCGAAAACAAATTGTATAATAATAATTTCATAAACAAATAAATATATTATTACAGAAATTTTAATATTTCTCAGGTAGAGTAAAAGTCAGAGGATAATTAACCACGACATTGCCGTAACTTTCATTTTCATCAGTGACGTTGTCAATACTTTCAAAATCCTATTTACAATTTTCCCTTTCGTTACTAATTTCAAAAGTGACGGTGTTGCTACAGTCACTGACAGCACTCTCGCTTTCACTTTCATTTTCACGATCTGACATAATGTTTCTTAATTGTCTTACACGCATGTTAATAATTTTCTTCGTTTCGTACACGTGAACATGTTCTGATCTAATGTTTTCGATCACGCTTGAGAGGGATAGGAATTTTTTAACTTTTGTATCTTTCACTGTAGCCAAAGATTAGAACATAGCCTGTTGGATGAGTTTTATAAATCTATCTATCTTCAAACTTTTGTTTCTGCAATGATTCAAAATAAGGCATAATTTTTTCTGGATCAAGTTGAATGCTTATGCCGTCTTTTTAACATTTTTAATTGCAGGAATAATATCATCAACACTTACTTAATTCATTATATCTATATACAGCATTGTACTAAGCTATTCACATCACTGTATACAATCTTTATTCTTTGGACGGCAAATCATTAACTTAATTAACTTAATTCTATGGACGGCACAAAAACTAAACGGGGCCCTTCTCAACATTCAACAGATTTTTGCAAACACACACACCAATAATCAACTCCGGGAGCAGAAGTGCACCCACCACGTGGTGACATAGTGGGGACAGTTTATATTTTTGTCTGTTTTTTTTTCTGTTGAAGTTCTGGTTTGGGGTGGAGTGAAATATTTTTTAAATGAAAAATTACTAAATATCGCCACCATCGACAGTTGTCAGTCACGAGACTCGAACGCCGACCCTCAGGTATGAGAATCAGCCTCACTACCACTGCACTATGTTTTAATCTTCCTGGTATATGTTTCAGAAATTATTATAAAGTTAACTATGCTGGATTTTCCTCGAAATAGCCAAGGCGTGGATTCATTTTCCACATTGTATTAAAATAATCGTATATTGTATTTATTTCAGCCTTTGACAAAGACAGATTTAAAATATTGCCGTATAACAGAAACACCTAGAAATAACTGATCTGTATTGCACATGTCACGGCATCTGTGACCTGTTTTCTGCCTTAAGTTAGGAAGTACAAATACACTTCTACTACTTTTGAACTATTATAAGATTATGTTACTCCACTGATAATAATTATCACATAGATGGTTATTAATTAATTAAAATGATAAAGAAATAATTAAGCTTTACCAGAAAAAGATATGCTACAGAGTTATATCCCTTCTTGACATCAGTAACATAACAACAAGGGAGGCAACTATTGAATTACTCTAACGGAGAGAGTTTTAGCTTGACATAATTCTCTCCCATCAACAGTGGAAGATTCAGATAAAATAACTGTTGTATCATGATATTTTATCAACACAAAAATACCTCGCATATGTTATGACTGACGATGATAGCGACCTCGGGTTGATAAAATAACTATTTTAGCAATAATTATTATAACAATGAGTATAATAACAAAATAATTAAATTAAATGAATAGTAATATAATATTAATAACAACCCTACTTAATTACTCTACCGGAAGACCGTTCGGGTGACCTATAGGTTAGAGCGTCCACCTCGAAAGCGGAAGATTGAGTGTTCGATTCTCGGCCGAGTCATACCAAAGACTTACAAAAATGGTACTAACAGATGCCTCGCTTGGCGCTCAGCATTAAGAGGTAAATGTTCGGACTGGTCGGCCTAGTTTCAGGATAATGTGACTGGGTGGGACATCATGCTGCATGTCTGAGGCATGATGCCCCAGTGCTAGACATCACTATAAACTTTCACACTGCAGACATCGTAGCAATATGACTGAAAAATTGTTAAAGCTACGTTAAAAATCTAAATCACACACACGCTCTCTCTCTCTCTCTCTCTCTCTCTCTCTCTCTCTCTCTACCGGGAATCGACAGAGTTATCTTATTTCGACAATAATGAAACGTCACCTTTTGTTTATATTTCCTAGAGAAAGCATATCTAGTGATATATTTGCGACAGACTGTATTGAAGACTTGTAAATATCGAAATATTTCCCAGCTGCGTTAATTGACTGAAATATCATTTGTTCACCAGTATATGTATTCATAAATTTAACCGGTGTTTTTCTTCCCAATTGTTCAACATCTACCAGTATTACCAGTTCTACAGTTTTGGCTCTGTGTGATAGCTCATAAATTGTCAAAAGTGTTATTGAGTTTTTCTCCATCAATATGATCGGTCACAAGACCGTATTCGATTACCCCCCAGACACATTCGTATACAAATTTATGAAAAAGGTAATTTTTCTTCCCAACACTAAACATGATATAACCAGTATTAGTGACAGAACCGACTGGTCTTTTAAGTCGACAAGTTCTGGTTACACCGTCACGGGAGACTTCATAACCTTTGACGGCAGGATGTCCAACAAATTATTTTTGCTCCAGTTAGATATAATGTCATTTGTTTAAATGATTATTTGTCTAAATTATTGTTTTGAAATTTAACCAGACAGTCTTCAGCATTTCATATGACGTTATCATTGTTGTCGTTGTTATTTTTGTGTCATATCTTTTGATCTCTCTGTAATTTTTACCGCTACATTGCACACACACAACTACGTGTTTCCTCTGACTCCAACACCACACTTCAAATACGGTTTAGGTGCTAAACTCCCTCTCCGTACACTTTATAAAAGATATCCGCCGAATTCGTTTACACAAGCTTTATCACAAGAAGTTACAGAACCTATAATAAGCCATCTGCATTTGTTCTTTGTTTGAACTATTGTATAAATTATTGTATAATATATCAATTTAAATATATACTTCTCTTAATTATAATATGAACGAATTGACAGAGATTGTAATTAAGCCTTCTGAATATAAATTGATTCTTGACAGAATATCCAATGACTTACCGATGCGAGCTCTGGTTGATCCGACAAATAAAAGTTTGATTAATACTAATAATGACGCCAAGAATGAATTTAACACAGATGGTGCACCTACACACATACTAGAAAGAGAAATGAGAGAAAGAAATATAAAATCATGTACTTATCATAAAGTGTTTCAATGGCAGAGAAATATATTCCAGGGATAATTGTTTGGAATGAAATATGCACCATTTCATTAGAAATGTTAAAAATATTTCATGACAAAAAATACTGCTGTAATAGTATGTGGCGATCATGCACAACCACCGTATTTTGTTGGAGAGTCTCCACATGAATGGCAAAAGAATTTTGAAGAGTATGAAAAAATACCTGATGATCATAGAGCACTCGATGCAGAATTACGAGAATTTAAGAAATTAATCAGACTACAACCAAATAAAATTCAATGTTAAATAATGCGAGAAATAATTTCAGAAACTCCTATTAAAAACTTCTGGAATTTATTGAAACCAAGTGATTTAATAGTTGCAAGTAAAAAGATAGTTCGCGATAAACTTCAACAACAATTATTTATGTTACATTTTTCGAATCTACCCGTACCATTGTGTTATCGACCGGTTGATACGCGACGGCAGAATATCGACCTTGCTATACCAGGATCATCAGAAAAACAAAATCTTGTATTAAATAATATTTTCTTTGTTTCTGTCAATGTTGCTGAGAACGCGTTTACCATGTAAAAATCTCCACGGACGCTAGGATACACAATGACAATTCATTCATCAAAAGGATTAACTATCTTTGATTCAAATGTTTGGGTCGTCGATGATCGTATAGAATGGTCAAACTTAGATTATCTCACAGCTTCTCGAGTTAGAAAAATAGCTCAGCTGCGGAGAGTTGTCATAGACTTTACAGAAACTACTGGCAATAGCGATGTTATTGACAATGATATAGTAAAGAAAAAAAAATTGTTATAAACAGTGTAGCAAAAAAATAAGCCCGACTTTGATCTTGATGCTGAATTTATCATTACATTGAAACAACAGCAAAATAATCATTATGCGAGTTACAACACAGTAATGTTGTGGCAGTATTCAAATAATAATCCAAGACAATTTACCGTAGATAGAATTGATAGTAATATTGGTCATACACGCGAAAATGTAATGCTGACCTGTCTTGAATGTAATCGACGTCGAAGTGCTAGTTTACAAAAGTGAGTGCGGTGGTAATTACGGATCTTCAAGAATTACTTGTAATTGCTCGCGTACGAATCCACGTTGAGGAGCAGTTGTATCTATTCTGTAGATTGCAGGCCTACCTGTAGATCTTACCACGCTAGATATTTTTTTGTGTTGTAATACTCCAAACAGGATCAGTCGCTATTTTTTTACCACCTTCAAGTTCACCGGGTTCATATAAATATCTAACAGTGACATTATCTAATACTGGTTGTTTTGAAAATTCATGTTGTTGTATTGGTATGTGTTTTTTGTAATTGCATTAACGGGTTTCATGGCAGTTGTTCGAGTAAGTTCATTCTTTCTGAATTATTTCCTCTGCATATTGATTTCCAAATAACCGCTCAGCAAGTGTTCGATTAAATCGTTCAACAATTGTCTGATTACTATGAATTGCGGTATGTCCTCGTCTGATTTTGAGGTTATATTTTTTCAACAGAGATGATACTGCACCAAGAAATTCTTTTCCAGGATCAACCTGCAATAGTTGTGGCCATCGTAAGGGTCCTTGTTGATAAATCTGTTCAAAAGCAGAAGAAACTTCAGTTGCTGTTGCAGCTGTTAATGGTTCCGCTTCCTTTTATCTACTTGCAACCTCAACGACAGATAACGCATATTTATGTTAATTGACGTCTTCCAATTTTAATATCATGTGACAAAAACAAAATATCTGCTTGATGAACTTCATTAAGGGTGCTGATATCAAAATTTACATGCTGAATTTTGTAGGTGGTGGTAGTTAATTTGCCATATTGCCTGTCGTGCTAACCATTTTGCAGCAACAGAACGTGTAACATTTGATGCATCAGCTAGTTTACTAATCGCTGCTCTACCCTTCCAATATCCTCTTGAACTATAATAAATCGATTCCATTATTTTAATAATCGGTTAAATAATTACTGGCTCCGAATAATAATTTACCTTACATCGCAGATCATACCAACCAATTAGCTAATGATTCTCTGAAAGATATTTTATAGAAATTAATGCATGAATTAATTTTACGTTTGCGATATGTCGTTGTTCTAAATCTTCACTTTTATAAGCTACATCATGAATATGACATGCTTTATCAATAGCTTCATTTAGATATTCACCAGGTCTTGGTTGATCTAGCTCGTCAAGTCGGATATCAAGTCCGGTTCCAGGACCACAATAATTATATCCAAGAAGGTGTTTTCTCCTGGGTATTTAGCCCATGGAGTTCCTGGTAATTTTCCTAATGAAGTAGCGATATCACCACCAATTTTCATTGACTTGTCAAGGGAAATAAATTTATATTTACTTGTACCACATTTTACACATTTACCTCTAAGTTTACGCTTTTTATTTTTTTGTTATTATTGTTGTTAATCCACTGGTGGGACTGGATGCTTTACATAGAACGCAATATAAATTCATATTATTTATTATATTTCCACAACATGGATGTCATTGATTTCTCAGCGACACGAAAACAAGAGCCAGTAAAACATATTTCAGCATTACCGCATTGCATCATAATGATATTGATAGATCCATCTGGGTCCGGTAAAACACATTTATTACTTAATTTGATAACGAGATGGCTCCAATGGGATCAGTTATATTTATTGGCCCCGTCAGTAGATGATCAGAGATGTTACGATGTACTTAAAGATTTTAATGAAAATGCCAAGTTATTAAATGAAGATGGCGATGCTATTATTAATTTTATTAAGATATTAATGAAGCACCGTCCGTAGGTAAATTGATGGATTTATGAATAATTTAGTTGTGTATGATGATGTAATGTGAGATAAACAAACAAATCCAGCTAGAATAATTTCTCGAGGCAGACATAAAAATACATAAATTATCTATGTTACTCATCGATATACACAAATACCTAAAGTGATCAGAGATAACTGTAATATTTTAGTTGTGTTGAATGGAGTCGATACACATACTCTGCAAAATATTGATCAGACCTGATGTATTGGGGATATGGACATGATTAAGTTCAAAAATTTCTTTTCAAAAGCACAATCTACTCCACATGGATTTATAACAATAAATGTACACGATCCCAGAACAAGATATCGTGTAGGTCTTTACAAAATATTTGGTTTATATAAAATTGATTTAATTATAGCAGCAGAGAGTGTGCGGCCTCAATGAAACGTTTGATGGGTAAACGTAAAAGCACATACAAATTTAGAGAAACACTAACGACAAAAATAAAGTAACAATAACAAACTAACACAATTAGAGAAACTCTCGGCAAAGTTAGAGGCTTTGCTTTAGCGTTATTACGCTTATTTTATGTTATTTTTCATTTTCATAGGAAGTTTTATTTTGAAAAAATTACGTTTCAGCCAAAGGTCTGTTCACTCTCTCGGCTGTTTCGTGTCTGGTAGATATAAGCATGCGCTAAGTCCTGTTTTTTTCCTTCTTTTTTTTCTTTTTTTTTAATAAATTTTCCAGGATATTGCAAAGAGATGATTGAAGTTTATGTCAATTCGCTACCTTTAATTTTTGTTTTTCTTCACTCATTCAATTTGAGAGAGTATTTTTTCCTGATACACTTCTCTCATCTTATTTATCCTCTCATCAGTGTCTTTACCCATCCTGGTAAAATTTTGCTTTGTCTCTACCTTGATGACCTATATGAAGCGAGGTGAAGGCAGGCCCATAGAGACGAAAAGGAAGAACGAGCTAGAACGTTTCTTTCCCTTCCAAGTGACTTTACTTGAGCAGGACATAATTCCTTATTTTGAGATTTGTTCGTGATTTCAGCTTCCACATAACTACACTTGTATCTTCAATTTTGCACCAGGTGGGTGACATTTATTCTTCCCATAAGACCTCACTCTGTAATCTGTGCAGCGACATATTCAGTGTCACTTAAGAATGCATCTTCCCGTACGATTTAGTCAACCTAATGCAATGGAACTTGTTCGGTAGTTTTTTGTATGTTTTGATTTTGTTTTCTAATTCTTTTCCCCCACAAGTAGCCTTCATGCATTTTTGACAAGCTACTAGCATCGGGTTTGATTTCCATCTTCTTTAAATAATATGCAGCTAATAATTTCCCAATGAAGCCACCCATCCATATCATTTTCTTTCCAGCCTTGCACATAGGTGATCGGATTGTATCTGTTCTAACCTCAAATATATCACTGTACAAATAATCATGGAAGACCAGTTTTAACGCAAGAACTCTTACGCATGAATTGAAAATCTAGCTTTTCTCGGGTTTCTGCTAGCGTGTGATATTGTACACATTACTCCATTTTACGTCTGATACAACACTGCAAGCACTCCATTTATGCTAGCATAAACATTCAAGAAAAATCGAAGGATGTAGTTAGTAGTCATGTCCAATTTTGGGGGTGTCATGAGCTTTACAATCACAGTATCGAATCCTATTCACCTACTATAAATCTCCAAGAACCACTGAAACTCACCGCCTGGAATCTTTTCTGGCACCGCATCCAAGTAGAAGGTCGTACAGTGGAAGAACTTTGATATTGTCCTTGACGAACCTTCGAAAATATTGCAAATCCTACAAGCCTTTTGACTTTCTATATACTTGGCATTGTCCTCTCTCAAAGGTCTTCTCTGAGTCAGGATCGATACCTTCAGCCACTATGCCATGACTAAAGTATTGGGTCTTGATGCAAAGAAATTCTCACTTGCATGCTTTTAATTTCAGTCCATATTGTTTTAGTTGGGTAATCCCTGTTTCCTGTTTGGTTATAATGTCTTTCAACGTGTTAAGACTATATGGTCCTAATCTAAGTAACAGAAAAGAGAGAAACCAACACGTTTAGCAAAATTCAACAAATAATTTAATTCCCTAGAATATAAAGTGAAAATTTAAAAGGAACTTATATTTTTGTGAATATAATCCAAAATAGTTCTAAACATTCTATCACGGACCAAAAGTATCATTGAGCACTTTGTAATTCCAATGAATAATGTTAACAAATAAATACTCTTAAAGTTTTTTCAGAATACAACTAAGCCACAACAAAAATACTGATTCAACTCGACAGATGTTAAGATATGAATGAATAAGTAAACAACCTTAAATAGATCCCCACCTGACCTATGTCGCAAAAACCATTTTCTGAAAATAACTCAGGAAGTAAGGAATTATTGTCACTTGTTGTAGCCACGTTATATATATATATATATATATATATATATATATATATATATATATATATATATATATATATATAAACACACCTTGATATCTGTCGTAGGAATCCGAAATGACTATAACTGAATGAAAATTAATTACTAGGTTGAAATGCAAATGCGTCTGCTACGCAAGAGCATCAATTTGTGGTGATGTTTTCTTAGTAGTGATGGTATATTGACTGATGCATCCAGGCAAGGCGATGGGCGCCATATTAATATTGTTATTATTATTATTATTGCTATTTTACATTTGAAGGCAGGTATACTGGGCGATCAGCTTTTACTGGCCCTGGAACCGGAAGCTGCCGCTATACACTGTTTATACCTACCGGAGCAAGAGCGGCGAGGAATGCATGATCTAGGATCTCCCAGTGACAAATTTATGGTTGTGGACCTCGGGGGTAAAGCTTATTTTCTAATGTATGTGTGTATTTACTTATACATAAAGAATAACAACGTCAAAAAAGAAGGTAGTTGTTACATAATTAATTATGACTATTTCGACGTATTGCAAACGTATCATGTTTTCAAGAACTTTCAAAACAATTTTCATCGCAATGTACTCTATGAAAATCTTGTCTTGTTTTTTTTTTCTTCTTCAAACTATTCTCAAAATCATTTCACCGTAAGGAGAGTACCAATATCAAACAGGAATAATTTTTTGGTGTTATATAACGAGTCTTATCCGAGTGCACAATATGTTCCACCTGACCAACACAGAGGTTGGTATCAGTTATTCTATGAAGTGTTGATGCATGGAAGATGTCACAGTGTGCTAATTGTCGACACATCAGTCGTAATATGATTAGGAATGTAATTACGAAAAAATTCAAGGGAAGTATTCACTGAGGTTTAGAAAGTCATGAAACTTGCGCCATCTGGATATAATCGTTCATGCTATTGTTATTATTATTATTATTATTATTATTATTATTATTATTGTTTTGTTGCCTAAGTTGATCATATGTTGAACAGTCTTTAAAAAGTGGCATTTGTTGAATTCTAAATCTGGTTATTATTATATTAAATGTCTATATTCATTTTATTCTTTAATATATTGATAAATATGCTTCTAGGGAAATCATTTGCAATGTTTTTGTCATCGATTCCTTTCCTTAATTTAACAGGTGGCACTGTTGACATTAGTGCAGTTGAAGTCGTAGAAGGAGGTCGGTTGAAGGAAATAGTTGCTGCCAACGGTGGTCCATGGGGTGGCCAATCAGTAAATGAAATATTCTTGAAACTTTGCAAGAAACATTTCAAAACAATAGACGGGACTTCGGTATTTGATGAAATGAAGAAATCCCAGCTCCTAAAGGTGCAAGCTGAAATTGAGAAAGTGAAAGTCAATATGGATGAAGATATTGTCAAGGATGACGTGGCCGGAGAAGTTGAGTTAAATCTTTCGCATGAAGTTCGTCAGAAACTGCAATCCGAGGTCACGACTGAATGTTTAGAAGACGCGGATGTCTTTTTTGTGAGATCTCATGGCCTTTTCTTCAGACCCAAGATTATGCTTAAAATTATGGTCGAAGAAGCTGTGCAAAAGGTGACAAGTCATCTAAAAAAGATAATGCGGAAGAGAGAATTGCAAGATGTAAAAAAAATAGTTCTAGTTGGTGGCTTTGCAGAGTCACCATTTGTCGCTCCAGAAATAAAAAAAGAACTGCCAGACAAACAAATTTTCGTCCCAATAAATCCAACGTACGCAGTTTTGAAAGGAGCCGTATTGTTTGGACACAACCCAGAGATTATCAAAAGTAGGATAAGTCGATTCACATATGGGATCAAAGTGAGAGAGATTTTTGATCATAGTAGACACGACACTGAAAAATTAGTAAAGACTGATAGCTTGGAGTTCTGCAAGGACGTCTTCAGTATCCATGTTTGCAAGGGACAGGTAATATCTGTGGACGATAAACAACCAACACAAGTGTATCATCCCGTATCGGTGGAGCAAACGGCGGGATCGGTAAGGGTTTACCAGTCAGATTCTGAAAACCCTGTATATGTTACCGACGCAGGGTGCCAACAAATAGGGATTTTGATCGTACCGATGCCAGATACGACTGGAGGTACTTCGCGTGATATCGAAATTACTATGATATATGGTGGAACAGAGATCAGGATTGAAGCCGTGGACGTGACGTCCGGAAAAAAAGTTAAAACTGAGATAAAATTTACAGGAGATTCTCTTTAGTAATAGCTGCGGTGGCTTAGCGATTGGAAAGGCGCAAGTTCGAATTTTACAACTGGATAAGCCTAACATGACTATCGTGATGTATTATTGGGCAAGGCACCTCAATTATCTCGGTATTAAATAACCTACTCACATCAATGAGGAGTTATACACGAAACGAACCCGTATCGTTAGTAATCATTAGCCATTCAGGCTAATACTTAATGTGTGTGTGTGTGTGTGTGTGTGTGTGTGTGTGTGTGTGTGTTAACAGCACCATTAACTGTATTAAGTCATTATTGACTATATGATACCGATGTAATGTGAACTCAGTGCCTTCTCCAAGTACACACTGAGCAGCCGATCTGTCCCTTCGCCCTACCAATTGAGCCACCGCGGTTCCTAATAAGACTATTGCGCACAGTTCAAGACGCAATCACAAATTATAACTATAGAACTCTCGAGATTTTTTGTTTATAATTTCTTAGTCTGATAGATATTTAAATAGCCAAGGTCTACTCTAACCAGATCAATATATTTTATATAACCAATAACAAGTATTGATTGCATCATCGTAATTTTAACGAAGTGTATTCAGTTACTAATTCATACCTCGATAACATAATTTCAGTGTTAATTCCTTTAGAAATATTACTTATAAAGAAGGACATGAACTACTAAAATCGTATAACGCATATAAAATAAAATGCTCAGTACACCAAAAGTACAGCTATGTAGTATCAGTTGTATCAATCAAACGTAATACATACTAATTTAGAAGAATGAACGTATATTATATATCTGCAGGACTATATCGTGTCACAGAGACCATTGCGTTACTTCAGCAACATATTGTGTCATAGAAACCATTGCGTTACTGCATGACTATATTCTGTGATAGTGACCACTGCGTTACTCCTGGAGCTATTTTTCAATAATCTTTATTCGCAAGGCGCGAAACTCCCTCTGAACCATTATAAGAGACATTGAGTACTATAGGCGGACTACAGCTGTAATAAAACAGATAAAGTTGGAAACGTATATATATATATATATATATATATATATATATATATATATATATATATATATATATATATATATATATATATATATATATATATATATAATGCCCATATTGAGTCGTGTTATGGTAATGAATGTAGAATGGAAGCAAAAAGAAGGAATTGAAAACAAATTACATTGCACGTGTGACCTAATCTTTTCAATGGATTTCAACATAAAATCGAAATCAGTTCATTTCAAATTACTTGAATATTCCTTTGAGTGAAATTTTTCCCACTGCTTTGTTTGCATTAGTTAATGTGTTATTTGAAACAATATTTAAATTTAATAAATAGATTTAATACATAGAAATTTCTATAGTATTAATGCTTTTCAGACCGATTATATGTGGTTATTAATTATTTAATTTGTACATTATGCAACTGACGTTTCTGTTCGTTATTATCATTTGTATTTTTCGTCAGGCATACACCAAAGCACTTGAAACGTAAAGCATGAAATGCACGAGCATACATTCAGGTTTTGTTGGGGGAGGGTCCTTTTATTCAAAACCGTTTCCAAACATTTTAGGATTATATTATTTAGGAATGATATATCAGCAAGTGACAGAAAGGCCTTTGTCATTCACAACAATATAAACTGTTTCCACTTCACTTGTTAAATATCCTACTCATAAACCGTGTCGATAGGACGCAAGTCATTAAAGAAGAATTTGTAAAACTAATTATTCCAGTTTTGTCTAGCCATTTCACCACCTAAAATGCACATGGATTCAACATATATTTTGCAACAGTAAAACGTTGCCGCATAGCTAATAGCGTAATATTTACAAAATAAATAAGTACTCTTTGGATCAAAAGACAATTCAAGTTTTGTTTCAAAAAGCAAGATAAAGAATAGCAAAATTATAAACGAAAGCAAGGAATTCCTGAGTAACAACGTCTACTGACAGCACAATCATAAATCACGCCATTGTACCGAAAGGTGCATCTCGACACTGGCTTTGATGACAGGATGGCATTTACGTACAATGCTACATACATGCTGAAGTCTATACTATCTCGTTCCCTTTTATTAAAGAGTGAAAAAGTATCAAGTTGTCTGCTGTTATCTTCTCCATTGCTTATGGGCAACAATGGTCTTAGGGTTGGAAAATATTAAACAGACAAATATTTGTTTAATCAGAAAGATGGAAGACCCTAGAGACGTGAAAATAAAACACTTTGTGCCATACCACATGTTGACTTGGATGAAAGTTAGCATGGCAACAGCTCGAGTATATGGATTAGGTGGTAAAGGTATAGCTTCAAATGTTCCTTTAGCCTTTTGTAGATTTTGTTCAATAATGCTTGGATCTGTTGTTATAGCCTTTAAACTAGTATGCAACAACATTATAAAACAGTTATCAACTCCAATAAGTCAGTTGAGCAAGATTGACGATATGATACACAAAGCGATAAATGAACAAGAAAATAATTATGAATAGTTCATTTTCATCACATTTGACTATGAAATGTACAAAGTGATCTTTCCTTTAGTAAAAGGGATGTAATCACAATGGAAATAAACGATACAAAAAATCTAGACCTCAGAGATTTACAGCGGTGGACACAGAGAAAGTTAAAAATGAAAAACATAAACAGATATATATATATATATATATATATATATATATATATATATATATATATATACACACACTAGAGCAGGATACTAGTTGAAAAGAAAACTTATAGTAGAGTATGTCTAGATTTTGATGTTTAGAGTTTTCAGTACAAGTGGATATGTTTATTGGTTGCTTTAACGACTAATACGTAGTTATTTTGCAATAGACTTACTTCCGACTAAAGAAATCTATTTGATTTATGAAGTTGACATTGGATATGAGACACTATCTACATCGTTGCAGGGAATATATTTTGCAGGGTTGGTATATACAATATTTTAGATCAACTCAAAACAACATGCTCTATTACATAAACTATAAGACTGAAACAATGAATGCTTAATTTAGGGGTGTTTGTCGTACAATCTTGAGATGTGCATGATTAAAGTCAAAGAGGGAATAAATGCAAATGGTGACAACTAATGTTGAATGTTTGAAGCACAACTCAAAAGGCATGATCATATATATATATATATATATATATATATATATATATATATATATATATATATATATATATATATATATATATATATGTGTGTGTGTGTGTGTGTGTGTGTGTGTGTGTGTCAACAGTACAAAGAGATGAAATCAAGGAACGATAAAATGACCTGCAAAAACAAATTAACTTGCTCGGAAAAAAATACTTCAGATGCACTGGAATTATTCAGTACTTATCTAGTGCCATACAGCCCAAACAACAGTACCCGGCGGTGCGATAGCTATCGTTAGACAATATATGCAGCCAAAAGAACATTGAATAAATAGCGACACAGATAATTTGGATAGTGACAAGAAGCAATAAAAAAATACTAGAAGACTATGCTACTCTCTAATCTCAACTGCAACAATGTTTACATAGACTAAACAATGAAATCCAGCAAAGCATAAATGACATTAAATAGGTAGCCAATTAACTGAGCACAAAAGTTACTAAAACAATGCTGTCAATACTAACTCTAAAACCATGATATTATTGCGTACGAAGAATGATTTAACACACACATAAAAAATAACAGAGAGAGGATATCAAAAACGAAAAAATATTCAAAGCATTATCAGATCTATAAAAATGTACAATTTATATATTGGATATTTAAATGTTAAGGTCAGAACAATGAAGATGCTACACTTATTGAATCTTACAACAAATTTTATGCTGAAGTTGAACATTTTTCAAAACATATAGGAATTAACTTGATCGAAAACTATCTGATGAAGAAAGAACTAGACACAACGTGTAAGGTAAGAATCATGTAGAATAAATTGACGATTTCAATGAAAACATCAAAGATACATGATTCTTGGACGGAATATTGAGAAAACATGGTTTGGTTAGTCAGACTTGAAACAACTTGGATGCTGCTTTTGCTGTTAATGCTTCCACTCGATCAGAAAGTATATGTGATTTTACAAACCAAGTTAACCTAAATTTAACGAATTTTAACAACCTTATAATAAAGAAGTAAATTGCAAGTACATAGTCCTCGTGGTGGGTATTAGTATTAATATTGCTCATATTGTTGTAGATAATATAATTGTTCACAAATAGTAAAATAAATCTCTCATATCTTGTAGCTCCGTAAATGGAGAAAAAAATATGTAAAGAGATCAATACCTCATTCGAACACATCATTATATCCCAAGCACTTAGCAACATTAAACATGTAGAAATGTTACAAGCTTTAATACCAAAGCTAGGCCAAATGTATTGATTTTGTATGATGTAGTTTTATTGTTTCTTTTGATATCAATATAAAAGGAGATTCATCTGCACATGTTGGAAAAGAGAAATCAGTTGTATTTTACGCACGTATAAATGACATTAACCTCGTGAGAAACATAAACTCCACTATCTTGGCGTGTCTAAGCTACTTGGTGTTAATTAGAACAGGAAAACACTACGATTCTAAACTGAATTGCATATAAAGATTCAGATTTTTCTAGTGAAATACATATTTCCCTGTATTTTCAATGAACGCAATTATTTCTACGGTTGGTTTTCTATCTTTGTATTCATCCATAAATTTCATATCCTCTGGAATAAATTAAATTATATATAATACTCCTCTCGCTCTACACCCTGGGTGTGTCTCTTCTATCTACACATTTAAAACACTTACTTGTTGAATTTATCTACTGATCTTCTTCAAATGTATTTCAATGACATATGCTAATATATACGAATTTGTATTGTTATCGACACAATGGCATCGTATAAAACATTTAAATATTTTCTTTAAAGAATCTCTAAGCCATTCAGTATTAATTTTGTCTCTATCTATTTTATACATGTGTTTCTATTATTTGAGTTGTTTGAGAACGTGTTAAAAAACTTTGTCAGTTTGTAAAACTTGTTTTGGGATGGTGCATCGAATATTAAAATCTTTATTTTAATTTATTTAAGTAAATATATGTTAATATTCACTTCACTTTTGTATTTTATTTTGTTGTATTTAATGGCAATTATTGCAATTCATAGTTCTTAATGTACATGTAATTAAAATTACTTTTGACTTTTATAATATTTTTTTTTTCAAACTTGCCACCACACAGTCCACAAAATTCTTCACCTGAGCTTTGTACATTAGAAATGATTAAATCTGTACAAGAGGTATCTAAATGTTTGTCACAAGACCAAAACTTGGGGTAGACAGGGTTCAACCCCGGGATTTCTGTAACACAATCAATGTATTCTACAACTTGAGATAACAGAGCCGATACTTTCAATTGGTCCCTGTAACATATTCAACCTGCTTTTAGAGATAAATTATCATTGCTTCAGCTGTTCTTAATGATGTCGGGATGATATTGTGTGCTCCTCATAAAGTGTACAGATTATGACATGTGACGCTTTTTATATGTTAAACACAAAATATAATCTGTTTAGGTATTGTTTGCAGGGCTTTTTATAGTTACATGTGACTTCCTAGCGAGCTTATTGCGTTTGTATAGAGTGACTGTGTTACTCGGCATTTGTTTCTTTGGCTTAAAATACAAATGCATCCCATTTGTTGAGGGGAGGGAGTTACATTTCATATTTTAAATTCTTTCCTTTTATCGTGAAATCTCATTTCGATCACGGAGTATATATGACCAGTTTGCATTTAGCGGTAGGTCTATATATAGTGAAATTGTTATTATCACAAATGATGATGTTTCCTTATATACCGTTATACTCACGTTTATGTTTATTTTTTGGCGTGCAATATCTTTAAAAGAATGTAGGTGTTATGTAAATCTATATTGTGTGCTTAATTTTTTAGCATGAATGCGCATTGTACATTGGGCTAATGTGCATTTGTAGATAACATGTTTACATAGCTAACTTTTGTCCGTGGTTGTAAGTTGTAAATAAGATGTTGATAAAGCTTTATGATTTCAGAATATTCTAAAATCAATCTGATAAAAGTTCCCAATTAGAAATAACTCGCATCTATGGATTTCCAGAACATTCTATTGTGTCAGTATAAATATAAGCTTACTTAACAAATAATCGTTCCTGTTTGTTCTGGTTTTATTATTAGCCTCTGGAATCATTTGAAGCTGTGGTTGATAGACTTCGAGAATAACTATTTAAATCGTTCATTGTAAGTAATAAAGTGATTGGGAGATAAATTGGAATTACTAAAATGCCATTTCACTATTTAGATTATACATGCTACTAAATTGGATTATTGGGGAATCATGCAAAGACATTTTAGTTTACATCAGTGTGGAACATCAATCCAAATATTCTCAACTAATGGGCTTGTGATAGGGCAGTTAGTTAGACAATTAATTCAAGACAGATACCAATGACAAGAAGCAATACAAACTTATATAAAAATGTGCGTCCCAAACGATAATAAAATTCAAAATGTACAAAGATTACTTATTCAATCGTAATGAAATTACTCAGGCCCTGGAACCAAGAGATATTTAGCATACGAATGATCAAAACATTATGATATAGGACGAAAAGACTCTTTTGGTTGACAACGTACTGAACCTTTTAATCCAAAGGAAATTCGAGTCTCTTTGAACATTTGTTCGTTTGCCTTGTTCATAGTATCTACATTCCCTCACTGTACATGATCTATGATGAGATTATTTTAATTGGGGATTTTTTTCCATTTATTTTTTACTCCTGCCGGTAATATTTTTAATATTTATTTTATTTTTCAGTCAAGATTCTCAAACTCATCAATCAGAAATAAGGTAGTTTTACCGTGGTAACTGGCAACTCTATAAATGTATCTAGTTTATTCTTAGGATCTATCACGATCACCTTTTCATCCGTCAGGAACTACTTTCTATCATTAACCTTGCTCCATAAAATTCTGGACCATCAGAGTTTGTGTCAACAATGGTTTCCCACAATTTAGTCACTGCACATATTGCCATATTGTGTGATTCTTACAAATACATATAAATAATTCAGAACAGTTAATCAAACAATACAAAAGAAGAGTTGACGATTCACCAGTTGCTACGTTTATTACAGGTAAGACCTTAAACCATATTTCCCATAATTTCCATTTCATCATAATTCATTATTGCTATAGACCTTATATTTTTAACATTGTCTTTCTTAGAAAGATGCTTTTCACAGACTTCACCAAGCATTATAGAGCTATGTATACAGCTGTACTCTTAACTGTTAGAGCTGTAATCAGTGGCAATGGGTTGTTCATGTATATTTACTACTGATGAAAATTACAACATATGGTATGTGCCTTGGACGAACGTTGGAATTATAGGAAGTCTGGAGTGAAATCTAGGATTTTTCAAAGTTATTCTGACTTATGCTTCATAAATCTCTCAGTATTAAATGTTCAAGAATCATATAATCTAAGATTGGGTTTTCACCGAGACAGGGAAATCCGAGTCAACGGGGTTATAGTATTTGTCCCCCACGAGGCAGAGCTTTGTGCGGGGGGGGGGGGGGGACAAAAAAAATGCAACCCCAAGACTGGGATTTCCTTGACTTGGTACAAACACCAACATAGATTATTTTTCTCGCCCAACGTTTCCCATTCAAATTAAAATAACGATGCACTTTTATATGTTAACAGATTTAACGCACACACACATACACACACACGGAGTATTAATCGGGTACTATCATTGCCTCACGCCTCGTCTGATCGTATATTGTTCTATTATAATTGGAATAATTATCAAAGTATAATCTAGCTATGTATTCCGCTCTTAAGAAGGAAAAAAAAACGAAGGAAAAAGTTACGTGTTGCAAGTATTGCATTACGAATGTTTGTAGTAACGTGCTATTGTTTGTGAACACCGCGCATTATACGAATATGTTAATGATTGCAGTGGAGTACCTGTCGAACCTAAGTACGCAAATTCTACGCAAGAGAAATAGAAACATAAAATATATTTGATACTATTACTGTATTATCACATTTAATCGATGCTTGTCTTATGAAAATAACAACGAGGAATTAATATATTTTAAAAGGATAACTTTAAACTTTCATCATCAGGTAGACTGTATAGTCGGTTCACAAAAATCGCTTTCACTTTGTTCTTATAACATGTATTGTCGATAGACGAGACCTATCTGGAAATGTAGGGTTAGTTTACATTGTTAGTTCTTCATTCCTTGTGATTTTATGTTCTACACTGTCCTTGACTACGTCTGTTTCTCGTTAAACGCCAAATATTTTAAATTTAAATCACAGTCTTACATTAATTAGAAATCACCACACCTGATGTTTCTAAGTTATTCACTCCTTCCCCGTACCCCAGGGTGCCAGATATTTTTAAGCCATATAGCTTATGGTGTGTTAGGGCCCAACAATTAGGACTGACAGTTTATTCATGTGATCAGCACTGATGGATTTAGCTGTTTTGGTTATATGATACTCTATCGTTTATAAGCTCTATCAAATAGCTCGACTTCGTGTGCGTGTGTGTCTGTCTCTCTCTCAAAATATTTCGTATGATGTATTTTTAAAGTTGGAGAGACCTTAAGATACTTTGAGCGAATTATTTTTGTTATATATCTGTTTTTGTTCTTGATTCTAAACAATCCGTCAGGCACAGCACAAAACAACAAGGGTTTCTTCCCCTGAGAAGTTGTTCCATGCACGTGAACACTATGACTGAGACAACCGGGTTTTTCTTCCCTTGAAAAGTAGTTCTAAGCCTGTACACTATGACTAAAACAACCTAGTTGAGACAACCTGACTGAGATACAAAAGTAAAGTTAGCAGATCATATTTCTTTGTCACGTGGATGTTAATTATAAATCTAGCACTACAATAACAACGATTTACCTTACTTAAATGATACAAATCCTCCGAAATATCTAATTCCATCAGATGTTATAATTATCTTTACGTTTTGTTTGAAAAGAGTCTAGATTGACAACTTCTAGACATTTCCTCAACACGGCCGTTATTGCAAAGATAATAACTTCATATGAATATTTAGATTTTTGGCTGATGTAATATTTACAAACAATTCAAATTCTAACTTTCCTTTTTATCTTCCATTGTACTTATCTCTCTGTAATTTCAATAAGCTATGATAATGTCCAACTTTGCTTGTTCTCATCTCTCTCAGAAGTTGGACTACCTTCTATAAAGGGGGCCCCGAGTGGCCGAGTAGTCTAAAGCGCTCTCCGTTACGGATTACTGCCATCTCACCTCTGTTTGCGTGGGTTCGAGTCTCGGATTCAGCCAATGTGGGTATGTGAGAAAGCTTGCCAGTAGCTTCTCGTGGGTCGATTTTCTTTCCGGGTTCTTCCTCCACCATTAATATTGGCCGCCATGTATAGCCTATCGTGTGCTGAAAAATGGCGTTAAACCCTACAACAACAACAACAACAACCTTCTACAAATCCTTGTTCCAATTTCTTTTCCATTTATATAACTTGAAAGGCAGAAGATGGACATTTTGAAATTTCGAAATGTACCAAATGCCTGCAGATTCAGAATCCCTTGAAATTAGTACATATTAATCTTTAAATCCATGTCATGAAAGATTAGATTGTTGCTAGACTGATTGATCTTTCTGCCGGTGAAAATTACATCGCAGGTGATGACGTCATTAATAGGTACATGAGGTATTTAAAAGTTCAAAAATGTCGTGCGCTGTACAACAAAGTGTATTAGTGAACAGTAGTGTCATAATGTTTCACTTTTACGTGTGTTGTTTTACAAATTAGAAAGTTGTGCTTTAAAATATTTTGCCATTCAATGAATCTTTGATACCAATAAATCTGAGCTGAATTGGGGCTGTACATATTAAGTTTGTGCTTCCTCAAGAAGTCTGTCGAGACGGCGGATTGACGCGCCTGTGTGTTGTCATGGAGTGGATGGGTAGCTTGACAGTTTATAAAATAGTTGACATAATTTTCCTATAGGATGTGCAGTTTAAATATTTGATATTACGAGATGTTAAAATATCATTTTATATGATTCTGATTGGTCCAAACAGCCCATGACATTCTTGTGCAGTATTCACTTTTACTGATCGGCTGAGACCGTAGGAAATGTTTCCTTACACGGCCTTCTGAACATTTTGTTTTCACTATTACCAAGAACATTTTTGGTGTCCATTTTTCAACTTGAATTCCGAAAAGGAGTTGGGGAAATATGATCGCATCTGTCAGAAAATGGCCAGTTTACCCCCACATGTATAACATATCATGCTATTAAAATTGGCGTAAAACCCCAAGACGAGAACAACATCTAAAACTAGGGATATTGTTCAGTTGAGAGCGGGTGTGTGGGTAGGGGCGAGTTGTATACCTGTTACATGGAGTCCACCCTATATACAAGCGTGATTCAAATATTGACTTAAAGCAGTAAAGAAACTCACCTTTGTTCATAGAAGAATGTGGATATAACCGGTCTCCCAACTGGCAGAACTTCATCCAAACACAACATATTTATGCAATATTTATGTGATGCAATTACCATAAATAATGCAAATATCCGGTCATAAATACATTACAGTAAATAAGGGAATTTCTGCACCCTGTAATCCTCCTTTCACATGAATGTCGCAACAATGAATGTTTAGTTGTGAAAGTGACACTTAAGGGTAATTGTTGATCGTCTACTGTATTCTAGCCGGCACTGTATCAAAAAATGTAACCTCACACGCAATGGACATTCTGTGTAAAATGTTCTGTTTGTTCGGAAGGACACTTGCTCTTTGCTTTATACTTTGTAAAAGGTCTAATCGACTTTTAAACTTTAGTATTTGTTGAGCTTCGTCTAGGAATATTTTTACAACAAATGAAAGGTACGCCATAACAGTCAGAATGAACAAAATTATTCGTTCTTCTTTTCTGAATAACTTCCATCTTCCAAAGAAGAAAAAAAAATGTGATAAAAAAATATCGAATGAGTAATGATTTAATATTAAATTTACTAAATTCGTTGAATAATGTCCAGCTTTTGCGAGTCATGGCTCTGAAAAGCTGGACATTATTCAACGAGTTTCACAAATTCATGTTAAATCAAAGCTCGTTTTCCTCGGAACCAAACTTTATTTCTCTGCGTTATATTAAAAAATGTACATCCATGTTTCGTGATTTCAACCCGAGTTTGATCAACCGTCAACAGATGTCGGAACAATCTTAAAGCAAGTATTCTGAGTTTTAAATGTCTCTTCATTACATATTAAAATCATTGGACAAATAAATGCTTTTCGAATAAAGTATAGGTTAATTAATATATTAGACGACTCTTTAATCAGCGTGTTTTCAAATCTTCCTACAAAAATGACTGTTTGTTTCCCAAATCAAAGAGAATTCAGGCGTTATGTACATGCAGTAAAAGTAATCAGTTCAAAGAAACAAAGAAATTGAACACAGAGATTATTGTTATCATTAGCATTAGTTAGGTTTAGAGAAGTAAATGGAAAGCTTCCAGGGAAGTTTCCTTAATAATTTCATAAACCAAAACAATCCAGTTATTGTTGTTAATCATAATCAATATCAGCGATTGCTTATTTTCTCTCCTTCTAGTTTCAATGGTTGACATTATAAAGATATGTTCAACATTGTCTTGCTTCTCAACATCACTTTTTTTACTTTGCATTCATTTTCAACCCTTTGACGACTTTTTACATTTTATTCCTCAACTGACTGAGTAACTTGTCTTGCTTAATCGGCATTTTTATTATTCAATCCTACATGAAGAGAAAAGTCTCCATGAAAAATAGTTGTAATTGGTAAACACTAGTAAACACGAATAATAACCATTTATATTAGTGTGTTTTGTCGATTGAGATAAATATATAGAATGTTTGGGTTCGGAAACAGGCAGTCTGTATCAAATTTAATAGATAACCGTATAGTTCACCGGCTATTGATTCCAAACAATTTAATAGATAACCGTATAGTTAACTGGCTATTGATTCCAAACAATTTGCCATCACAGTTGTTGTGCATACTGTATAATTGCTACTTCCTCTTGTCTAACTACTGAGTCGTGTTTCCAATATTCAGTACAATTTTCGTTGTCATAATCTGTAGCCATTACCTCTTTGGGCGCATGCATTTAAATGACCATGCTGTAATGACCATCATTATCTAACACAGGGTATATGTGTTTGCGGTTATCGTGTTGTTCAAGCAGGAAATTTCTTTGTTAACGTTATTTATTAGTATTTTGATGTATTTATCATCTTTGTGGATTTCGTTATTACTAATCTCGCTATAAATGTTCCAACAGCGATTGTAAAGTGTTTAAGTCTTCAGAATGTTTTGAATTTCAAAAAGGCATATATGTAATTGAACTTAATTGAAAACAGCAGAAATGCAAACTTTATCAAATTAAATGCAGCAAAGAGGAAGGCGAATAAAACAGAGAATATGTAAATAAACACAACACTAGTAACTGAATCAAGTTAGAAGGACAAACGTTTGATGAAGTATCCGATATTATATATATACCGCATACATTAAAAATAGCATGGCTTTTAAGTGTTGGTATAAAGAAATTTGATATACCAATACTATTGCTATATTACATTGTGATCCGCCCATGGCGCAATAACACGCGTATGTAAACATCATTGTAACGACGCCCTTGTAAATGTGTGCTATTCGCTCATTATTCAATATTGACGTATGAAAACAACGATAAAAAGTATTAATAATCCCCGTTTTCTAATGAAGTTAATATGGTTCACAATTTCATCGCAATCCGTAATGCTTTCCGTTCCCCCTCCCCTCTCGTACAATGGGCAAAATACGCAGAAATCTGGAGTGAGAGAGAGCATGAATGTGAGCTGGATGATAACCTTGAAACTGAACTTACACAAAGTAACCTACAAGCATATAATTCGTCGTAACGGTTTGTGTGCACTTTCCTTGGGATTTATCCATAATCAATGATATTATACGGTAAATTTTTGGGCTACGTGGTACACATGCTGTAATGTATTTAATATATTGTTGTTGTTTCTGAAACCTAGTTGAAGTTTCTTAGCCTATTATAATATTTAAAAAATCGAATATTAATAATTAAAGATGAAAATGTCCGAAGGCCGTCCGCCCCCCCCCCCCCCAACTCTGGTCTGTTTGACTTAACTTTTACCATCATTTATAGAGACATCGTGGGTGGGACGACACAATCGAAAATCCTCTACGCTCGTCTTTTGATAGATTTTCGCCCGTATCTTGCTTCTATGGTCCAGAGAGAGAGAGAGAGAGAGAGAGAGAGAGAGAGAGAGAGAGAGAGAGAGAGAGCACAGAACTACATTTTGTAGCGGACACATGCCGAAGGGATGTGAGAACTTCATTCACTCGGTCAAAACACAGTTGCCGGTAGCTTATCTTAAACTCCATTCAAAGGGCAAATCTATGTATTTGTATGTGATATAAATAAAAGATATGTATAGTATGTTCGCTGTATTAATGATATACAACTTGTTGTATAAATTTTTCATTACCCTTGAAAGGACTGATGCTTTTCTACTGGCTGATCAAATGTCCAGGAATACAAATATGACCGCTTATTCCTAATAACTGCGGAATGGTAAAAAATATCTTTTACATTCTTCTGTGGCATCAATACTTTCAAATTAGCTGCTGTGATGGCCATATTGAATGTCAGATAGACACCATTTGTTTAGAACAAAATTGGTGCCATAGGAAATCCTCTGTTGAAAATCCCATTTTGTTTAACTTTCCATTGTGGAAAAAAAGCTATAACAAAATTTTCAAGTTGCATACAACGGTGGCCACATTCGATATCAGTCTGACACCATTTCTGTTTTGTACCAACAAGACGTCATAAGAAATCTTTCGTGAAAGCACAGTGTGGATAATGACCACTCATCTAGGAAAAATGAGTGATAACGGTATTTTTATGATGACAATTGGGGCAGTCATATTATTGGGGAACATTTTCATTTACGAACAACGAGACATCATAATAAGTCCTTCTGTGAGAATGCCATGCTGATATGACCCTTCATTCCGGAGAAATAGAATTTTTGAATATCTGAATGGCACAATTGGAACCAACTAGACATCATAAGATGTTGTTGAGTGAAAACCCCATGTTGATATGGCCATCCATTTAGGGGAAGTAGTGATAACAATAGTTTCAAGATGGCCTCTGTATTAGACATCAGAACAACTACGTTCTAGTTTTGGGACAAACTGCATATCGTAAAACGTTTTCTGGTGAAAACCTCATTTTTGTTAAGGAGCATTAGCAACAACACAGTGGTCACTATAGCGGTCATTTTGGACATCAGATGGCACCATTTTAACTTAAGACCAACAAGAAAGACATCACAATAACTCTTTCAATAAAAACACAATGGCAATATTACCTTTCCTCAGGAGAAGTAACTATAACAAGATCTTCGAGAAGGCCACTGTGGCGGTCATATTTGATATCCGAGCGACCAACTAGACTACGGGTTGAGTGTGTGTGTGTGTGTGTGTGTGTCTGCGTGTCTGTGCGTCTGTCTGTGTATATGTGTGTGTGTGTGTCGGTGTGTCTGTGACTTAGATGTGTAATATAGCTTTATAAATGTTTCACTCATATCGAGTTCATACTGATGTCCATCACTGAGACATCATACCGCAGATATGTAGCATTATGTACCACCTGCAACCAAGCCCACCAGTCCTAAAAGTAACATATTAATGCTTAACGCCAAGTCAGGCAGCTGCTAGTAACAATTTTCTAAGTCTCTGGTATGACTCGGACATGGTTCGAACCCGCGATCTTCCGATACTGAGTTGGACACTCTAACCACTTAGGCCACCAGAGAGGTCGGCAAATACATACATACATACATACATACATACATACATACATACATACATACATACAAGGGGCCCGGAGTGGCCGAGTGGTCTAAAGCGCTCTCCGTTACGGATAACTGCCATCTCACCTCTGTCTGCGTGGGTTCGAGTCTCGGATTCGGCCAATGTGCAAATGTGAGAAAGCTTGCCAGTAGCTTCTCGTGGGTCTTTGGTTCTTTCCGGGGTTTTCCCGGGTTCTTCCTCCACCATTAATACTGGCTGCCATGTATAACCTATCGTGTGCTGAAAAATGGCGTTAAACCCCACAACAACAACAAAAACAACATCCATACATACATACAGACATACAGACAGACAGACAGCCAGACAGACATACATATCGATCGATAGAAAAAGGAATAGATACAAAGAAAGATTAAAGAGTGAATGAAAGTGAGGAGGACAGAGATATGATGGTATGTAATTAGATATATACTAAGAGAGATAAAGATAATTAGACCGAATGATTGACTAAGCGTACAAGTAATTACTTTGTAATTTAAACTGATCATGCCAATTTAAAAGAACATATACTGTTGTATAATATGTATAGAAAAATAAAATAAATTCCTGTGAAACACTGCTTTATTTCTGCTTCGTTTTATATGAAACAAATAACTAAAATAATCGATGTACAATATAATAAAATATTCACACAAAAAAATCTCTGTAATTATGAAACATAACTTTTTCATTGTTTTTTTGTTTTCTTTCTTCTACTTTTAGTCTTTAAGAAAACATAGGAAAGTACGTACAACATTAGGAAAGGTTTAATAGCCGCTGTTGTAAATTGTATTGCAACTTTGTATAAGGTTTACAACCATTAAACGACAAAATGCTATCATCTGGATATTAAAATAACCAAGGTTATTTTATCCCTGTAAAACCCTTTCCATATTTAGTGATGGTGGGGACTTCATATTTCTTTTCGTCATTTTCATTTTCTTATACAATTTCTTCTTTGCAAATACCGCCTGAAAATGATACGTTTCTGACCATTGATGACCGTGAAGTCGTCGAAGTAAGTACCGAATGATTGTTAACTCCATAAGAACGTTTTATTTGGTTAAAATGGTGTACAAACACCATAAAGATAAGGTGAAGTCCCAGATCACATGAATATGGCAGCAGTGCTGAAAATGACTACTTAGATTTTAAACCCCACACCAGTAAAATAGTAGAGGACCCTATAAGCGAAACTAACTCAGCTACAAAGATGTTTGTACATTGTATAATCATTTACAAAATAAACTCCGGGAAATGAATTTGGCCAATACTAGTATAAATCTGCTGCTCTTTCTTTGAAGTCATCCTGTGTGATGCTTTCGTGTGCATCAGCATAGTTTTAATCTGATATTCCTTTCATTTTGATCCCAGTTTGATTTATATTATTTGAAAACACAGAACATGATATTGACGTAAAAGAAAATGAATACACGAAACCTCTGAAAGCCGATTTAACTACATAAATCAAACTTTAAGCGAATAAAATCTAATACATTGAAACGAAAGCAAAAGCTGAATTACATTTATCTTTACTAATACGTATCAAATAATTGTAATAAAATACAATTTCTTATTTTTCAAAAACGTGATGGACAAGATCTCGAGTTCGCATGGAGTGCTGTTCTAAATTAAAGTAATGGATGTTGGTACCTCTAAAAGCTTGTCATATAAGAGTCCTAAGATTTTCTATATGGTAAGTTTTCTATATCAAAATGTAATGCTTCCTTTTTTAAAAATATACCCGCCTCAGTGGCAATATACATTCGCAATCAATTTCAAGCACATCGACATTTTTATGACGGTTGAATATACTTGGAAAACATTCTTAGGCAATTATAGAAAATAAACAATGAAATGCAAACAATATTTATATTTTCCAAAAATAAGAAGTGATTCATGTTGGTTTATCATTATAACATAGTTAATTTTCCAGAATCAGAATCCGTAGCTTTCTTGTACCCCATTCAGGGCCGTAGTGAGCGATCACGGGCCCTGGGGTAAGAAACACCTGGGCCTCTCTTAGTTCTTGTTCAAACAAAAAAAATATTTTCTAAATTAACAAGTATTGTTCGGCCCGGGCTCCCTTACTGGCCCTGGGTCCCGGGGATAGATCCCTGGTTCCTCCCACCCTCTTGTCGGCCCTGACCCCATGTACGATTTTACGTGGAACGTAGCTCCTCTAATACAGTTCGTTTCAAATCCAGCACATCGGTTTTAAAGGTTCGAAAACTTCAATATGTATGTATTTATTATTATCTTTAAGAGTATAACTAAATGCAATTAACATACAATGCGCTTATCTGATAGTGTTAGCCAACATAATCTATTCCTTTCAGAAGGATTAGTAAGTTCCTGCACTAACACTTAATTGTCTAAATAAAAGATACACATGTGAGTAAGTCGGCACTTTTGCAAATTTCAAACACACGCAACTGCTACAGCGACTAGTCTTTAAACGATGCAATTTTTCATAGACTTTAAAGTATACAATCATGTTTTATGTAATAAACATTTCAATAAAAGACTCAAACCAATTAGACTCCAATCGATTAAAATAAAACATTAATTTAATTAAAACCGAATTATTATTTGATCTTGTACTCTTGGTAAGCAAAAAGGAAATTGTACTTGCGAAGGGAGTTATGGAATACCGCATTCAACCCATCTGCACCTCCGCAATTTGGCGTGGGTTGTAACATTTTTAGACAATGAATGCCCATGTCTTAGAAGTCTTCACAAATTTCTTTGTAATGATTAATAATTTCACTTTCCTCGTTAATAAGATCTTGCTGGTAATTTAATCAACTTCAATAAGAGAGAAGCCCTTAAGCCACAAAGGGACTTTTAAGACTTCGCTAAAATGAAATGGATGTTGTTTGCGAACATTTCCAAAAAAAAAAGTGTCTCTTTGAGAGTAATATGTGATTTTCAGAACCTGAAATAAAGTACTTATTACTGAAGAATGGCTTCCTAAAACCACAAACAAATCTTTGCTACTTTTATTTAAATAAGCAATTCCATACACTGCAGAGACCGATTCGCTGTTTTACATGAACAATAGGTTATTGAACATCGAAACCAGTTGCCGGTGCTGCATATAATTTATATCGAATCCAGCAGCCAAACTTCATGTCTTTTTGACGCTTTGATCATTTTTTCTCTTAATGATAAGAACCAGTGAGTATGCAAATGTTTTCATCAATTTCAATATCATCTCTGTTCGAGAAGCCACTTCAAATGTCAAGACATATCTCGCTAAGTAATGGATTATGATACGTGATTTTCTTCATCGGTATAGTTGGATTTCGTCAATGGTATTGGTATATTCTGCTCGCTATCTATTTGGATATCCTCAGTAGTATCGGTATATTTTGCTCGGTATCTATATTGGATATCCTCAATGGGCTCAGTATATTCGGTTAAATATCAGTTTGGATATCCTCAATGGTATCGGTATAATCTGCTGCATACGTATAAAATTTGAAGCAGATTCAGAATGTTATAACCTTCATTGCGTCATGAAGTCTTTGTGACACACATTTTCTTCGCTTGCAAAATTACAGCCTAAATTGAGCGTTTCATGCCTCATCATTATTGCAGGCATATAATTCATGGAACTCAAATTTGTCTAACTAACTGTCTAGCTATTCCGGTCATCAAATTGTTTTCCAGCAATGTTATTTTTCTGTAAACATGTATGTATATATGTGTGTGTATATGATTGGAGTTGTTATCATATATCTATTCATGTGTGTGACTTCGAGTAAGATACAATCTGGCTTTTCTAAACGCTGGGTGAGACACTAAAATGATTGGAGTTGTTGTAAAACGTTCTATACTCAGAACTGTAGCCATTGTGTGCAATAATTAGGCAGACAAATTTCATGTTGTAATGGACTGATAAATTAATCTTTCAGACTCAGGTAATTAAGATTCAACTGTATTTAATACAATTTTTCTAAACGTTTGCAATAGTGAGAAGTGATTGAAGTCTTTGGCAAAATAATCGGGATGGTAGCATTCCGCTTTCATCTTTGCTCGAAAAGACCCGAAACATATGGGATGGCGAAAAAACAAGTAAAAAAGGGAACTGCGTACAGATCAAATGGCCATAATCTTAGTTCCGACCTCTTCTTTGCTTCCAGAATCTGTGCAACATTGTTTATATATTTACACGTTTAAAGTCTCGACTTACTCACATGGCGGTCATATTATATTACTTTGATCCACAGTGTCTATCCGTAAGTCCGCTGGTTGTAGCTGATCGGTTGGGAGGCGTACGGGTTGGGATACACCTCCACGCTGTCCGTTTCCACCTCGCCTGAACTGTCGATGTAGGTACGGTAAGTCTTGTAAGGTAGCAAATAGTTGGGTTGCTGGCTGTTGCTGATGGGCTGACTGCGGCGTGCCTGACTCAACATTTGCTGCGCTCGTCGTCTTTCGTACTCATCGGAATCGTACAGATCATCCATATCAACGTATACATTGTATGGGTAGGTACGCTGCTGTGGATCGTAAGGATTGCCCTGTCGTGCGTTGTACGGATTGATCAGGGGCGAGTTGTGCGGATTACTTGGAGGTGAGTTGTACACGCTTCGTGAGGCTATGTTGTAAGAAGTACGCTGAGGTGTATTGTACGGGTTACGCTGGGCTGTGTCGTATGAATTACGTTGTGCCGTATTGTGGCCATTGATACTGTTAATTCCGTTGTTAGGTACCGGGATGTTAGGGTTTTGAGGGGATGCAACGTAGCCGGAGTTATATGACGTAGCTCTGGAGGGAATATTGTTAGGTGAACTGCGTTGAGCTGGGTAAGAGTTAGAATTGCTTCTCGAAGCTGGGTTATTAGAGTTACTATGTGCTACATTGGGGTTGCTGGATCCATGACGGCCTGTGTGATTCGGCGACGTTCGTGTATGAGCGTTTGGATATGATGATGCGTCTCTCTGTGCCGTGTTGGTTTTATGATGGTTTTGATGGTGTCCGTGATGAGTATCGGGTCTCTTTCCCACCAACAACCCATTGCCTAATACAAGACCCAACCTCCTTTTCTCAATATAATCGTCGAAGTCATCACCATCATCATCATAACTCCGTCTCCCCATTTTTAAACCTCTTCCAAGAACGCTGCCCCACTGCCTTGAGTTCCTGTCATACGAGTCGCCGGGATAATAAGGGTTGTTGGAGGTCCTGGGACTCCTCTTGTTTCGGGAAACCTTTTTATCATCCACTAGATCCCTCTCCTCCCAATTATCACGTCTACCATTCTTGAAGCCGCCGCCAAGAATCGTACCGAAACTGATCCTCTTGTTTATCCCTTCCTCGTCTTTTTCTTCAAAACTCGTGTCATCGAAAGGATCCGACTGGTAGACTTCTTGCTTGTCAACGGCCATACCTGTTTTGTTTTTTTATAAAAAGAAAGAAAATATTTGTAATTAATGGTACTATCAATCATTTCCTTATTCACTGCATTTTTATGACACTATCAGGAGAAGAAAATTAGAAAATTGGTAGTATTTATAAATACTTTCCGGTAATACGTGTATCAACTATATTGTCATACTTTGTTCTGAGCGGACTTTGCACAAAACTTCCGCTTTTGGATTATAATAGATTATAAAAGATGTGAAACTGTGATAAGATACTCCGGTTCCATAATAAAGCAAGCTTTTACCGCCATTTTCCTTTAATATCGCAGCCATGTTAGAAACAAATGAAATTTTCTTTTAATATGGTATGCTTATAATATTTCCGCCACGTTCATGCTTGTATCACAATCTGAAGTAGTCTGGCATCGACCCGCTCAACTAGAAGCACATGACACACTTAATTTTTATCGTTGAAAGAATATGTTATTAAGTTGGAAATAATTCATTCCGTTATAATTACAGTATTGTATTTAAAAAATACAATGTAATACGTTACAATATCGTTAACACTGAGTAGAATTTATCCAAAATTCCATCATAAAATATATCATCTTCTGCCAGACGGACAAGCGAAACTCTGATGTGGTTTAATCATTTTGACATTGAAATCGACACCCCCATCCGATACACTATGTGGAGTTTTTCAAACATTCTTAAATCGCTGATTAATTTCGATACACCGGTCAATTGAAAATTGAATCAATTCCCCGATTGTGTTTGGTTATATGTCACTTCCAACTCTGAATGAATCAATCGCTGATTAATATCGATACACCAGTTAATTGGAAATTGAACCAATTTCCGGATTGTGTGTATGTGATTTGGATTTTTAACGTAGCTTTAACAATTTTTCACTCATATCGCTACGAAGTCTGCAGTGTGGCAGTTTATAGTGATGTCTAGCACTGGGGCATCATGTCGCAGACATGTAGTGTGATGTCCCACCCAGTCACATTATCCTGACACCAAGCCGACCAGTCCTAACACTATCCTCTTAATGCTGAGCTCCAAGCGAGGATGCTGTTAGTACCATTTTTGCAAGTCTTTGGTATGACTTGGTCGGGGATCGAACCCACGACCTTCTGCATCCGAGACGGACGCTCTGACCACTGGGCCACCGGTTGTGTTTGGCTAATTATTTGTCACTTCTGGCTCTGAATAATACCATTTAAGTCTATATTAAATGACAAATATTTAAACATTCATCAATAAATCGAATTCAGTGTATCTGCGTTTCATCTGTAGGGACTTAATATATTTTCGAGACCAAACGATAAAACTTAAGATGCCCACCTAGTGTAGGCTTCATGTTAGAACCATATCCTCAAGATAGAAAACAGAAGGTACCGTATATACTATCTAATACAACTGCATAATGCGCCGCCAGTTTGTTATTTATCTTTACAACAAACTACGTTATGCGACGGCTAATCGGGAGCTATATTATTTGCAGTTGGACTCGAATTATACGCGAGTACACACGATACTGACAAGGAATGGACATTAATCAATAATGAATTCTCCCATTCATTAATATTCATTGAATTTTGACTATCTATATAAATAAAACACTGGCATTACGTGCACAAATGCATAATACTCCTGCTTGTTCTGCAATGAAAGGGACCGAAGAGTGTTACAGGCATTGTCCTTGAAAGAAAGAGAATGTACGATCGCTTATCAAACTTCCAAAACAAATTATATACGTCGTTCAAATAATTGTAAAGACTAGGTAGACAGTGTCATTGAAAAATGCCTATCAACGTAAAATGTTGCAAAATAGTTGTCTTTACATCGGGTTAAGTCTCAGTAAAGATTTTTTGTTTTAACAGGTTTGTATAGGAGCTTCAAAACCTCAACAAACTACCATTTCCTGACGTATCAAAACTTTGTCGTTTACGTAGGTACTGATCTGGTGACTACGTAGATTGCTGTCGTACTTTCTGACACACACACACACACACACACACACACACACACACACACACCTATTTACTCATTTACTATTCTCCTGTCTGTTCGTAAGTATGCACACACATGATACATATACATATATATATAGAGAGAGAGAGGTGGATTGACAGGTAGGTAGAGAGAGGGGAGATTACGGATTCTAACCTAACGTCTTGACGTCTGCCTAATCCAAACCATTTTATAATTTTTTATTTGCTTATGTTTCTATTAATGTTAACTGTTTTTTTTTTAAAAATTCAACCATTTGTTCCGTTGCTGACCCTTTATTCGTGCATGCAGTCAGATGATGGTTGCCCTTATGTCTTCCACAAAGATGAATTTGCAGCATACGTAGCGTAAACACACGCCGATCAGATACAATAAAAATCAAGACGACTCCTCCATCAGAACCTAATTACATCTGAAACCAAACATCTACCTCCGCGTTGTAAAAGAGGTCAGCCAAATACTAGTATAAGATGCATTATTGTTTACAACAGCATTTCCTTCTGAAAACAATTCCAAGTCAATGAGTCATCAGCTACTAAGTCACTACGCGATTTCGCGACTGTTTATAACCATATTTACGTATTTTAACCGAAACAGCCAGGCAAAGGCATTTATATTGATCCGCAGTTATCGTTCATTTTCAGCATTTAGAGTTGAGAGAGGAGACAACAATTTTATTACCAAACATTTTCCTTCTGTCCACATGTATTTATCTATACTGGAAAAGGCATTGTCGTTTAACAATACGTACACTTATTTCACGCTTCTGAAGTAAGTCTTCTAAGTAGAGTGACATTAACAGAAGTAAAATATACTAATACTGCGTTTTAAAACTCATTTACAAAAGCCCCCATACTGTAATTTAACAGCTCCTACTAGCTTTCTCTCTTATATCTCATATTAATGTGCAAAATAAACCTTATAAAGGCGGCATGCTTTGTTCAAATCGCTCATATTTGTCATATTATTACTACATTGTTATGGAAACCAGCACGAATATTTTTTAAAAAAATCAAAACATTTGATACACCCATCTGCTGTAATCGCCTGCAGGCATAATTTTCTCTACAATGCTGAAAAGTCTCACTCATCCATGATTCAAACCCGTACTACTGAAAATATTAAGTAATTATAATTACCGGAAAGTAATAATTCAAACAACTGAGTGATTTTTTTCTTCTCATAACACATACAAATAAGGAGTCCTTATTCTTTACTTAAAACTTTGTGACAATTTATAAGTAATCAAATACTCTATGAGAAGCATGATGTTGTAACAAATAACAAAACTCTCTCTCTCTCTCTCTCTCACACACACACACACACACACACACCTTCGCATGCTTATTATTCCATTAATTAGGTATTTTAGTTAAGGTCCCTCACGACGAAGTCCGCGGATCCCTATAGAATCACTTCGTCTATCAGTCTCTCAGTCTGCAAAACCTCTTATCCGCCCATTCAAATGTCTGTCCGTCTAACCGTCTGTAATCAACTATGTTTCTGCAAGCAGTCTGTGACGGAACTTGCTGGAATTTGGTAAGAGTCTTTATACTGATAACGCCTCAATTGACAAAATTGGGTGTAGGGGCTTTATGTTGATGATACCTTGATTCGCAGTATTTCACGACAATTATTACAAGAGTTGTGCTTCCTGATTCCTATTCCCCTGGGTTTGGTTTCCAATCATTTTTTACTAAGTTACTTGCCTTTCAACCAAATTTCATATTTTTCTTTATCTTGATGAGGCTTTGAGGAGGACTGATGTCCAGCATTTCATAACATCATTTACAGGGTTCATGTCCCTTATTGCTCACCCTCTGGACTTTGGTTTCTGACGCATATCTTTACTAAGAATTGCTGGATTTCAACCAAATTTGGCGTGCAGTTTAAAACCGGTGGAATATTGGACAAGTTTGCCTTCCGGCGTTCCATATTATCATTTAGAATGGTTATAGTCCTTTTTATGTTCCGCTGCATGATTGTACCACGGAAAGCATGATCATGATCACGAATAAACGAGACCTTGAATAAGCTAAATTTATAACACTCCATCTCATCATTAACACGAGCTTCTACTACCTAGTAATAGCGAACTACATGCATGTGCTAGTTATATCAACATAATTGTATTAATTTAATTTTTTTGTGTTAAATTTATCATCAAAATTATCACAGTAATCGTCTTTTTAAGTCATATATATATATATATATATATATATATATATATATATATATATATATATATATATATATATATATATTTTTTTTTCCGGATCTCCTTATCGTTGTAATTTAGAGTCTTTGCGTTTCAACTTCGCGATCTATGTCTGCAAGTTAACAACTGCGGTAATTACCTTTTCAAACTGTTCAAAAAGTAGTTAGTGATGCGACAGCTTTTGCAAAAGGTGGGTTATTATAACAGAAAGTAGAAGAATAAAGGCCAACAAAAGTGCTTGCTGTTTTACGCTATTTTACATACGTATTTAGAAATCAGAACGAGCCATCAGTTAAACCCGATATCATGTTTTCCTTGAAACATAATTTGTGACAACTTTACGTGTCATAATTAGCTCACGTCGACGCGCAGATGACTAGCAAACAAAACAGAAACTGTGAAATATCGCTTGTTAAGTGATATCATCACGTTACAGACCTATTGATCTTTAACTATATACGCAACAATTATACGCTAGTTCATACGATAAACTGTCTGTCTGGTCTACGTTATTCTCCAGAATCACGAATCTGCCCGAAGATCACTTTTGTGAAACGAGGGTGTCAAATATACTCTTCACAATGCGTTCCAGGGGATAGTTTTCCGCTAACCTAATTTGTAATGGGTCATGTAATCATTGAGAATGCGGTCTGTACCATAACTGGATCATACTGATAACATCGCAAACTCGTTCACACATTAACAAGAAAACTCGTCATGAAGGTGGTTATGCAAGCGATAACGACGATGATTTGTTTTATAACTCCGAAAAGATGCCATAAAGCAAAGAAACAAAACGGTAAATAACATATTAGAGAGTTGAGCCATGCTTTCACGGCCCCCACTGTGCTATAGCATATTCATAATAGCACAAACGAAACAAAAGCTTGGTAAACGTATGTAAATGTAATTCACAATAATTTTGATATGGAAAATATGTGAATGTTTCCGAATATGATACACTTGAATAAAAGGAGAAAATTTATCTTCTTAGCGTTTTATTTATCAAAGTGTTTTCGCCAGATTTGCGATCATAAATCGTCACCTTGTCTTGAGTTCCAGATGTTCCCACATCAACATTTGTGTTATTATGTTCAGCATTTTAAATTGCAAATAAATGTCATAATTACTGCGGGCTGTGTTGTATTTACACATAAATCTCAACGGCAAAAGAAATATGTTTAGTAACGTGCAAGATGAATGAGATATTTGACTGTATTTCTATATTCCTGTCCCATTGTTTCTATATTCCTGTTTCATTGTTTCTATATTCCTGTCTCATTATTTCTATATTCCTGTTTCATTGTTTCTATATTCCTGTCTCATTGTTTCTATATTCCTGTCCCATTGTTTCTATATTCCTGTCCCATTGTTTCTATATTCCTATCCCATTGTTTCTATATTCCTGTTTCAGTGTTTCTATATTCCTGTCTCATTGTTTCTATATTCCTGTCTCATTGTTTCTATGCTAATTCTCTTTTGCTTTACGAATTAAGCATTTGCATATGTTGCCGTTTTTTGTTAGCATGCATGCCTTTAACAGAATTTCGACATCTTTACCTAGCATAATTTATCTTATTGTACTTCACGTTTACAATGCTTGTTAAGTGATAGTATCGATTTAAAAACACGTTGATCGTTTACCATATCAACAATAATTATAAGATGGTGAATATGATAAACTGTCATTTTCTCCGTATATATTATATTATTGTACTCCATGTTTAAATTTATTTGGACGAGTTTACCTGGTAACGTTTTTGTGGAACCCTTCATCTATACATTTTTATGAATTTGATTTCATTTGGCACATATAACCATTGTTATAATGATGTGCCGTTAAATGCTCATACATACATACATACATACATACATACATACATACATACATACATACATACATACATATATGCATGCATGCATGCATACATACATACGCGAGATTGCTGACAGTTCCTTTAATGAAATTCAATCAATCGTTATCAAAAGAAGTGAAAGTGGTCGAAGTGTAAGGCGATTTGCCTTCTTAGTATAGTTTCAATTTCCTTTATAATCCTAGCACCTTACCTTGATTTTACTTGTTATATCTTTTTATTTCTTTGTCAGAGTGTGTTCCATACAATTAATAAAAGATGTTTCTGTAATATTTTCACTTATAAACTTAATGCAAAATCGGCAGAGACGAACTAGCGGCAACAGCATAGTGCTGAATGCGTCATTTTTGTTAATTTTAGAAAAAATTTCAGAGTGGCAGAATATAACAGTAGACCATGGACTAATGCTTTCAATAGACTATGGACTAATGCTTTCAATAGACCATGGACTAATGCTTTCAATAGACCATGTACTAATGCTTTCAAAGAAATTTGTATGGCGTCATGCCCTGTTGGGAGTAGAAACGTGACATGGCAAATAGATGTAGTTATAAATTAAAGTGCGTAACACAGCAGTGTATCGTATTAACATTATTTAGAGCAGTGAAATTTATTTGTCCAATTATCTCTTTTTAAAAAAGCTTATCTTAAACGGTTTTTGGTGTAGGCGAGCAGTGGAGGTACCCCTGAATACATATAATAGTTTAAATGTTGGTGCGCACGCCATTTTCATCTAGGTCAATTAGTTCAGCTATATATCTTTCCTTATGCTCTGCCCGGAGATTACGCTAATTGTCATTTATGAATTTCCACTAATTCAGCTGGTAATTGCAGTTTCTTTATCATAATGAAGGTCCTGGCGCTTCATAATAATTGCTACATACATTATTTCTACTGTGTATGTTTACATCTGATACATGTACGTTACCTTAAACTGAACCTAGTTAGAGGCACGCTCATTTTGCTGTGTCAGCTAATTTTATATTTCAGCGTCTGACATAAAAATTACCGATATAATTTGTTTTGAAAACAAGCACCCATGTCCACACGTGCATATCACTTTATAAGCATTAAATTTTCGTAATATTTATCAGAAAAAACTTATATTAGCAATTATGACTGCATAAATACCTGCCAGATTTCAAGTGTAAGTATAATAATCTACAAAGCATTGGCATGGTTGTAAGACAAGTTTCACACAAAATCAAGGCTACGTAGAATAGGGTTTATTATTATTACGTCATATAATATTCCAATAATGTTTTATTTTTTAATGAATACAACACATTGATGTAAGTTGCTCTGCAAATTGTGGCCTCTTTGTTGATGATGTGTTGGGTGCAAGAGAACCAATTTGACTGTTGTGTGTTATGTGTCTTAACGAGGAATGCAAAACCCAGATTTTAAAAAAAAAAATTCAATAAAAAACCAGAATCAAATGAAGGCTGAATAAAGGATACTTATGTTAAAATTAAAAATGATTGACGGTTATGTCATTGTAGTCAACTATGCAACCTCATTAAAACAGAACTATACAAACTTACGTAGGACAGGGGAAATCTGATTTTAAAAGACAGAATATATTTTTGTCTCTCTAAATCTTTTAACATAATGAACCTTGCAAGATCAAAGCAAAACATGGCTCATTTGGCATTTGTGTGGAATAAGGGTCTAGTCCACTCCCAACATTGTTGCAGATGGACCTCGCTTGCACGGTCCCTTGTGTGCATGCAGCAAGTTTAATGCACACGTTTCATTACCAACATCATTCAGTCGTAACGTACCTGCCACCTGCCGTACTATGTCAGCGCACCGGCATCGGTATTTTCTATGCACCGGGAACTAAAACATGGCAAATTCCTGAACCTCCGAAAACGGTTCGTGTTTCGTCTCTCTGTTTTACTTAAATAAACATAATGATGCTGCTGCTGGTGAGAGTCGCAGGCGTTGTCTAAAAGATCAATATTTTGTCTCATCTTTATGTAATAATGGTTTTCGTTGAGTCTGACTGTAATAATGATTTTCGTTGAGTCTGACTGTAATAATTACTTTCGTTGAGTCTGACTGTAATAATTACTTTCGTTGAGTCTGACTGTAATAATTACTTTCGTTGAGTCTGATTGTAATAATTACTTTCGTTGAGTCTGACTGTAATAATTACTTTCGTTGAGTCTGATTGTAATAATTACTTTCGTTGAGTCTGATTGTAATAATTACTTTCGTTGAGTCTGACTGTAATAATTACTTTCGTTGAGTCTGATTGTAATAATTACTTTCGTTGAGTCTGATTGTAATAATTACTTTCGTTGAGTCTGATTGTAATAATTACTTTCGTTGAGTCTGATTGTAATAATTACTTTCGTTGAGTCTGATTGTAATAATTACTTTCGTTGAGTCTGATTGTAATAATTACTTTCGTTGAGTCTAGCTGAAATAATGATTTTCGTTGAGTCTGACTGTAATAATTACTTTCGTTGAGTCTGACTGTAATAATTACTTTCGTTGAGTCTGATTGTAATAATTACTTTCGTTGAGTCTGATTGTAATAATTACTTTCGTTGAGTCTGATTGTAATAATTACTTTCGTTGAGTCTAGCTGAAATAATGATTTTCGTTGAGTCTGACTGTAATAATTACTTTCGTTGAGTCTGACTGTAATAATTACTTTCGTTGAGTCTGATTGTAATAATTACTTTCGTTGAGTCTGATTGTAATAATTACTTTCGTTGAGTCTGATTGTAATAATTACTTTCGTTGAGTCTGATTGTAATAATTACTTTCGTTGAGTCTGATTGTAATAATTACTTTCGTTGAGTCTGATTGTAATAATTACTTTCGTTGAGTCTGATTGTAATAATTACTTTCGTTGAGTCTGATTGTAATAATTACTTTCGTTGAGTCTAGCTGAAATAATGATTTTCGTTGAGTCAGACTGTAATAATGTTTCTCGTTGAGAATGACTCTAAACAGGATTACCATTTGACCAAGAAACGGTTAATTTGCCTGTTTAAATAAATATTTTCATTTTTCGGAAATATTCTTGAACATTACATTTATTAAATGGCGCCTGATTTTCGCAAATACGATAGTTCAGCTTGTCCAACAGTGGTCACGTGAATCAAGTGTCCTTTAATATTACATTGAAACATTTGTTTATAAGACAAAAAAATTATTATTAACTGATTCAAATCTATATTTTAAAATAAATAACTATTTTCGGTCTTTAAAGAAACAAATTATTCTCATTATGTATTTTTCAATAGGCATTACAAATATACATTTACACTTGATACTATAGGGAGTATATATTTGAATGAGAAGAAAGACGTTCATTCGTGATATTTAAAGATGCTTCATTTTTGTCATCTCAGAATGATTCTCAATTAAATATTCTAAATAAAATAAAAATCCGTTATTTATAATAATAATAATATAGTATATACATTTTACGTAAAGAAATGATTCAAGTCACAATATAGACACTAATAAAAGAAAGTATTGCCTTATATAATTGCCGTAATGTTAACCTGGGTAGTTTTATAGTCATGTGTATGGCCCAGTTATTTAGACAACGAGTATTCAGTTTTTAATTACTGATTCTATCGTCCATGAAAATAACAAGAAACAAGAGCAGTCACAGGGATACAGGTCTTTTAAAGACTGTCACATGAAAGTCCTAATAATAACGTCAGGCATGACCTTTTTTTTTATCACAGTTAAAGGCTTTGGGCAAACAAAATACGCAAAAAAGAAATTAGAAGAAAATGGCATCCAAAATAACAATTGGATAAGGTATTTTTATATTGTATATTATAATGAATATTATGTTTTAGATGGTCTGTATATGAAACTTGATTTCACAACTTGGCCTCTCTGTGTGTGTGTGTGTGTGTGTGTGTGTGTGTGTGTGTGTGTGCGTACGTGCGTGTGCGTGCGTGTGTGAGTGTTTCAAGCAGCGAAACAGTTGACGGAAAAAGGCCACGGGATTGAAAAATAAAAGGGAAGCTCGCGCAGATTTATTGTCAAGATCATGTGGTAATGTTACATTTAGTTTCTCTTCTTATGTACCAAGGACTAAATGTGGCATATTTCTTTTAATTCTTTTTGCTCAGCAATATCTATAGATGTCTGGGATATTCTGGTATGTCCTACTTCCTCGTCAATTACCCATTACACGTAAATAATATGATCCTTATTTTTCAACACCTCCCTACAAAATGTGACCGATGAACATTAAGATAGGATTGTAAACAATTTCGAAAATGTCCATAAAGAAATGAAGCAGAAGCAATATCCTTTGAACCTAAAATTGTACCACTGTTCTTGGAGCAAATGTCTCATACATGTCTGAGTATCACATAATGATACCAATCTATGCTTTCAGGACATTAACGTGGTGTCTGAAAATGTCAGGTATTTTCGAGTGTGTGTTGGGGCAGAAGTAGGGAGAGGCAGCTCTCATGTTGAAAAATAGTGGTGTACGGTCAGCTGGAGGTTTTGGACTCCTATCTAGCTTCAGACAGGTTTCAAGATGCCATTTTGGACGGATTATTTGAAATTGGTTGTCTCTTATCTGCTAGGGGAATGTTAATGAAGGGTAATAAGGGGTATTAACATGTCACTTATCTAATTTATTCCCTAGATAAGCTGTCTCACCTCAGTTTACATAGTAAGAAATTCCAATGTCAACCAGGTTATTTCTGCACCGTACCATTGTGGACACAGTAAATGTTACCCCTACCCGTAGTTTGACAAAGGAAAATACAACCTCGCTTCTAATAACCCCTGTGACCCTAGTCCCGACTGTTTGAATATCCTGACCTGAACACACCTAATCACCTCTAAGACTGAGCATTCCCCGTCCATGAATTAAATAATTGTCTTGTGTTATATATATATATATATATATATATATATATATATATATATATATATATATATATATATATATATATATATATTGGGAGGCACCATCCCAAACTCAAATTTATTGTACATGCACAGTAATTTAATTTTGTTTTTAAATACCTAAATAATCCTGATCAAAGTTTTAGACTATTGCATGGGTGAAAACGTATAAACCGAAGCATTTTTAGTTTTATAAACGTGTTTGAAACGTGTTTTCTATTCCAAGTCTAAAAAAATCTGATGCTAATTTCAAATTTGACTGTTCCAAAAGTCAAATCTCTAAAAGTACTGAACTTGCTTCAATAAAGCATTGTCTCTTTCTTTCCACTTACAAATAGGATAAGCTCTCAAAAGATTGTTTTTACTAAATTTTCCTTTTTTTATTAACTAACGATGACCCTCCAGACTTGTTTATAGTCCATTTATATCACTCATTTCTCAACTGGTTCCCATTATTCCTTGTAATTAGTTCTAAATATACCCTTGATTTACTTTATATACTATGTATGACATACTTTATAAAGTGGAAGAGTGCGTAAGTAAACAATCCACATAGTCCTCTTGTAAAGGATTACACAAGTGAACGTTAAAGCGCATCGACAGCTCATGTAAATCATCGTCAGCAATGGTGTGTTTCGTGTAATATTGAAGTAGTTGAGCATCATTTCAGAAAACCAGAAAAATATAAAAACATAAATCTGGCTAAACAAGAATTACTTTGATTGCATTCACGATTTATATCTGTTCAATTTAAGATTAAAATATTGTACAAGCCTTGTCATATTATGTAATAAACGAATACAAAGTCAATGTGACCATCTATATATGAATGAATTATTTCAAAAATTAAAATTTCAAATTTGAAAAATACTTAAAATTCAACCTGAGTACATATCATTAAAACCTAAATTATATTAGGTATAAGCCAACGTAAGTATGATGATCAAAACCATTCAATGGATGAAATTGGTGGAACACAAACTCATGAGAACTCGTCGGCATCACACATGGTGGATGAGACCAAAGTGAAAATATCAAATTGGTACCCACAATTACGATAAATGATAAAGTGTCTAAACGTTAAATGTTTGGTTCCATTGATAAGTGCAAAACATTCCACCCAGCATAGCAAAATAAACACACTTTACCTCCTCCCTCTCACCACCCACTAACATCCCCATTTATGGCGACAGTTATAATTACTGGTGGCGCAGTTGTTTGACGACAATGTTCTTTATTGGCGCCTCTACTTTGCAAAATGAAACAGTTTTTAAGTCAGTTGCCAACCCCCTCCCCCACACACACACACTTTTGGGAAGAACAATAAAATATCAGCTGAAGAAGAAAGAAGTTTCCAACTGCGCCCTCTCCGCCTGGTGCCCGTGGAAAATTGCCCTCTCCAAAAACTCCTCCGGCAGAAACTAGTGATATTGCTATTTTGAAAGTGGTGGTATTTTACAAGTAGTTTACCTACGCTTATACTTTGAGGAACTTCATCCGAACGAGAAGATGCACTGGCATCTTTAATACAGTATGAATGTTCAATGTGTTCATGCAAGGATTCAACCAATAACATTTGGTCTGATACGGTCCAACAGTCTTCGAAATAAAGTTGTTCAACAATGAAAAAGAATAGCCGTAATTGATGCAAAATGAGAATCAGTTGTAGTTTCCTCCACCTATTTGGAATGGTAGTGACGCCATTGTTAGTGGAACCATCCTGAATAAAGTTCTGCCACAACATATCGTATGGATCAGTGCTACCAGATTTAATATGAATGTGCCATTTTTTTTAAACAAAAACTTAATGGAAGTGTTTCACCGTGATTGCTATAGAATTCTCTCCATTGCTAGTGGTTCCATCGAAACAAATTCTTGTACAGAATGATCTGGGAATAGTTTCTGCCAAGCTTGATCAAAATCTGCACAGCCCTTCTGTAAAAACTGTCATTTCATCTGGTTGTTGTAGAAACTATTGTTTCTTGGAGAGCAATTTCTAATATACTTCTGATAAATCCTGTCCCGGACAAATTCACACTATGTTGGATCAAAAATAGTTCAGGTCAGCTGGAGAAGAAGTTGAATAGGTTTCCTACATAGGTTGCTATGAAAACCACATAGTTGCTAAGGAACCAGTCATGAAAAAAATGTGCTAGGAAATGTCATCCAAATTGTTCCTGCCAAGCTGAATAAAATGTGGCCTACACGTTATAGAAAAGAGGTTGGCAATATATTTCCACATGACTGCTATAGAAGTCACACTGTTAATACGCGAACGGTACCGCACATAATCCACAAAAGCATAAGCTAGCAAATATTTCCACCATGTTAGATCATAACTGGCTCAGTCGTTTTGATCAAAAGTTAAAATTAGTTCTTCCATATGGTTGTTATGGAAGACATCATTGGCCATCCAAAAACTAAATCTAATAGAGCATATCACACGAAACATTCTTAGCAAGTTTGATATATAAAAGAAATTGTCTCAACCGTTCTGGAAAAGTATTTGCAAAATCGGTTTTCAATATAATTGCTACTAAAGCCACTCTGTTGCAAGGGAGTCACCATGCATACAGTTATAATAAAACATGTCCTACAACACATTCCTACCAAGCTTGATCATAATATTAGCAGAGTCTTTCCGAGAAGATGTTGTAAAGGTTATCTGTATGGTTGCTAAGGAAGCTAGACTGTTGCTAACGGATCCACCCCAGAAACAAGTTTGTTAGTACAGCCCTAAGAAACATTCCTACCAAGCTCAGTATTGGCTGTTATTGAGAAAACGTCAACTGATCATTCAAGTATACTTGGAGTGACAGAGCATATGATAACGCGGTGAGATATTGAAAGAGTATGATTGTTTTCTCGGGCATGTATTTTCTTTGAATGTAATACATTGTGTTACTTTTGTCCGTCCGGCCCGTTACGAAAAGTCACATGATCTCAATAACGTTTGAAGGAATAAATCCATATTTGAAGTGGCTTTTTACATGTATCACCTTGTTTGACCCTATATATTTTGTCTTCAATTTCCGCGCAATAGCTTTTGAAGAACTTCAAAGATTTAAAGCAAAACTTTGTATCAAGATTTAAATTAAGATAATCTAAAACAATTTAGCTTTTATCATTTTCCAGCAGAAGTTTAGGGAGTTATAGCCCCTTTTTTGACACATTGCCGTTCACATTCCTGTAGATGAAATTTTTACAGCAATCCATAAATTTAAACCAAATTTGGTAGCATTCTTCACATTTAGAAGACGTTGGTCAGCTTCAATGTTATACCGTATTGACGCGAAATATTTCGGAGTTAATGCCCCTATTTGACTTAGCACTTTGCCTTTCAATTTTAACTCTTTAGCATTTGAAGGATTTGGAGAATTTAACAATATTTGGTTTGAGGCTTATATTAGGAAGACCTTCTTTAAATTTAATTTTACAATTTTCCCGCAAAGTGTCACGTAATTATTGCACCTCTTTGCTAACAAATATGTACTCAAGTAAGTTTCAGATTGTCGTGAAGTATTTGCGTCATATGGACGCGTTTATAGTTTGTTGTTTTTTTTTTCTTTACAAATAGGATACCTACCACAATACTACAAACATTTAAACACACACACACACACACACACACACACACACACACACACACACACGAAATGAATGAACTAATGAAGTTGCAATGCCGAACATTTAAATATATGAACAACTCCTAATGCCTTTTCCGCCAAATATTTTCCGCGAACATTAGATCCATGAAGGTTTGTAGACAAGGTGCAAGTGGTAAAATGTTAAATTTTCTTCGTTCTATGTACATGGTAGATAAGTCTCGTGTTTCACATTGGAGTATTCTTGGGGCCTTTTTTGAGTACGGAGTAGGTTTGATACAAGGTGATGTGTTATCACCTATACTATTTTTTATCGATTGGAGATCTGGAAATATCATTACAATCATCGGAATATATGTGTATTGAGTTAGACGATTTTTCTTTATTTTTAACATTGTTTGCTGAGGATGCATTCTTATTTTCAGGAAACATTTACAAAAACTCATGGACAATTTACACGACTACTGTAATAAATGAAATCTAAATATTAATCATGAGAAAACTAAAGTTACGGTCTTTAGAAAGGTGGTGCATTAAGGCAAAACGAAGCATGGAATATAGCCGGGATAAAAGATGAAGTAGTGGAAAACTGTGATCATCTTGGTTTTGTTTTCTCGAGCAATGGAAGCATCTCTAAAGCTCAACATGTATTGGCTGATAAAACACTGAGACAATTAATATGTTTATTTGTAATTTGAAAATAAAATGTTACTTAATGCCCCAATGCCACCGTTACGTGCAAAACGTCGTATATGCCAAATCATCTGAATAATACTGAGTCTTGAAAGATACTGGTCCTAAATATCGTTCGGTTCGATCAAAACCAGATAATACTGACGTTTCATCACATTATGAGCCATGTAATTTCTCACTCTAATTGAGAAACTCAGCCATTTTTTTTCTTCACATGTGTACGAATTAATCAGATGTTGATCGAAGACTTCCGTGGGTTAACCGATTTTAGTCGAAAGCTTGAACACTAAAATTTGATGACGTCACCGTTGTAAACATACAAAGCTAACACTATATTGGACTGTCTTCAGCCCCAGTTCCCCCTTCAAAGTATTCTGGCGGTCCTGTTGATCACAAGTATTCAACCGAGTCTTAATTTTTATCTAATACACGCTTTTTCTTTTCAGATCCGCTTAAAACAGCTGTCTGTCTCGCTTCATTCCCTCTCGAATCACTTTGTGCGCCACGTGCGAATATTGTTATTAGACTAGTTATTAACGGACTTTGTCGAATGTATGGCATTATTACTTTTGGAGCAAGAATTACGAGTGACTTCGTTCACTGTATTAAGGGATAGCACCTCCTAATTCTAAACTGATTATTTGAGCTTCGTCATACTTAACATCTTGATTATTTCAAAGAACAGTTTAGGCCAGACAGCTTTTTTAACAAATCATTTCCTGCATTCCAAACTTTAGTTAGATTGGAAGAATGGTGAAATTGTTTATAAAAGGCGGTATTGGGGCTTTAATTTATAATGCATTATTTTAACATTTTGATATTTATTCTGTTCCGGCGCTGAATTACTTATCAAAGATATGAGGTTTTCAGCAAGCTGACGCCATTGAACGTGTACCACCAAGATTCAACGTGGATACAACATTTGCTAAATGTAAAAATATCTACGTCTGACGTCCGTGTACACGGTGAACTTGGAATAATCCCACGCAAATATTTATGACTGGTTAACTCAGGTTAATATTGGTTCGGAATTAAAAATGCTGCAAATATTGTACTGAGCGCTGCATATAGAAAGTCATATGTTGAAAGTGAATCAAATTACAGTATCAACTGGGTTACACTCTTCAAAGGCAATGTAAACAGATTTTGTTTTGATGAAGTGTGGATGTTTCCTGATTCTGTAAATTTAATCCAGCTTTTAAACAACTAGTTAAATATTCTGTTCGATCACACTGGAATAATAAATTATAAAATTCTAACAAACTGCCCACTTATAAACACTTAAAAATTTATTTCGGATTCAAGGATTATTTCAAATACATGCGTAGCCATAAACATCGATCACCTTTGAAAAAATTCCCGGTGTCTTCCCATAATCTGAGAATTTAAACTAAGATATATGGAAGCAATAGATCTGATAGAAGTGGAAAATATTGCATGCTCTGTGCCAACCACGATATTGAAGATGAATACCATTTTATTTTAGTATGCCCGTGTATTCTAGCTTGCGTACCAACCTAATTCGAAAGTACATCTGGAATAAACCATCCATGCACAAGTACATTGAATTGTTAACTTCTAGAAATAAAAAAATAATATGTTCACTTACGAAATTTAATTACGAAGTGTTTATAATATGAGATAAATTATTATCGCTAGAGTAAATTATGTATATTTCTCCAGCCTCTCCTTTTCAGTTTTTGACAATTACCGCTTTTAGTTTATGTTTAAGGCTCCACTTAGACCATTTGATAACCACGCAGTAATTGTAATATTTGTAATATGTATTATAGACCATGTGATAACCACGCAGTAATTGTAATATTTGTAATATGTATTACAGACCATTTGATAACCACGCAGTAATTGTAATATTTGTAATATGTATTACAGACCATTTGATAGCCACGCAGTAGTTATAAATTTGTAATATGTATTATAGACAATTTGATAACCACGCAGTAATTGTAATATTTGTAATATTTATTCTATAAGCATGTAAATGTTAATGATAATGAAGTATGTACTTGAATTGATATGTTCAAAAAGTATTGTTCCATTATTCAGCTTTTGATAAATCTTTGTATAGTTTGATCAAAATCTTACGTATTACTACCGATCATACTGGTCTCCAAATCCTCAATAAAGTCTAGTTTTAAAATCCACGATTAAAATAATTTTTATATTTTAAAATAATGCTGATTCAACTGAAAATGTATTAGTTGCCAACTGACAAAAAGCTTTACACACAGAAACATTTGGGATTTGTATCACAAAAGGGAAAGCTGACTATATACAAGTGAACATTCCGACGATCACATTCTTGAACCCTGAGACACAAAGATTAAACTATTTACCGCAAATGAAAAATTGAAGACATACCGATCAGGTACATTGCGTAGATCACATTGTTGGACCCTGACATAGTAACATAATATGACTTTTGCGTGAGAATATGTACTTTTCACTTGCTATTTTATCCGGGTATTTTCGAATTAAAGTTTCATGCTGCTGACATTGAATACCGGAGACCAGATAGATTAATTCTGTCGACTCATCTGCTTGGTTTAACAAATTACTATTCAAATATCGCTGACATCATCGTAATGAATATCACCTAAGGTTCTGGTTTACGATTCGGGCTAAAAAAGGCAAAGTCTTACGACTAGACCTAATGAAACAGAGTATATAAGAACTTTAATAAGTCCGAATGGATCTGATTTAATTTTTCATAAGTTATGACATTAGTAATATATATATATATATATATATATATATATATATATATATATATATATATATATATATATATATATATATATATATATATGAGAGAGAGAGAGAGAGGAGAAAGTCTGTAAATTTTGTAATTTTCCTGTGCAAATTAGCATGGGGGGGGGGGTGACTGAAGGCCAACAGTGAAATAAGTAAATAATGCAAACACGTTGACAACAGTAGCAATAAATGTAAAAGGCGTTAACAACAGTAGGTACCAAAGCAAAAGCGTTAACAACATTAGCAATCAAAATAAACACATTAAGAATCAAAATAAACGCGTTAACAATAGTATCAATAAATGTAACTCGTTAACAACAGTATCAATCAAAGTAAACGCGTTAACAACAGTAGCAAAACAAATAAACGCGTTAACAATAGCAACAATAAATGTAACGCGTTAACAACAATATCAATAAATGTAACTCGTTAACAACAGTATCAATCAAAGTAAACGCGTTAACAACAGTAGCAAAACAAATAAACGCGTTAACAATCGTAACAGTAAATGTAACGCGTTAACAACAATATCAATAAATGTAAACGCGTTAACAACAGAAGCAATCAAAATAAAAGGATTAACAACAGAAGCAATCAAAATAAAAGGATTAACAACAGAAGCAATCAAAATATATGGGTTAACAACAGTAACAATCAAAGTAGAAGTAGCACCAACCCAAAACTAGAAACACGAGTGCTTTACTTGTCTTTGTTTTCTTGCAACCTGACTTCAAAATTATAAAATAAAAGATATACAACATAAACACGGTGCTACCAAGGCGTTATAACAATTACTTAAAATATTTTCTTTTACATTAATTTAAATTTAAATTTTCAAGATAAGAAATCACAATTAAATCTAAAACATGTTTGTAAATTTGTTTCGGCATCAGTTTAATGTTAGTTGCAAGGTATTGCAGCGATAGTTTGGATACACGTATAAACAGTCTAGATTCTGTGATAAATAGTCCGGACTAAATATTGGACAGAAATAAAATTACAGAGGACGATTTAGGTAATTGTTTCTAAAAATGGAAAGGAAAAAGAAAAAGATTCCTTCAAGAACTGATCTTGGGGAAAAGTATACATGTCCTATTGTAATTTATTTGTGGGATTGTGTTTTTCTCTTCTTCCTTGGCATAGATTTAAAGGCAGCTAAGAGATCAGTCCAACGATTTGAAACGTTATGTGGTAAATAAATGTACAATGAATAGATAATCGTTAGCACACCATATTTAAACATTGCTACTTTCATTACAACAGACAAATTCAACGAATACCATATAAACGTTAGCATTAGTTATACAGATTAAACTATTTATCTGCCAACAGCAAAATGCTACAATACAGGTTTTGTCTTTTCCCTATCTAATTTTATAGCATATTGCATTTTTATATTTGCTTTTGTTAAATCCGTCTCCAGTTCCAAAAATAACTGGATATGTAATACCCCGGTAAATTCTTTAGTTCGAGAATAGATCTAGTTTTACAACGATAGTTTATTTCTTTAAGCCCTTGCACAATGTCTTCGTCTACTTCCTTTAATTCCTGCCAGATTCTGCAATATGTTGTTTCATTTATATAGAATATTTTTTCGCAAAACGACATATTCGTTCCTATTATCTGGTGGTTTTTCTCTATTTGTGGATCATCTACTGTACCTCTATCTTGATGTATATTTAATTGTTCCAGACTAAAACAGCAGTGTCTTGTGAAACAGTATATATTCCATTACTGTTGTCCAGATTTAATTGCTGCTAAATCTGCTTCTATGTGCCCCCTTTGTATATACTAGACCGTGTTTTTGGTAGTTTTTTGGGCATTTGCAACGGATTTGAGACTAGTATTTCTTCTGATATGTTATAGTACGCTTTTAGTTCACAGCTGGCAAAAATATACTCTCCTTTTATTTGTTTTACCTAAGTGAAAGGCTAACATTGCATATTCTACATTGTCCACCAGCTTATTCCATATTTCTAAATATATTAATTATTATGCTGTATGCGATAGTCTTCCGGATCAATAGTTTATTATTTTTGTGGCATTTTTGTTTAAAGTTAGTATGTTTTTCTGTACATTATCTCTTTAGACTCTCTGTTTTTAGTATCTAAGGCTCTGTTCTAATTCGAATATGTTTTGTTATGGCGGCATCCGGTTTGCATGCTAGCATACTTTGTTTATTCCCTTCTTCAGTAAATGTCGCCAGAGTTAAGAATGGATTGTTTATTAAACCCCATTCTTCTGAACGTTTTGTACATAAAGAATGCTGATATGATTTTCTTGCAATGTACAAATTGTCAATCTATCTAAATGTCATTTTACGTAACTTAATTCGTTACCTTTTTTCTCTTCTGTAAACTCTGTATAGTTTGTCAGCAGTGCATAGAAACAGATTGCAGATAAGTAATATTTTTCTATCCTTTTATCTTACACTCTTTTGGAGGTCTATACTCCAGTCCTCTAATTTTAGATTTTTGAAGATTAGCCCAGTAGCCAAAAATGTAGGTTAAATATGAGTTGTTTTTATTGTTGTAAATCTTATTCATTGTCTTTGAAAGATGTCTTACAGAATATCTCATTTAAAGTTTACCTATGGAGATTTAAATCAGTAATGCTAAATTATAATTTGTTCAATTTCTCTCCAATCACGAAATGACGTATTCTCAAGAGTTAGGTTTCACGATTATTCCTGCACGTCTTTTATCTGGACAGTGTGTTAAGTTTAAAATACAATACACCACTGAGTATTAATATCTGGTTATGTTAATTGGCAGATAATCTTGTTATATTTCTTATATATATTACTTTGATGTCCACCAGGGTAGACAGTTTATCCACACTGTACTATCGTATTATCGGAATTTAACTAACGTAATAGTCTCTTTCAAAATGTTTTGTTGGTATTACATAATTCTCCACTTCTCGCTAATTTAAATATTCCAGCCACGTCATGGGTAAAATTGATGTCTAGGAGGGATATCGTTTCCTAGTTCAGCTCTATTAAAATCATTGATAACCTTGTCATTAAATCAAAAAGCTAATTCCACCGTATAGCGTGTTACATAAACTCTACATAGTCTTTACAAAGTTTTTCTATCCTCTTTTTCACCTTTTGTTTAGATTATCATTTTTCTCAAAGATAATGCATTGCTTACTAATCTCTTTAATTTAAATTCCAAAAAAAAAAATCCTCGGATTATAGAGTTTACTCGGTCACAATGTCCTGTCCTAACTATTGGGTCATTTGTTTGTAAACTCTGTTAAATATTGTCCTTTGGGAAATAATTTGAATATTACTATATTGTTGCAGAATGGTTCTCTAATTTGAGTCCATTGTCGCATATTAACGCATACATTTTTTCTGAAATTCAGAAACGAATTCGGTCAAATTCGGCCAAAGCTCTCAAGATTTTCTGGTCAAACTGTCAAAACGTTAGACGAAAAAATTACTTATATGAACAGTTTTCTTGCAGTGTGCAGAATCGAAAAAAGTTCAAGAAAGATTTGTCGGTTCTCGCATTCTGTGTCTATATCTCAGTTCGTACTTGGTCTCACATACTGTGTCTATCACAGTGTGGCCTTGGTCTCACATATTATGTCTATATTACAGCTTGTACTTGGTTTTACGTGCTATGTTTATGCCACAGTTTGTTCTTAGTCTCACATACTGTGCCTATTTCACATTTCCTACTTGGTCTCACATACTCTGTCTATGTCACATTGCGTGCTTGGTCTACAGTCCAGTCTTTCTTCGCGTATAAATATGATATACCAATAATATAACGACTTACGATGTAAGACAGACATTAAGGCAGTATAATCCTTTTATATTCTTATTTTGTTGCCATTGGTTTGTAACTGAATCTCATATGTACATTCTAACTGTGTAATATTACATCGCATTTAGCTAAAATTTCGCCTCGACATTGGAGGTCGTTCATATACAGGATGTTCCTATAAAGCACCGCAGAAAATGAAATACTAAGGGTGTAAGGGATCACCATTATTTTACAAATCTATTTTAATACATGGAATAATATACGATATGTGTGTGTGTGTGTGTGTGTGTGTGTGTGTGTGTGCGTGTCCGTGTACGTGTGCATGTGTGTGCATTTTAGAAAATGTCAGACCTAAATAATTACTTGAGGGTGGAAAGAAAAGAATGTCAAATAGTAACTGGTCCAGTTCTCTCGAAAGCTCTTCAAGATCTTTAACTTTTATTTATGTATTGATTTTTGTTCATAATTAGAAAAGAGGCAATGACAAATAACATAAGCACAGTACGTGAGTTGAAATTGTTGGTGATACGCAACTTTTCATGGGCTGAGTGAAATAAATTTTCAAGCCGACACGAGTTCAGATTTCTTCCCGTTGCATGAGAGAATACTCTGGTCCCTGTCTCAGTAATTTACTACTGAGTACTCTGGTCCCGTCCCTGTGTCATTAACTTACTACTGAGTACTCTGGCCCCTTTGTCAGAAATTTACTACGGAGTACTCTGGTCCCTTTGTAAATAACTTACTACTGAGTACTCTGGTCACTTTGTCAGTAATTTACTACTGATTATCCTGGTCCCTTTCTCAATAATTTACTACTGAGTACTCTGGTCCCTTTGTCAATAATATACTACTGAGTACTCTGGTCCCTTTGTCAATAATTTACTACTGAGTAATCTGGTCCTTTTGTCAATAATTTACTACTTCCTCAATTTGCTTAACTTAATCTACAAGCTTAGGTGCTTCAACAAAAATTGCGTGCAATTTGCTGGGAAATTTATTCTTACTGTAGGTATAGTCTCACTTAAAAAGATGTTCTTTTGTGCTGCCATATATTTTTCAACCAAAAAAAATATTCCTCCCAGTTAGTGTCTTCTGAATGTTCAATTGAACTGACTTAGGAAAACATTAATATTTTTATTTTAAATATAATATTTTCCGACAGCTGCCAATATATCAAGAGCTATTTCTTCAATGATAATTTGAAATCGTTTGGGCGATAAGGTAGGACTCTGAATATTATTCTGATGTCCTCTCATCTCAGGAGTTTAATGACAAATTGCATGCACAGGTATTAAATGTTCAAGGAACATTTTTGTCCAACAAGCAATACGGGTTCAAAACGTGTTTTGTTTCCAGGCGAATGCTTCAAAATATAGTTTTTAAAATAGTGTTGATGTTTTTGTTGTAATTTGTCAATGATAACGTATAATCAGAAAATAAATTACAAAATGAAGTTACATTTCATATACATCACTTATTCTTCTTTCTCAAGAGTTAATAGATGCCACTAACACTTTATGAAAGAGCCTCTACTTGTGTAAATGCGACTGTTTCAGATTACGCAAACACGTGCTACTTCATAATAATGTTGGATTACCAGCCAATTGATCTCGAAAATGATCGCAACGGCTATCAATCTTATTTAGGCATGCAGACATGGTAATGGCCAGCTGTCCAATCTATGTGCAAATATTGACCTTTACTCCACATATCTAGCTCGATCGAATCTATCATCGGACAGATGCCCACTGCGATATCTATATGCAGTTTTGCGCTATATGACATAGACATCTTAATCAATTCAACATGTCTCATTCAAATACATTCTGAATACATATTGAACGGTCCTCAATTACAACAACAACAAAAATTAAGACGAGGAAACGCCGATATTAAGAAAAGTTATACTAATTGGTGGGCTCCTATTATCCGATAAGTCAGTTCCCAGCAGGAGCACGAGTCGACGTATCTGACTGAATGCACGGTGGATGGTCTTCCGGATCCCAAAATACCAGTTTGGGGGAAGTACCGGTATGATTAGCCCCGAGTCTCTTTCGAATAGTCGAAGCTACTCATATACCATCGGAAAGAGATGAGAATGTTTTGATTGAGCTTTAGGCCTTGGTAGCTGGGTTACTTAGTGATTTTTGTTTTCCTTCTTTGAAAGACTACAGGAATATCGTTAAAATTTACAAGTGCATTTATTTCATTGATGGTTGAAACGTTGTCTTTTGTTCTTTTCGACACCTATCATTTGGGGATATCACTACGATGTACTTCGAGTCTCTTTCGGAAAGTCGATGTTATTCGACGATACGACTCATCTCTTTCAGAAAGTCGAAGTTATTCGACGCGCAGAGACCCAAAGAAAACAGATTGTCGGAAAATGATTAGTTGGGATTGTGACGATGTAAATCGTGATGCTTGGCTATCCAACTACGATTCAGATGCCGATCCATTTTGCTTCAAAAAGGAGGGGTTCATAAGCCACATCATACATGCATACATACATACATACATACATACATACATACTCAAAATATAGATTATACGCCTTGATCAAAAAGACGTTGAAATTTCACACCATTTCTTTCATGTTTTTCACTTTAAAGAAAAAGAAAACATGCCCCCAATCAAAACCCTTTCCGGCCCCTACCAGGCATGAAGAACGGGGTTGTATCAACAAAGTGTTTGATTATCGTCATATCTGGTTGTAATGGCACTGGTTTGTATACTGTTGTAACAATGGTTTTTTTCATTTTAATCTGATCTACATAATACTTCATCCTACATGTGATAAAAGTGACTAGGATAATGAAAAAAAAAGTCCATATGCCCGTGTAGTTACAAAATGAACCATATGCTCGTGTAAGGAAAAAAGGAAACATATGCCAGTCCTGCTCTTTATTAGTTACCACATGTTGAATTATTACCGCATGTACTTTTGACGGAAAGAATGACTATATTAATCGTTTCTTTTGAGATGCTTGAACAATGAAATTATAGTTTACCAATTTAGTTTGTGAAGAAAATAAATATAATTTGATGAAGTATGTCCTACAACCAAGAGTTATGATCTAATTATATAGATTCATCCTGTGAACATCATCTGTTAGAAATTATACTGTTGCATTTGAATTATTGCAGGAAGAGAAAACATGTGGTTTTATGGTGAAAACGTGTTATGGCAAATTTAGCCATTCTTGAATAGGAGATATGATGTAATAGCATTATTCGAAAAACTACATCGTAAATAATTTTCTCAGCTGTAAGCTAAAAGGTTCACTTTATTTTGCATCATTCTGAATGGGATCAATCAAAAGAAATTCTCTTCCATATCCGTTTTGTACCATTAACATTTATGTGCAGCTAGAAGTGTGTTCATGCATCACCGATGCCCCCAAGACAGTGATTGAAAGCTAACCAAAACCTCAAAACTTCACCACGATGTGACCGAATGAGAGAAGAAGTACAGAGAAGGATAACTTTATATGCCCCAAACCAATGGCATGGTTGGGAACAACAAGAGTCCCTTGAAGGGACTTGCGCTCTACTGAGCGAAGGGAATTTCTCGGAATTTAGACTAAGGCCATTCTTCCTTTCAACTGTCGAGCGTTGAAACCGTCTTGATATTCTTCAGCGATAACAAGATATTTAAATTAGCAAAAACGTGGTACAAATATAAGATGTCAGCTTGACATCATTTTCATTTACGACAAAGAATACATCATTAGAAGTCTTTTGGTGCAATTTTTATTTACAACTTTGTCAAAACCTCCTGTCGTAATGATTATCATCAATTCAGGCTGAGTGAAGACACGATAGTTGTCATGGCAGCCATATTGGACGTAAGACTGGCACCATTTTCATTTAGGACCAACTATGTTTCATAACATGCATATTGGTGAAAATTCCATGCCGGCGTAGTCATCAATTAGTAGAGGAGTATAGATAACAATATTTCCAAATACGACAATCTAATGGGGATGAGTAGCAATGACAAGATTTGAAAGATGGCATATGTGGCGGACATATTGGATGTCAGATCGGCACATTTTCATTTAAGACCACCCCATGTCAGTATGACTTTCCGTTCAAGTCAATTTTTGACAAATAAATTTCAAGTTGGTTGCCATAGCGGCCATATTGGAGGGGGGGGGTGACCTATGGAAGGTGGGGGTATTGTGTTAAACTTTCAATAAGCCTAACTTATTTTCAGTTTCCTTCATTTCTAATTTGCGAGTCGATCGTCAATTTAAAATATGTTCAAAATAAGAAAAGAAACACAATCTGAGATGCAGTTAGTACCATTGTTATAAATTTTAGTATGGTTCGGCCGGGTTTCGAACCTGCGAACTCCCGCATCCAAGGTATAAGCTCTACCATTAAGCCACCGGAGCGAAAAGAAGCATTGGTATTCTTATTTGTAAACTTAAATCAATTATGCGTTATTGACAAGACATTGCAGTTCAGTACATAATACATGGCAGTGTGAACAATAAAAGAAATGGCCGTGGTAAAGATGTAACTCGGAATATACATCCAAACAACAGAAACAGAAGAATTTAAGAATCTCTTCTAACATAACATAAATCAAATTGTATATATGAATCTCGTCGAACATGCCATAAATCAAGCTGTTGCACGCATCCATCGCCACAGCATCTAGCATAACATATATGTGCCTGTCTCCATCTTCACAGGATACCAAGTAGCTAATCAGGTATTGACCTCCACATGACTTTTTATGTACCTCGACGCTTAAACCAGATTGCATAAATTGTTGAGTTCTGTGTTATTAATTATAATATTGGCTGATAATTATCTGATTTGTTGATCGTTACTATAAATAGACATGTTGTTTCTCCCGCTCGATTTCATATACACACACTCATAAGTTGCTACATCCGTTGTTTTGATTGTGTAGCTTCATGTGAGATGAATAATGTCCAGCTGAATTGAAAATAAGGAACTGTCTGATTTATTTCGTACAATGGGTCATCCTAGTGGTATATGTCTTGCCAGGTTCATTGACATATTACTTATAAATTGATATGTAAGCTATAATTTGAATGGTTAATGGTTTAGAAAAAATAACGTCCATACGTTCTATAAATATTTACAATAGGGTCAGTCTATCGGCTGAGGTTACACTAATTGAAGATTAAATATAGAACCATGCACAGGAAAGTACCGTTAGCAATCATTTGTCTCTAAATGCCATTTCTTTCTCTTTCATGAGGTGGCAGCGTAAGACAGGTTTGGCAATACAGTGCGTCTGGTTGAGGGCTTGTTATTAGCAATGCCACAATAGAAAATATGATTATGTTTAATACCGGTATGTTACTATAAAAAAATAATGAACTATTGAGAACCGAGTAGTGTGTGTGTGTGTGTGTGTGTGTGTGTGTGTGTGTGTGTGTGTGTGTGTGTGTATTTCGTCGTGAAATCTAACCTGTCAAAATTCGACATATACTAATAGTCACCAATATGCAGATGCTTTTCAAAACTCATTAGGCGTGCTGTCCTGTTTTTGTAAGCTACCTGTTACCAGCGGATAGTTACAGTTCTTGCTGTAAGTCCCGCCCACCTCATTTGGATAGGTACATGTTTCCTTATCGCCCACCTCATTTTCATGCATACAGTTTTCCTTATCGCACAAAAGTTTACATTGTTGAACCTAAATAATACGCCTTAAGTTACTGCATTACAAATGTTTAAGTGTATGGGAACCATTCCAAATAACAGTAAACATGCACGCATGAGACATAGACTTTAAAACGTATACAAAAAAAAAGACAAAAGTAAACATAGGTAAGACTCTTACAAATATATGGTCGAAATTCACTATACATTCTCTTAAAGTCCTTGATTTTGATCTACTTAATCAAATTGACATAAAAATTAATAAACACCCACTGAACGGGCCTATGTGATAGATCATGCTAAAGTTAGAAGTCTGGACCGGATCGAACATAGGTAACAAAGTTTGGTTATATCTACAAGTGTACGCTTTTGCCATTAACTTACAAACTACGAATGATGAAAAAGGTAATTCTCCTTATTTTCGGAACTAATCATGGATAAAGGTCAATATATGTTAATTGAGGTTGTTGTTCTTTGTGCATTACGAGTAAACAAAAAAGATATCGTTGATAGAAGTAATGAAAATGATAAAAACAAAAATGTATTTGGGGTTGCCAGGGTTCATTACTTTGTGGCTTTTAGATCTACCAAGTTCAGCCTTGGCCTAATGAGACATTCTGAACGCAATTGAAAATGTGCAGCTTAACTAGCCACGCGGTATCACTTTAAGTTTAATCGACTGTGCAAGAATAACTGGGCATCATATCACAACTATTACAACGATCTGATATAGCAAAAGCGGGTTAGGCTTCTCTCTCTCTCTCTCTCTCTCTCTCTCTCTCTCTCTCTCTATATATATATATATATATATATATATATATATATATATATATAACGGATTATCAAATCAAACTCTTCGTCAGGAGAGGTAATAGGTTACAAAAAAAAGAAGCAAACACATAATGTATTAGCAGAGACAAAATCACGTTAACTGATTATGTGTTTGAAAGACTGGGAAAAGAGAGAGAGACAGAGAGACAGAGACAGAGACTAACCATGGCTATATGTCGCAATTAACCATGTTGCAATTATCAACATGAAGACTGTTCTCTCCGATCCCATCTTCTGTGACCTGTAAAATAAAACAGCATATATATGACCAGCAGAACAATACGTTGGAATATGTCAAACATCGAATTTGGTTCTCAAAAATATTAATATGGACGGAATTCGGCGATGATAAACAAGCAGTCTACAAATTATAACACATTCTTGCGAAAACTAAAAAATGAAACATATAATGTCAAAGCAATACGTTCAGTACAGCTATTGCATCAAAACAAGAACGGTTTCTCTACTTGAACAAATATCGCTTCAAAAGAAGACGTTACTGACAGGTAGAAAACAAAAGCTGGGGGGGGGGGGATTGACAGAAACAAAAAAGCAATTGAAGACGTAATTACACCTAGAACAGGGGTACACAAATCAGGCATTTACATAGGCCAGGGTCGACAATGAGTGGCACTAAGCCGGTCACAATGCGAACGTTTTGTGTTTATAATAAAATAGACATAAACACACGGTTCAAGTCAGGACACACGCCGAGGGACGCAGAAAATGTGAATGTGGGCCATAAGTTGTGCACTTCTGTTTAGAATAATGATCTTTATTGGTATGATAATTCTTTTCTGACGGGTTTCCTATCAATTCATTCAAATTCTTTCCAAAATTCCTTAGCACTGAACAATAGCAACCATCCATTATCGTTTCAAATATTCATTGCAATACATGTTTTCGCTCGTTTCTTTATCATCCAGGAAATCCAGTGATAATATTGTATAGTATGTATTGTCCAGGTAACCCCGAATTAAGCACTAACCTTTGGGAAGTGACACATATTATATCAGAAGACAGGTGATTGCTTAATCAAGGTTCATTTCCACTCTAAACTTTTTCAGAAGACCGTCCATAAACAACGCTGTTTAAGGATGGCTATTGCCTATACACGCAACCTTTAGAGCAAGTTTGAATGTAAGAAGCAAATTTTGGAGTGAAAAAAGTCATACAAGAAATGTATATTTTCCTCTCGCTTTTTCCTAAACTGTCAGTGAAGAGGATTACTTCGTTAACTTGCTCTTAGTCAATTCATCCTCGGAAAATCCATGAATGGTGTAGTTTTTTCTATCACTGATATTGAGTTAATTCAAAACTTAAAGCACAAAACATGGACTCATGTTAGCAACAATGGAAAGCCATTTAAAATAAAGTCCCTGTTTAAAATTATATTATGTCACAAAATTAATTATGGGAAGAAGTTTGTTTCGCGTTAAATCAAAAAGTTTTCCATATAATGTCTAATGTATAGACTTCTGAAATATTAATTCACGTTGATCAGTGAATGTGGTACATTAAATGCATCAACAGAATTTGAAGAAAAATATGCAAATGAATAAATAAATAAATAAATAAATAATCAATCACTCAATCAATCAGTCAATCATTTTATATGACTAAGACTGTGTTGCTCAGCTTTTGCTGCTCCAAGCATCCAAGAATGAACTACGATCAGTAGTGGACTATAAAACAAAACCTACCTCATTCACCCGCTTTGCAAACTGTACTGAACGAAGCCGCAAACTGAAATGAATAGCTAGGGCCAACACAATACGCTGAATACAAAGCTAATCTCGGCCTTCCTATTATTGCGCTAATTTGGACTGACGTATGCGATGAAACGTAGCCGTTATTCAGTTATAGGATGATCTCAGCGATCCAAATCTACCTTCCGAAGACATGGAAAAACAAAGTATATTCCTGGGTCGCTCTGATAATAATGTGAGATTAGACAAATGCATATTGTCTAATGTATAGACTTCTGAAAATGAAAATTCACGTTGATCAGTGAATATGGTACATTAAATGCAGTAACAGAATTTGAAAAGAAAAATATGCAGATGAATAAATAAATTTAAAAATCAACCAATAAATCAATCAATTTATATGATAAAGGCTGTGTTGCTCATCTTTTGCCACTTTATATATGCAGGGAGATTTGTTTCTAGATGTGATAAAAGTTCAATTACTGGCGGTGCTTGTGGAAAGTAAATCTGAGCTCCTTTGCCCTTTCTCAGGAAGAGTAAATGGAAAATCATATCAAATATATATTCTGAAAAAAGGCTTTGAGAAACCCCACTTAAGTGTTGTTTTTTATGTTCTGATATAAAAGAAACAAATAAATCATTATTGTCACAGAGACACGTTGAATTCCAACTTCTAGATTTAGCAAAAGATACTGAGGAATTTTGAATATCATCATAGTTTATATTGTCTGTTTTACGATATATTTAATCCAAATCAGATATAGTATAAGCAACATGTCTTGCAGTTCGCAAAAATAAAATCAAGAAATCGAATGAGGTGAGCAAAGCGTTTTGCTGGTAGAAGAGGAAGAGTTTGCACTCGAGTCGCGGTGGTAGAAAGGTTAGTGGGTCGGTGCGGATTCGACTCCTGTTATCGGATCAGCTAGCATGGTGTATTCTCTCACATTACACCATAACACCAATCAAAGTAAAATCTAGATGTTTATAGTATTTTCGAGGTTCTCGGCATATTCACCTCGAAACCAGTATGCACATGATCGATCGTAAATAAACATACATCAAATACGAACAAAAAAGTTTTTTTACTTTAAAAAAAATGCAAAATCATGTAGTGAAACAGCACGGGCAACCTAATTCTTGATTACCGCTAAAGTCATAAACTGCACGGACTAAATTCTCTAGATCGTATTAATCAACGTAAAAATCAATGTAAATATTTGTTTATGAATCTCGTAATCCCAATATTAACCGAGTCAGCAAATTTATCACAGAGGTTGAATATAATTTCATTATTTTTTAATATTACAGGAAGCTTATAGAGTAATGCGTTTAAAAATATTCACTTCACTTTCATTCACGGCTAATAGATTTGGCGGCATCCAACTTTCAGAGGATTCCCCAGCGATTTAATTCTGCGTATCCATCATTGCCCGTATGTCAGGTCTTTAAAACAATTCATATTCGCAGCTATTTATTTTTCGTGGACTTAATTGTTTTCATTAGAAGTTTGGAGTTAGTATATAAATTAAAAACGAAACTGAGCTACATAAACGTTCAAATCACGAGTATGTGTTAACAAGCGAATAGTAACTAAACAACATAAGATTTGTTCCAGAACATTGTAAATTAGGAGAAAAGCGGGCACTAAGGGGGTAATAAATTTTTGTAATGTTGTTTGACAGGTACGAGGATTGGTACGACCATCCTAAATTCCATATCTCCTAAATTAAAGCCTCGGGAGATCACGCAATTTAGGAGCGTCGTAAAATCCTTAACCATATTGTATCCATGTTTATTTCCAGTCACTTGACCCATGCCTGAAGCACCCATTGCATTAATTTTTCATAGACTCGGGCCCCACCATTGACGACAACACAACTTTCCTCCATTATCTTTTAGTTTTAAACCATGTGAATTGTCTGTTCTCTATGAACGGGAATATGAAAATGGAAAGGTATAAATGGCTGAAAATACATAAAACTAGTCATACTAGATTCGATCATTTATTTCGAGAACAAGAATGTCGGTATTTTGTGCTACGTATGGAACATTTAAAGGAAACTTCTCACGTCTTTGACACCACAGTGAAAATGTAGTCAGATATAAGAGATACAATAATTTCGATGTTTAAATTTAACTGGTTTATTTTTTACAAATTAGTAAGAAGTTTATAAACATTTTATCAACACAACGAAGCCCATGCCTGTTTAGTAAAAAGTACTTTTTGTTGAAAAACATCTGGCTAAATAATAATTTAAAAGTTAAAAGCACATATGGAGCAAACGTCAACCCGATAATTACTTTAGGAAATTAGAAGATTTCTATCATAAATATGTTGACATGTTCAAAACGAAATGTTCATAACATATTCTGTCAAGTAAGAATCATTGCATATTGGAATTGGATTTGAATTCTGCATTATCAGCAAATATAGCTGCTTAGAGATTTCATGTCCATGTTACTAGTCAAAATAAGAGAATATTTAATGTACAGTACTCAGATTGCAGACTGTTAACTGACCATTGTAAAGTTTCTTTATGTTGGCGACAGTTGATACTCCACGTTAAAAGAAGCAATACAATGTCCATGTATTTAGTAACAATTGCTCAAGAATCAAAACGCAAACTTCAGATTGTGTATTAAGTTGTTTCGCACACCTATCAAAGAGCAACGATATTAATCATTGAGTAAACCTAAACAGGCCCCTGACATGGATAAATGATTTGTCCTGGTCACCATCATGCAACTGTTAGGCTGTTTCGTGCCACCAATTTACGAGATCAATTGACGCAAATGAGTCCGAGAGATAATACACCAGATTACAGACATATCTATTTCGTATGACATGAGTTGTGAATGAATTAGTCATTGAGATCAGTGTATAATCAGATTAGTAGATGTCTTTTTTCTCATTATTAATACAACAGTTTGATTTATATCCAGACCAAAAACAAAATGCTTACGTGAGAGCCCAGAGATTTGTTACTCGTACTACAATACCAGTGTGATTAAGGTTACATACATCTAAACGTCTGCTATCGGATCTAGATGCATGCCTGATACATTTTTGAATATTTACTTACATGTTTAAAGTTATAACCCTAATTCATTAAAAAGTAAATGAAAAACAAATTGGAAGCCAAATTTTAAAAAAATCATTAAGTGTCCAAACTCTGATAGTAGCTCAATATCATCTGTCAGTCCTGTTATCGGTGAGTGCTATGTGACAAGAGTCATCTGTCAGTCATGTTATCGGCGAGTGCTCTGTGACAAGAGTCATTTGTCAGTCATGTTATCGGTGAGTGCTCTGTGACAAGAGTCATTTGTCAGTTCTGTTATCGGTGAGTGCTCTCTAACAAGAGTCATCTGTCAGTTCTGTTATTAGTGTGTTCTCTGTCACAGTAGATAGGTGAGGCATAGCGTTTGTTTAAAGAAAGCAATTAAAAAGAACTAAAATGTGTATGTTTTAATGTTTGTCAAGGACTCGACAGATGTTCTACAGGAAACCTGTCTTATTCCAAACAGGTGTAACTAAGTTACAGGTAATATGATAACAGTTGAATGAGTATTAAGGATAGAGTTAAAACCAAGCAGATTACTTAGCATTTTATGAGCTACTTCCTGAATCTTCACAGACGGGCTTTATGCCAACTAAAGATGCAGCAGAATTATTGGAAGTTACCAGCTGATTTATCTCCCTTGTCATAAATTGGCTAAATATGAAATTTTCAAATATTTCAGCATCTAGCAAACTTCAGAGTGAAAAATCGCATTATTGTTAACGTCAAAGTACCACTGAAACTGAAAACAAAATATTTGTCCACAAAATACGTTTGATTGCCAGTATGTGAAGCATCTCTAAAAACGTATCTCTACCAGTTAGCCATGACGGTCAAGGCCACTTAAATAGTCTGTAATTTTAGTTTTTTGCCTGTAAATTTAATGTTTGTTACATTTTACACTTTCATGAAAAGCAATTTCTCTGTTCCTTTTAACTTGCTTCTTAGAGAGCAGACAAACAAACACGCGAAAAGGAGAAGATACAGCGAACATATATTTAGCAACGAGCTCTCAGGCTTTCTTCGTTGGGAAAATGGTACGGAGTACCAAATAAGACCTGAACGAGACAGAGTACGAATAGAACATGGACAAAACAGAGTACAAATAGGACGTGGATGAAACAGAGTACAAATAGGACATGGATGAAATAGAGTACAAATAGAACATGGATGAAACAGACTACACGTAGGACATAGACAAAATAGAGTACCAAATAGAACATGGACAAAACAGAGTACCAAATGGAACATGGATGAAACAGAGCACAAACATCATATGGATGAAACAGAGTACAATAGGACACGGACGAAACAGAGTACAAATAAAATATGGACAAAACAGAGTGCAAATATGACATAGACTAAACAGAAGAAACAGAGTACAATAGGACATGGATGAAATAGAGTACAAATAGGACATGAACGAAACAGTGTACAAATAGAACATGGACAAAGCAGAGTGCAAATAGGACATGGACGAAACAGACTACAGATAGGACATGGATGAAACAGGGTACCAAAAAGAACACGGACAAAATAGAGTACCAAATAGAACATGGACAAAACAGAGTACCAAATAGAACATGTCCTATTTGTACTATGTTTTCTCCATGTTATATTTGTACTATGATCCATCCATGTCCTATGCGTACTCTAAACAGGAGAAACAGAGTACAAATAGGACATTGATAAAACAGAGTACCAAATATAACATGGATGAAACAGTACAAATATGACATGGATGAAACAGAGTACGAATAGAACATGGACAAAACAGAGTACCAGATAGAACATGGACAAAACAAAACAGAGTACAAATAGGACATTGATGAAACAGAGTACAAATAGAATATGGACAAAACAGATTACAAATAGGACATGGATGAAACGGGGTACAGATAGGACATGGATGAAACAGAGTACAAATATGACATGAACGAAACAGAGTACAAATAGAACATGGACAAACAGAGTACCAAGTAGAACTTGGACAAACAGAGTACCAAATAGAATATGTCCTATTTGTACTGTGTTTTGTCCATGTTCTATTTGTACTACCGTATTTTAATAGAAAGGTATCTGATTGGTTTTAAATAAGAACTGCGCAAATAAATTATCACAACACTTCAAAATTGGTAACATATGAGCGAATTATACCCACATGGTACATTGATGTAAACGACGATATCCCACCCGATTGGTAGTTTGGCTGTGTTTACCTACACGCGAATTTATCTCAAAAACGAGAGGATCGACAACAACTCATTGTAATAGTTTTAAACATTTTCCCCTAGATTGAGTGTTCATAGGATGTAAGCCTGTTTGACGGTAGTAACAGATTGTAATATGGTTATGTGTTTTGAATCACTGCAGTTATAGTCTTTCCGATTCGAGTAATGCATTAGTACATTTATGTTATCAAATCATATGATGACCTACCAAAACCTGACTCATTTCCTTAATGCGGAAAATGAGAACAGTTTTCGCAAAGGTCGGCATAGATGTGGATGAGACAAGATATAAACCAGATGCAAGTGCAACGTTGTTGACCCAAAACTTTAAAAAAACGTAATGTGATATAAGATCATTAAACAAACTCCGTTCGGATACACTCACGTAATTCTATCGTCCCTTAACATATACATTTTATCCGGAAAGATACAAATCGAATAGAGATTTTTGATAATCACCGTGAAGGAAAACACAGAAAAACAAAATCTTATGTTTCAATCTATTAATAAAAGGGAGGATAACACAATTATAATTATTATCATGGTGACGCACTAACCTTCAGCCCTTGCTGATGGCTCTAAACAAGAGCAAAAAAAAAGTTAGTTATTTATTACGTTTAACGAATGCTTCGTCTTCTTACTAAACACATCATCACTACCAAATGTAGCCGTTTACTAAAATGAGATATGTCATAACACATATCCATGAGTCATTGACCGCTACTAAAATAATGACGTAACTCGTACTCATTGATTAACTGTGTTTATAAAATTTTAGTTTGGTTGAATGTGGCTAATTTTTTCAGGAACCATGGAGTCATATTTGCTATAAATGTAGATATTAGACATCCAGAGATGCAGATTTAGAAAAAGCAGTTATTTTGGGTGGTTAATCCTCTGTGCGATAAAAAACATTGTCAGCAAAAAGGACGGATAGGGGTCGTCCATTAATTATGTCAACAAAATGGGGGGAGGGGGTTTGAAGAAGTTTGACAATTGTTGACATGGGGGAGGGGGGAGTTCAAGATAAATTGACGTCAACAATGTCATTTTTTATAATAAATTTAATAAATCAAAAAATAGGAAATTAGTCGGTGCGTTGGTATGGCACACACTCGCTCGCCCGTCAACAGCCCACCATGTTCAACAGCACCGACAACACGATCTTGGGCCTAGGCAATTACCACATGTTCCTCAACCGCAAAGAATTCGGCCAATACGAGTGGCTGCCAAAAGACAAAGAGAGCTGATGGCAATTATTGCTCATGGAGAGATGTTAAGCGCAAAATGGTTAGATGAAGATGATGTTGACTTGTCGGGTGTATCGGTTCCACAAGAAATTAATGAATCAGCCACTATGCCCGTTATATCAATTGAGGAACATTTGCCTTCCTCATGGGAAGATGATACAAGCTAGAATATAAACTCTCGATTTTTTCATGAATTCAAGTGTTATAGTCAATTTGAAATCTGTTAAACAAGTAAAAAAAAATGTATTAAAATTTATTTGTAGACCTTTTAATTTCCATAATTATATTTTTAGCATAAAAGCCAGCCGTATAAAATATTGTTAGTTTGGGGGGGGGGGGGGGGTAAAATTTTATTGGGGGGTCACTAAAAGTTTGACAGTTGTTGACAAGGGGGGGGGGGTAAAAAATTGCCTAAAAATTGTTGACATAATTAATGGACGTCCCCTTAGTAGAAATTTGAATTAACTTAAATATAATTCATCTCTCTCTCTCTCTCTCTCTCTCTCTCTCTCTCTCTCTCACACTCTCTCTCTCTCTCTTTATATATATATATATAGCTCATATTTCATCTGCATGATATATGTGCCCGAAAGTGCCGTTTTAAATCAAGCAGCCAACCTTAGGTTATACATAACAAACACGCTAAAGTAAATTGATTCAAGAAACAGCATTAGAGAAGACATGAATACACAAAAAGGTGACCTACAAAATTGTTTGATAATGGCATTTGTCCAAGATTACACCGACAAATACATTAATTACTGGGACAAAATTGACTGCGGGGCAGGAGAATTAATTGAAGCATTATGTTCACAGAAGTTTAAATTCGAGTCTTTTAATGGTGTTTGTATTTAATTTGGGCCAAACATAATCATTTAAAAATCATTAAAAAATTGAGTCAATGACACATTCTTTGATATTTGTGCTTTCAATTAAAAAAGGTCCTCTATAATAGTGGGGCACTAGTAAAAAATTCAAGAGCATATTTTTATTTGCTTGAAAGCAACTCAAAATGGCATGTATGGTTACAAAATTATGCCTGATGATTTGTAAAAAATGTGTGCTTAATATAGTAAATCTTCTACAGTACAATCAATGACATTGGCGGTTGCTTGAGAAATTTCAAGTAAATACACTTGCTTACAAAAATGCGTTGTTACGAGTATTGGCTCTTTAAAAACTAAATATACATGTATATGGAGTGCACAAGTGTCTACAAAATGACATGTATCTTGGATTTCAAGTAACCTTACAGAATTCTACATAAAAAGAGAACAAAGTCGTTAGGAAGTCTGCAACTTTTATTTAAAAATTATAAACAGGTCATTTGGAAGTTTGAAAGCTCTATATAAAAAGAGAACAAATCGTTTGGAAGTCTGAAAGTTCTTTTTAAAATGAAAAACTTGTCGTTTGGAGGTATGAAAGTTCTATTCAAAATGAGAACAAAGTCGTTTGAAAGTCTAACTAGGCTGTATATACATTGGAATTCTCTGTCTTAAAAAGTAGTGAATTATAATTTTCAATTATTAATTGACAGAGAAGACACAAAATGTCTAAATGAGAATTAGTTAACAAGTGTCCGTCTAAAACCGTGTCCACTGTTAATTTGGTCAGTTCTCGCATTGGTGAACACAATTACGTTTATCACATCAGCCGAAATATGAGGATTGTTCCGGAGTCAAAATGAGCGTTTTAGATCTTCAAATAATTTCCTCATTTTTCATGGATATAATACTGTCATGCGGTATGAAAGAAATCGATGGCGTGACATGAATTTTGTGTAAATGCTCCACCCATTTTTCACCTTATGACGTCATTGAAGTGGCAGCGACACACATCAGAAAAAATAAAAGACAAAATTCACGGTGAACAAATTTCTTTGAAAATTAAGAATCCTGGATGCATTCACAATTAAGTTTTGTTGGGCAGATGATAAAAATAAGTAAATAAGTAAGCCATTTATTTCAATAATGCGTTGTCAAAACGTAAGCGTGTGCCTTTCTGCAGGTGCGAGGCAAAAGTTTGAAAAAATATTTTTTTCTTAACCAATGCACATACATAAAACATACTTTGTCACATGGTTGCATAGCTTTTCATTTCTTCTCTTTTTATGGGGGTGGTGGGGGTGAAACTTTCTATGAATTCAAACAGAATTTTATTACATAGCATTTTGTTTCCAATGTGTTTCTTCAATTATGGGGATTGCTATAGTGTGAATGGGGCACTTGTGGGTCGTTTAGTTCTTACAATTTAATTGGATAATGCTAATTTTATCAGGCTCTGACTGGACAACTGGAATAATGCTCCAAGTGTCTTTACAAGAATAACAAATTCGTACATTTTTTGTTTACCATTTTCGATAAATAAATAGTATTATTCGCCATTGAAGAAGACACATTGACGTACAGTAGGGTTCCTTGCCTGGCCAAGCGTGATGAATGTTCCGTATGTACTCGCTTATAAGTCGAATCCAACTGCATTATGCACGGTTGATCTTACTCTATGCAGTATGTTGAAATTAATCAGGAAAAGAAACAGCACATAACCTGAGCTACCGGCGCATAATGCGACTGCAGATCAGAGTCAATGTTCTTTTCGGTTGGACTCAACTTATATCATCTGACGTTTGGATATGAAACGTGCAAATGAGTGCATGGCGCTCAATTTTATTTCAAAGAGTACATTCTAAGGTGCATCTAATATCTATGCAGTTTTGTATTTCCCCAAACTGCCCATGCTTTCCCTATATATATTTATTGAGATGTGTGAAACACCATTTTAAACATTATGGTGGCATCTAAGTTCCAAAGCAGCAACAAAGGTGGAAATTGCGGTAAGTTTTGTCAAATTATTTTAATTATTTTTAATTTATAGATTTCAAATATTCAGACACTAAGTTCGGATAGTCTTTGCAAATGAAACATTAATAAGTTTGGAACAATGTATTCTTGCTAGCTTAACAACACCAAGGATGCCTGATTCTTTCAAGAGTATTGGCAAGTGAGTCCTTGTTGTTTTTTGTGGGGTGGGGTGGGTGTGATATTATATCTGCTACATACAACAGACACTTTGACCGCTCCCGTTGTTATCACTACATTATTAAGCCCTTAAATATATCCTTTACAGCTCAGCGTCAAGACACGGATTATATTAATTTCTAAAGGTCGAAAGGTATTACAGTCATGTTCACGTGAATGTATCCGATATCCATACGAGAATCCACACCGGTTAAACGTAATGGCAGATTGACACGTTGATGCAATACTAAATTACTGTCTCATATCAGTGTATGCAAGCATAATGGCCTTTATTCAAGACCGGATTAAGGCTTTGGGATGCCCGGGGCACTGATGATAGTTGTGGCCTTATAGATCTTCAGATACGCCCTAAACGCACTCCTTAAACATTTTGGTTTTTTTTTTACACGTGTGTAATTATTATAGCTATATTAGGCTAAAGACGGTATAGACCTCTAGATGGTTTATTTAAACACACGGAATTTTATCCACGGCAACCAGGTGGCCCCCGTTCGTAGTGGGGCCCGGGGCACACTTTCCCTATGGACCCCCCACTTAATCGGGCCTGCTCCCTGTGCCACCCCAACCCCCAAATCCGACCTTGCTTTTATTTACACCAGTTTCATTTATTTGAAAAGTGTCAATCACCGACCTGTGCAAAATTGAATTGTTTCATGTGTACAAACCAATCGGTGTTTTGAGTGTTTAAGCTTTCTTGGGGAAAGATAATGGTTGTTTTTCTATTGTTTCGATGAAATAAAACGCTTTATTTACAAGTTTAGATTTAACAAGATTATATCTGTCATATTTGGCAGCAGCTTGGACGCAATATATCCAAAATCAGCATAGGGTTATGTTGTATTTTCTGTAAATAGTTGCACTGCGATAAACGTCTGCAACGTTTGGAGCTGGCGACTTTTCCAATAAACACCTACGTAGAAACTAAGAGATTGAATTGGAGAAAACATTGTATTATCTTTTCAGTCTTTAATGTTGCTTTCTGTTGAATGCAAGTATTATTGTTGACTTGTTAGCGATTTTTTAAAGGACTAAAACCGGATGAACTAATACCTGATAGGATAATTAGTGTGGCGATGCCTTTTTAGATAAGTTATACCCTGGAACAGTCCACACTGGAGCTAATGCAACCAATTTTCAGTTATTTTCAATGTTGGCAGAGATACAGAGAAAACGAACTCATTAAATAGATATAACTTTTGTCATCACTATAGTTTATTTTGCGTTAAAATAAAACCATTTAAAAGCAACGTTAGAGGAAAATGGTTTTGTCTCTCTTAACACACAATAACACGTAATGACAGTTCAGTATGAATAAAGCTTTGTACAGATAAAGCTGTGTAAATAGTGTACATACCAATCTTATACACGAGTATGATGAATACATATGAACATTTTCGTATGAATAAAGCTGCATAGTGTACATTGCGGTCTTATACACGAATATGATGAATACATATAAACAGTTTTGTATGAATACAGCTGCATAGTGTACATATCGGTCTTATACACCAGTATGATGAATACATATAAATATGTCAGTGTGAATACAGCTGCATAGTGTGCATACCGGTCTTATACACGAGTATGATGAATACATATAAACATTTCAGTATGAATAAAGTTGCATAGTGTACATACAGGTCTTTATTAACCTTGCCCGACATTCATAAAACTTGTAAACTTGGATGCATATCCAACTAAACATGTGCCTGTAAAATGTTTATCAAGTCATATTAGATGGCGGGACTTCAGTGTTAATTCTCACAATAATCAGCATGTTGAGCGTGGGTTAATGCAAGTGTATTCTTTTTACAAAATAACACATGTAAAATATGAACTCTGGGTATTACTCAGGATTTATTTCTTTGTCAAAGCGGGACCAGCTGGACACGTTTTCAGTAAAAGCAAGTATGTTTAAAACAATTTATACCAGTTCCCCTACCCCGACACCTAAAAAACTAAAGACGAGAGACTAAATTAAAAAACTTATTGTAAGCCACGTTTATGAGTATTTTTGATCAGTTATTAAGGTTTAGTGAAATTTTGTTCAAGATGCCAGATGATAGTGTCGAAAAGGTGATACCAAACTGAGTCTTCGGAAAAGAAAGAATTCTCCGACTACTGATTTGCATTTCGAGTTTTTCAAAACTGCCGTGTTTCAGTTTAAACAATTTTCCAGGAATTGAACCATAAATCCACAATTGCGACCAAAAATAGAAGAAATGTATCCAAGGTAGAAAATATTGAATTTGTACATGCTTTAAAGTAATTCTCAAACTTTGTCTTACTCGGATGGGAAAACTTTTATCCAGCCACCCGATTATGTAAAGATTCAACCCCAACGGCCGATGGAATTGTTAAGCGGTTCATTCAAATCTTTGTTATCCGACAGCTGATTCACAGATTCCACCCTTGGTCATTTGGTCAATTTTATGTTCAGCCTAATATGGTAGCAAGAACGCGTAAAACGTTCAATATGTTTCGTGATTTAGCTCTACACTTTAAGCAAACCTATAAGATTTTGTCCTTAATATTCTTCATCGTTCATAGAGTGATTTAACTAACAGAAGTATTTGGTAACTTCTCTCTTCATTAATTTGACTGGAATTAAATTTAAGTTTTTGTTCATGGAGCTTTTCGAGATACACGCAAATTACCTATGGAATAATCAATCTGATTCTTAAAAAATATTAAAAAAATTAAGTGACAAATTACTGTCTGCAAAATCTTTCATTATTTTAAGAAATTAATTCGAAACTCAACAATAAAGGGTTAACAAGCAGACAAAGACAAAATTTTCGACTTTCTGTAAGTCATGTAAATATCAATCACAAATGAGATACCTTTCTGTAAGTCATTTTAAACATCAAAAACCACACAAGAGAGCTTTACAGTGTATACTGAAATCAAAGACAGTTTGATTCTTCGTGGTTTAGCTTCATAAAACTGTATTAAAAGAACGATACTCGTACTCCCGTAATGTGTTTGCGAAAAAGAAAACTAAAAACAACACAAAACCAAGAACAAAACAAGACTCGCCAAAATATATCCACGAAATACTCTTTGTACATAGTGCTAATAAATTGGAGAAAAGACTTACCTCAGTAACTTGTAATAAAATGTCCTAACCAAGTCTTACAATGATTTGCTTGAATTCACACCTCGGACTGCACACAAAACCAATAACAGTTACCTTATATAGTACCAACCGATTGGAGTGACGCATGCGATGATGAATATTCGTTGGCCATGTATCAAAGGAAACAAGCAGCCTGACTCTACAAGCTATGAAAAACTAAACCCCCTATTTTCTTATATGAATTTGTAGAAAAATATGGAAGGATGATACATACAACATGTCAGAGTGCAAAGTTGTTGATCCTTAACTTTAAATACTTCCGTGCTATGATAAGAAATAACAAAACTGGTTCGTATAACTCGTGTGCACTTTTAGACTGGCAATGAAACTTAACGGGAATTCAGTTGCTCGTGTTATCTTCTAAATACCTTAACTAGAAAAGTTTATTGGAAGGTATATGAATTAATAAATATTATAATTGCTCTGCTTTTTCAGTTTCTGAAACTTGTTCGAAAATCGTCTTTAACAAAGTACGGTATTTATCACTTGTACGGTAGCACCATGATGCATAATGATGAATCAATTGCCTGGGGATGTTACAGACTTAACCCTAAGTATTGAAAATTAGAAAAAAACCTTTTCGTCTGCCAGTTTGTCGAAGGAATGGGATAGATGAATAATACAATGTATGGATGAAGAAGGCGGTGTACACTATGGAGGGAGATTACCGCCATAAGTATATGCATGTATTATTCTGCATAATTATATTTTGCATTTTTTACATCATCCAATATTTCTTTCTAAATTTAATACGCGTGATATTTTGAATAATGCAGTTTCATATCTTCAAACTCTATGTAATATTTTCAATAGTACACATGTCATGATTTATATTGCATTATTACATTTGTATGTTTACCGTCTGCATTCTAACAAGTCATTTAATTATATGCTAATCACCATAACGAAACAAAATACATTTCACAATAGAAGTTACACTGTAGCACGCTGAAAGTTATTTATGTTAGCACAATGCGAGTTAGAATATGGTAACCAACGCCATCTTTAGTCATAATGGGGCATTACTGTAATGATCCTCTATGACAACAACTGGAGATGTCCGATTAATCACTAAAGATCAGCAACTGTCCCTCGTCCAGTTTATTATGTGCATGGACGATTCCACCCACAAACACTGGTTAACATGCCGGATTTATTAATGGATATTTGACAAAATGTGCAGGGATTTGCGATGCGGTATAATACAGTTGCACAGAGAGCCTAGGCTGACAACCAGACTCCCTTAAACCAATTCAGTAGTTTAGTTTAGGCAATTTTAATTTAGTTTTTTTTTTTATTTGACCCACTTCATGCAAACCGCAATGATAACATAAAAGTGTGTTTTGGTTAGCTGCTGTTTGTGAGAAGTCGTTATATCCATGCAACAACCTTTCTCTTTTACAAACACTTCGTTTAAAATATTATCGTATTTATTTATGGCAGACCTTTGAATTATATAATTATTAATACTGAACCATTCATAGCCGAAACAGTGTTTTGTTTATGTATGCTAGTTTGCGAAGTGCCGAATTTGCCAAATTAAAATCCATTAACAAATCAAAAATCATTCTTAATTTTAATTTTTAAATTATTATTTGCTAAATATATCACGTTTATAAATTCTGTATGATTATTGTATTAGTCGGTCAGAAGTAAGATTTTTATGTTTAAAGCTGTGAACAAAGAATAAAAAGGTATGAACAAAGCTAGGTGTTCATTTATTCTCTTAAACCGATAAACATCCTTGGATGATATATATTTTCCCAATACCTTTTTAAACAAAAATCTATAACATAATGCATTCTGGTGAAGCTATTCACCTAACCAGTCCAAAATGAATTTGACGAATTGTTTGATTTGAAACAGATGCTTTAAAGGTATCTAAGGGCACGTGAAGTTACATGGTTGTTTTAACACAAGCTTATAGAAACAAAATTGTACATTTATGGAGGAGAAAAAAAAATGAGCCAAATACATTTATCAGTAATGTTAGCATGCTGACCGTTTATTTCAACAATGATCTATCTTGCCATTATATGTTCCTGATTGTATGTACATGTATATAGAAAGGCCAAAATACGTAAGCGTTAGAGAAGAGGAGGATGTTAGAAGTCATGTAGATTTATCACCTGGACGATTAGGGGGACAACTGAGTTTATAAAACAATCTACCTTTTACAAATCTCCTGATAACCAATTTCAATGCGAATTAATTTAAAGAAACGACGATACAAACAACAATCACAACAAAAACATTAGTATAAAAAAGAACATGAAAAAGGATTATGGTGGAACTACAGATGAATGGTAACTGTGAACAGAGGCAGCGTTAGAAGTACGCGGGGCCTAGGGCCCACCATGACCGCGAGGGGCCAGAGTATCGGTATCTCAATTGGTATGCTACTGCAAACACTGATTATGTCTAGACTAGATCAACTGTCAATTGCGTTACCAAGTTGACTAAGTTGACTTCACAACTTTGCGTGCATTACGTGCGGCCTGTATCAGCGTTTCCAATTTACCGGAGAATATAGCTTGACAAACTCGTAAGGACGACCTTAGGCCTTAAGCGCGAGGCCCCTTCAAGAGCGTGGCTTGGGGCCATCGCCCCACTTGCCACCCCCAAACGCCGTTCATGACTGTGAAGAGTGATTTCTACAGAATTCTTCGCCTGTAAAACAAGAACAACAAGAAACACAAACAATATTCTGGAAGAAGGAAGCATTTATATTGTCTTATAATGCATCATATATTTCGTTGTTGTCAAGACACGGTAGGTTCGATCTGCAGATCTGCCCTCCGTGAGTAGAATATGCATTGAAACTGATCCGCCTCACTATTTTCATTTGATATCGCAGCGCCCTCTTTTGTCATATTGTGACATTAATGATTATGCATCATATATCATGCTAACAGCCACCTTATAACTTTCCTTGCTCTACATCGTAGCTTTCAGTATGTGAACAGTTTACCAAAGTGATACGTATCAGTGTCTAATAAAATGAAATCTGTCAACTACACAGAGAAAATTTAGAGTCGGAATAATTACTGAAGACACTAAAGTGTAGTACTGTACTAATACATTTCTAAAATTCAGGGAAATAATATTGGCAGATGCGATGATACAATCAAGAATATACATCCTACACACATAGAAAATTCAAAATAGAATAACACAAAATAGAATACACAGCATATTCTAATATAAAATGTATGCATAGGATTATGGCTGAAATACGCCTCCATAGTGCACACTTATTCCCAAAACAGCAGACATTTTAATTGGGCGCAGTGAAGGAGTAAATAAACGTGAGAACCCTAAAACTACAAAGAGACGGGGAGAAATCAACAAATGTGATCATTTATTTTGAAAACATATATTTATGTTTCCTTATTCGATGAATCATAATATCCTACTTTAATGATGATTAACTTCTAACTGGTTAAGATTTCAGGTCAGCCTATCATGTTGCTCATTGTTAAGTCACGAAAATAGAGCATATAAATTAAAAAGATAGGTGACTCGCCTAAAACCAATGATGGCAAACCGTCTCTAATAATAGCCCCCTAGGTATGTTTTTATGGCAAACTGCCACTAACAACAGAGGCATGCATTGGTCAGGAGCAATAAAAACCAATCTTTATTGCCAGTAGCGAGGAGCTCAGTTGTAAGGTTGGTGTACTTTTAACTGAAACATCGCGGGTTCGAATCCTGCCAACATCAGTCCGGCGCAGTGTGTCTATTGGCAAAGCATTTTATTACCACTGCGTTGTCACTCTAAAAGCCTTTCATCGATATTAAGGATATGTGTGGTCTTTGACAGAATGGATTTTTGACATTATCAAATCAAAAAGTCCGCCTAATAAAAGAAACAAATGCTAATGCTTATTTAGAAAGCCAGAATGTCTCTCGTCTGACAGTGTTACCGTAGTCATCCGATAATAATGCGTACCAAACTGGTAACAGCACATAACGTATTCATCCGCCGTTCTATTATGCGCAGGCAGTCAAAACAGAACCTATACTTTGCTCTTCCGGCGCATTATGCAACAGCAGATTTGCTTCTACACAGATCGTAGGTGGTTGAGCGGTAAATACGTCGCAATATTTTTGAGCTCTCATACATATTCTTTCATCAGATTAATCCATACCTACTAAATTTGTATTCATGACTTGGGAAGAATTCCAATTATTCATCTGATATTGATTACAATTTTCTGGAAAATTGTTCCCTGTTCGGTCAATGCAGCATATGTCCAAATTAATGAAATAATCAAGCACGTGTAAAACAAGGCTATCGATGACGCACAACTCAGAGCGAACACGTCATCTGCTGATATTCAAGGAGAAACAAAAAAATATTTGTTTCGATAATCGAATCTCAGATGTTTGCTATACCTCGCTACAAAAAGCAATTTTAAGGAAAAGAATAACGAAATAGCTGCAGACATTCTCGCACGCAAAAAAGCACTATTCATGACCATTTAGTGCGTGATCGATTAACGTGACAATCACAACATTTCGTGCTTTTCAGTTAGCAGACCTCCGACCCACCGAATGAAATACAATAAATGAATATGTTAAAATTTCGTAGATTCGTCTTAACTCCGTGCACACAGCTGTATACAGCTTTGCACATGCCTGGCGCCATCTTCAGTAGCGTATAAGAAATCCCATATAACGCTTCGTTTACTCTCAAGTTCCCACTGTTTTCTTGTTAAGTAATATAGATTATCATTCGAGGCATTTGTAGTGCGAAATTGTAAACTGGTTTATTTACTCGTGTTACCTCATTCGTCACGATGGGCTTTTTTCCATGGAGATGAGGCAACAATGTTGTGACACTATAATGACCCCAAATCATGATTTATTTGTTTTCTCCATTGCTGCCCTAATATATCAATAATTGTATTACATCTGAGGGGTATTCTATTGGCGGAAAAAAAAACCATAGAGGATGTCAATGTTACCATTTATATCGTGCAGAGGGAGTTGTATGTTTGAGTGTATTATTGTGTCATTTCATTGACATCAGAGAACTTTTAGGTACAACTAAACTTAGCTATATATGGTGTTTATTGACCGGTATCATCACATGACATAATACTGAAATATTCTGATACAGTGCGCATTCAAATAAAATGTCTGCGTATTTAAGGATACTAATTGGGTTTAGACGCTATTCATTGTTTTGCATCGGTCATCAGTTACTTCTCCCCGAGTAACAGCATGGTAATTGGTTATTAATGAATCAAAGAAGAACGTACGAGACTTGATAATAGTTTGGTAATATTGTCAGACTAGAGATATTCTGGCTATGTAACTAAGCATTATGATTATTTTTATTTATTATGAGCAATTGCTGATTTGATACTGTCAATAACCCATTCTGTCACGACCACACCCATTCTTGATTTTCGAGTTCTCTAACATTTGCCACAGAAAGGCTCCAGATAAATGACACGGTATATTATAATTTGCTTTCCAAGCAGAAGATGAAAGTTTTAGGTGACGGTATGATTATGTGCGCCAGCGAGGTTTACACAATGGTAGTGTTATATGCGACGATCAGGGTTATGGTAGTCCGAGCAAACATTAAAAAAACCTCACCAAACTACCTGAATATTATATGGCGGCAGATATGAAGATTATGCTATTTTATTTCTTCGATAGAACAGCACAGATCCTGTTCTACCTGTACAATATTTGATGGCAGTTAGGGGTCTATGTTGTTCCCAGTTAGACGGTATTCTTTTTTTTTTTTTACATATCCCAACAAAATCGGAACATTATTTTATTTCTGTGTGCATTTCATAATGACTTCCAATAGGTGGAGTCTCACTAACAGCTATTGTTGGCAGCTACTAGAACAGCTTCAGTTTTATTTCTGGCTTTTGTTTATATAATTTTTCCAAAATCTTGACTTCAATAAATTTGTAACAATTTTGTTTTGTTTCACGGATCTTGTAACGTTCTTACTTTTTAATATTTATATGTCTACCTTTTTAATGACTAGGCAAACTCATGTGTGCTCATACATAGCAACGTCTAAGCATTAAGTGAATCATGTACAATTTAGTCCTTTCAAATCTCTATACAATTGCAGCACGAGTTTATACACGTGATGTTTATATATACGTGACTTGCTGCTTTGAGGGTAGGGTAAATTTTCACAGTTGCTTCGAATGCCTCGTAAACGAACCAAATAGTTATGTGTCAAATATCGTTAACGATACACAATGTCGCTCTCGCTACATATACAGATAATGTCGCTTTCATTACATAAATTATACAGATACATAATGTCGCTTTCATTACATATGCAGATACATAATGTCGCTTTCATTGCACATACTGGTACATAATGTCACTCTCGTTACATATACAAATTTACAATGTCGCTTTCGTTACATATGCAGATACATAATGTCGCTTTCATTACATATGCAGATACATAATGTCGCTTTCAATACATATACAGATACATAATGTCGCTTTCATTGCACATACTGGTACATAATGTCACTCTCGTTACATATACAAATTTACAATGTCGCTTTCGTTACATATGCAGATACATAATGTCGCTTTCATTACATATGCAGATACATATGTCGCTTTCATTACATATACAGATACATAATGTCGCTTTCATTACATAGGCAGATACATAATGTCGCTTTCATTACATATACAGATACATACTGTCGCTTTCATTACATATACAGATACATAATGTCGCTTTTATTACATATACAAATTTACAATGTCGCTTTCATTACATATACAGATACATAATGTCGCTTTCATTACATATACAGATACATAATGTCGCTTTCATTACATATGCAGATACATAGTGTCGATTTCTTTACATATACATATACATAATGTCGCTTTCGTTACATATGCAGATACATAACGTCGCTTTCATTACATATGCAGATTTTTTTGTTCTTCGATTTGCTGAGTTTGTTCACCTATGCGGATCTAAATAATACCAACGGAAATAATTTGCGCACGGAATTTTTACATCTGTTCTACAATCCATATCCAATTATAAATCTTCCATTATCCCTGAAGACAATGTAGTCAAACGTACGTTGAAGAGAAATGAGTATGTGGGCTGGGATAAGGGTTACGTATTTTATATATGAAAGTGAAAGAATATCTCTAGTCTTAGAACATTACCAAAATATAATCAAGTTTCGTACGTTCTTCTTTGATTCACTAATAACCAATAACGATGCGGTTTTTCAGGGGAAAGTAACTGACGACCGATGCAAAATAATGAATTGCGTCTAAAAACCAGTTAGTATTCTTAAATACGCAGACATTTTATTTTAATGCGCACTGTCTCAGAATATTTCAATATTATGTCATGTGACGATACCTGTCAATAAACACTATATACGTCTAAGTTTAGTTGTACCTAAAAGACCTATGATGTTAATCAAATGATACAATCAAGCATTCAAGTATACACCACGGTAGCAGACCTAGCCTAGGCTGAAGCGATGGGAGAATTCGAATCAGCACCATTCTCAATCGCGAGACCGGCACGATCACCATTAAGTATCAGCAGCTCCTGCCTCAATCCAATTCCTCTGAATATAATCAGAAGAGCGCATCGGGAAATACCATTTGACAAATGAAGCCAAGAGAAATCTTTAATTTTGTTTTCTTCAAAGAATTCAGCAGAATACTGCGTCTGCAAGTCGAGTCATGTATAATTTGAAATTTGGTAATAAAATTGTCAAAACAGTGTCCCCGGGACAAATAGACAAGAACCGAATAATTCAATAGTGCGATGCTATTCATGTTTAAGTTTTATCAGCCCAGCATCAAAGATGCAAATTTCGCTTCATTCCTTCATCCCTCCTGGTATTAGATGTCATGAATATAGATGGCAGCTGAGATTCTTGATTAAAGTCCAAATTAGGAGGCTTATTAAAGACTACAGTAGGAGGAAAGTGTTAGCAGGAGCAAGACCAATTATGGTAGAAGTATTTAAAGTTTCTGCATTTATATTGGAAAATACAAACAAGTTTTTCGGATGGAAATACTTGACGACCTTGGAAGTGAGGTATATCGATCCGAAAAAACGAGTTCACATTTTCCCATACAAACGCAGTAACCATTTCATTATATGCTCATTTTCTTATTCTACCTAAGGCTTAATTATATAAACAAAAATATACTACAAGAAACAAATCTATGCCGTATTCCAAACTAAGTGCACAAGCCCAGATTCATCATTACACAACAGCAACATTATTAATGCGCAAAATACTCCTCCCAGATAAATTTGAACTGAGTCGGACGCTAGACAAAATTTTCGAAAGAAAATGGCGTTTTGGTCTGCTTAAAATTTAAATTTGGAGTGATATTGTGAATGAATGCGCATTGTAACAACTTTTCCATTTGATCTGGAATGAATAGAGTTTGGCATTTTTGCCGATTCTAAAACATTTCGTGATTATGGACTGGATTTATCTGTGTCAATGCTACATGAAGTAAATCGAATTTCAGCAGCGTATTGACATCTGCGAGTGTCTTTCTGTTCTGTCATTGAATGTTTGAAATCATAATGTGGGAAAACTATGAAGTCTTTCAATTGCAATTATCAAACAGACGGTATGGATTATAATGTTTCTTTCGTTTTGAGTGCACAAAGGAGGATGCTATTGCACTTGGAATATAGTCGAAATTCAAGCTTGAGAACCCACGATATGGCTCATATATATTTTTTGCCATTCTTATTACCAGCTAAGGAAGACAGTTTATGTCTTGTCACTTGCATATTATTTGTAGGGACCCTGTCTGGCGTCTATCGCTAGCCTAAATCCGAAACATTGGATAAAAAAAAGTTAACGTGAAATGTGGCAAAGCAGCTGGTATGTGGCAGTCCATGAAACATCTGCTTTACTTCATTTAAAAACAAATTTAATCAAACAAAACGTAAAGTGACTACCATGTGAGTGTACATGATTTGTTTACAAAGTAGTTTCTAATACACTATTGGGCACATATGAGTGCAATATGAAATGCGCGTGAGTGCAATATCGTAAATTATTATAGGCTCATTTTTTCCACGTTAACTTTACATTGTTAGAATCGTGCAATATTACCCGATATTAAACCCGCGCGACAATACACATACAGCATTCACGTGCATAAAGGAACTTCTTTCTATTGCAAACAAACAATGGATGCAGACGCCGGCGCTTTTGATTTGTACACAAATCATATACATTCGCGTAAGATGCTCTTTACGTTGTGGCTGTTTAAACTTGTTTCTGAATGAACTAAAACAGATGTTTCGTGGACTGCCACATACCAGCTGATTTGGCACATTCCGCGTTGATACAATGTTTCGGATTTAGGCTAGCTAAAGTATATAACATACGCAAGATAAGGTTCTTACAAATAACATACAAGTGACAAGTCATATACTCTCTTCTTTAGCTGGTGATAAGAATGGCAAAATAAAATATATTTACAGTTTTACATCCTTAATTTCCTCAAAATGTATTTTCTTAATTATGCAAATCCGAATTACATGAGCCATGTCATAGGTTCTCAATCTGGATTATACATTTCGAAATTGTACTGTAATTTCGATGATAAGTGCAATTACATCCTCCTTACTGCCCTCAAAATGAAATAAGCATTAAATTCCATAGCGTTGTTTTCATAATTGCAATTGAAAGACTTCATATTTTTCTAAACATTATGATTTCAAAAATTCAATGACAGAAACAGAAACACATTTGCAGATGTCAACACGCTTCTCCCTAGCTTCTTCAATCTGATGTATTTCATGTGGAATTGTCACATACAAATCCAGTCCATCATCAAGAAATTTCCTAGAATCGTGGAAAATACCAAAATCTATTCATTCCAGATCAAATGGAAAAGTTGTTGCAATGCACATTCATTCACAATATGACTCCAAATTTCAATTTCAACTAGATACGCCATTTTCTTTCGAAAGTTATGTCGAGCGCGCGACAAAGTTCAAATTTATCTGGGCGGAGTTATGTGCGCAGTAATAATGTTGATTTGTGTAATGATGAATATGCGCTTGTGCATTTAGTTTGGCATGCGGATACATTCATTTGCGTTGTTTATTGTAGTGTATTTTGTTTATACAATTAATCCTTAGGTAGAATAAAAAATAAGCATATAATTAAAAGGTTAGTGTATTTGTATGGGAAAATAAGAACTCGTTTTGTCGGAAGGATATACTTCACTCCCAAGGTCGTGCAGTATTATATCCAAAAAAGTCGTTCATAATTTCCCGTACAAATGCAGTAACCTATAAATACTGAACGATTCTGACAATGTATTGTTAACGGAGAAAACAATGAGCATATAATAAATGTTGTTATTATACTAGTATTAGTAGTAGTAGTGGAAGTAGTAGTAGTAGTAATAATAGCAGTACAAACAAGCTGCAGCACTAGTAGTAGAGGCTGAAATATTTACTAGAAACGATGTAGTTTGTTTGGAGCAATCAGTAAAACAAACAATATAGATACTAATGTACCGTCGTGTTATGCGACAGCAGATTAAGGTCTATGTTTTTTGCAGTTGGACCAGTCATATACTCGTGTATATACGGCTCTCCTCTTAATCCATCGACACTAGTGGTAACCCGCAATCTCAAGCAAACTTAAAATAAATCATGTAGCAATGCAACGTCTTTAAAACTAGTACACTGGTGAAGTGGATCCTTTGTGGACTGACCACATAGCTGCTTCAAATTGACCCCCTCTAATATTATTCTGACTTCTTTAACTGACCACCCCCATAAACGGCAAAATGCGTCGTTCAGGCAGTATCCGGTTTAGAGAAGCTTGATTGTAGATATAAACATTCAATATTTTAAAACCAATTGAACAACTGTCATGTGGTCGCATTGTTATTACTGTCAAGCTTATGAAGTTAATGGGGGAAAAAATCCAGTATTCCATTTCATGGGGATATAAGGTTTGTAGCTCTATTTGAAATAGTAGTCTATGCTATATTTAGTCTCTAAATTCACAGTGTCATGCGCAGTGTAAAATACGGCAACTTTACGGGTCAGTTTGGCAGGGTGTTTGTAGCTGTTTATAAAAGGAACGCATTTTTAAGTAGGTAATTCATAAAATTCCCATTTCTTGTTAATTGATTATACAAGAATTAGAAATACATAATTTGCCTCTGGGAATAAATTTTTTATTTGCGTTCCTCAACTTTTTACAAACAGCGTACGACCATAACATTATTCAAGAGAAATTAAATAACTAAGAACGTACCGAAGCCATAAGTAAGTAGATAAATCAGCCTGGTTGAAAAAAGTAACAATCACAATATCATTATAATGATATACACTCTCTTACTGCCTGTAAAGGCATGGAGGAAAATGGCATAACAATAAATATGCCAGTGTTAATGAGGAGATATTGTACCAATCGAGTATTGGATGCACTTACGAGACACGCATACTTCCTGAAGAATGAACTCTGATAGGACATTTTAAGGGAATACAGTTTAAACAACAAATTTTAATCACGCCTAAAGGAGTTTCCGTTTACCTTTATCTGTTATTTTACATGCATTTCACTGAATTTTAGCATCTCTACGTTTATTATTGTTGTACTTGATGTTTACATTTATTTAGGTTGGTTTAACTTCCAAAATGTGCGTGCAATTCCTTTCTTCTTCGACTTTTACCATAGGCTGGCACTGCTGAGTCTCTTATGTGTTGATGTGCCGTTAAAACAATATATATATATATATATATATATATATATATATATATATATATATATATATATATATATATATATATATATATATATATATATATATATATATATATATATATATGTATATATATATCAAGGTCAAAATAGTTGTTAATTCTTGCCACGAGTTCAAGAGAGATAAATGGTTTTGTGTTGCTACTCAACTAGATCATGCCGATATAAACTTCACATTTACGCCGCCTATCCTATGAGGTCAAATGAATGAGAAAATATTCAGAACGTAATCGTAATAAAGTTAAAGATCTGCACCTGTTCTCAGTAACAACTAGAGCAACTGCGATAGCTCGCTACAGCAAACTCCATTTATTCCTATCTATTATTTTTATCTAAAACAATTTTAAGATTTTATTGCAGAATTAAAACTTTGTACACCTTCAACTTCTTTCCCCACCCTTCCTGAATAATGAACAAAGGGGTCTAACCAGAAATCTTTACACATTTCAATTTTGGCAAAGTGGATAAAGTTTGGTTTAAAAATATTTGTCTAAAATATTATTATAGAAGTATTTTCTTTCTGAGCACATAGAAAAATGAATAAAAAATATATCACTCTCATAAGTAAATGACAAATTTTGTGAATGTCTACCCAGCAGTATATGAAACCCTTTACGGACAGAGGTTCGGACGGAAAGACAGACTGAAGGTATCACATTGTCACAGATGATAACAGAATGGACCTGCCAACCTCTGTCAAATATATTTGGTTAGTTTTTAAAATTGCCTTTAAAAATGTAAAATTCGCTATTGGAGACGTGATATCAAATGTGATACTGAGTATTGACTAGATTATATTAAAAGAAAGAAAGAAAGAAAGAAAGAAAGAAAGAAAGAAAGAAAGAAAGAAAGAATGACAAGCTGCTCTACAATTTGTATGTGTAACACACTCGGTGAGGTCCAGTTGCATACACTGTCCACTTGTGTACGTTTTAATTCATAGAATTTTGTAAGAAATGTCAGAATTCAATGATTCCAAAAGAACACTTTAACATGCGACGCTTTCTGTACACCACCAAATCTCAATTGCAAGCGGCGCCACCATTGCCATTTATGATGACAGTTTCCATCCGATCAGCTTCTTTATGAAAGATTATTAAATGGTGTGATTGGCCATAATTTAGATGATTTCGTACGAATATTTATTTTTGTGGTGCATATTGTTGTTGCTGTTTTGTGGTTCACGCCGTTTTTCAGCGCACGATAATAATATGACATCCATCATAGCTAATGGAGGTTGAACGTCCGAAAATCCCCGATAAGAACTATCAATCCAAAGGAAGCTACTGGCAAGCTTAACATGCCCACATTGGGCAAGTCCAAGACTTGAACCCATGCGGATAGAGGTGAGATGGCAGTGGTATTTTTGTTTATCATAAACGATCAGAAACGTATTAATTGATGGTGAAAGTAGTAAGGATCTTTATTTTAAAAAAAATTTCAAATTCATTAATTATATGTTTCCTTTTCCCCGGATTTAGGATACATAAATACTGACCTTGACCTTTAACTCTGCCTATCAATACTGAATAAAAACGAGGGGTAAAATATGTTTTATTTTATTTCACTCGGTTGTACACATCTTGATCATTTCATTAAAACTAGAAAATCAGATAAATCCAGAGAAAAAATATACTAATCTCGTTTACCTCTAACCTTGACCTTGACTTTGAATTGCAGATAGGGTAATTGATGTAGCACTCCTTGTTATGTCTAAAAGATAATTCAGACTTGTAAAATAATTCCTTCCCATATTATGCCTAAGTTATATTTATCAGACATAAATGTTTATCAAACAGACGAAGAAAAGAATGTACCGATGGCTAAGACAAATACAGCGATGGAAGTTGACAGTGAATTTTAAAGTTCTCTTTTTGACAAAGTGGAACAACAGACTGGACAACGATTATCAGATTCGTGTAAAATATTTTAATTGTCACACATATTTTAGCTTTTTCTGCGGTGATATAATCATTTCTTATCATGTTTCGTGTTGAGCTTTTTCTGAGAGAGAGAGAGAGAGAGAGAGAGAGAGAGAGAGAGAGAGAGAGAGAGAGAGAGAGAAAGAGGATAATCGGTGGAGTAGTTAATAGCGTGCCAGACTCGTGACCGAATTGTTGCGCGTTCAAATCCTACCATCAGAAGAGCGTGGGTCTGCTAGCGTTGTGTGTC